>JAMPIV010005134.1:0-235780 GCA_024509875.1 Oreohelix idahoensis | reverse complement strand
AAAAGTTGTGTTTATCGAAACACCCAGCCTATTTTCCTCTCAACGTCTTATTTATTATCTCTTTTAAATTTATCCGTGATGGCCTTGTATAATTTTGTTTTTCCACTGGTACATAGTAGTAATGGCTGCATTCTTATGCGATTTCTGCAGTCCTGTAAATTTATTGCCATTATGTTGGACATCGATTTTAATTCACGTAGATTAGGGACTAGGAAACTCACTGTCCATGAATGTAGGTCAATGGCCAATTAGTAAACAAGCAGGAAAATCCTGGAGGGCCATAGAGATGTGGTTTTATAGAAGAATACCATAGACAGCTCAAAGAATTAGGAGGATGTACCTATAGAAGCAGTGCACAAAGAGCTTATTTCTCACCTCTCAGATGGAAGTAATTCATTTTATTTGGGCATGTTGTGAGGAAGAAGAAGCCTAGAGTTATATGGTGACACATGGGGAGGATTGAACGGAAAGAGTGACAGAGAACATGACAAAGGAGTGATGATACTGGGCAGTTTCGACACCGTGGCACATGACAAGGAATTCCAACAACAGAACCTGATCATCCAGCACAGGGGACATGAGGTTGGGGGACGAGACATGATTCACCTACTTCGGTAAGGCCTGGTACTTTATGATGATGGTGATTGTGATGATGATGACAGACAAAGCAGAAGTTTGTCTACTGCATGGCGTAAGGTGGGCATGAAGTGTCTTTGCACACAAGTAAATCTGTTAATATTTTGTTTTCAGTTTTAACATTACCTTAGACATAGGAGTCTGCTGTAAAAACGTTATCTTTACACCATGACTATCGCTTCTCCAACTGTATACCCGACTTTTTTGAAACTTTTCATCGGTTGTCAAACATAAGTAAACACATTAGAGGAGACCACACCAATTTCTTACCAGTCAGGTCGGTTGAGTGAAAACTAAACTACTGTATATGAAGGGACCGTACGCATCTCAAATCTGTTCTAGAGATATTTCAAACATGTATTACTTTGCACGGAAATAACGAACATATAGTGTACTCACACAGCATTGAAAGAAACTTGAAAGAATTAATTATGTTATACTATGCATATAGCCCCTGTAGGGGGGTGGGGGGGGGGGGTGGGGAGGGGGGTGGGGGGTGGTTGGGGGGGGGGGGGGTGGTGGGGGGGGAAAAAACCGAGCGAACAGTTTCAAATTTACGATGGTTTGGACAATGTCTGCAGAATGGAGAAGATAGGCCACACGATCAAATATTAAGAAACCTAAAAGTGGCAATAATCTTGGAAACTATTCAGCCACCCCATTGCCCTTCGAGAAAGCCTAAAAAACTATTCATCCCACAACAAGTTACAAAAATAAGTGGGGAAAGAGGAAGGTGGATTATATACAACAGTAGACTGGACCCAATCCCCATACTTAACAGGACCACCAAACTGATTATCACTTTCTTCCGCCTGAGAAACAGTCCACTGCAGATTAATGGGCCATCTCTGTTCGCCTCAGGGATATCTCATTCAAATGACAATGTCCCACGAAAGAACTGGAATACCCAGACCTGAAACACCATCTCAAAAACTGCCAAAACCATGATGGACCACGATGTCTGACCTTGGCCAAGGGGTGCTGAGCTTCAAGGGAGACAGCTATTGTGGCTGCCGCGCTGACCTGCTAAAGGACTGTGGACTTCGCACTGGCGACAGGGCTAGCAGGTTTTAGCTTGACTACAAACTGAACGCAGAAGAAGAAGAACGGCAGAAGAAGACAAAAAACACAAGACCAGGGGATCCAGTTCTCCAAGGACGCCCCAGAGTTCACTAGGATGACAAAACAACAGACAATCTCTGAAGGACCGATGACTACATATCCCAACAAAACAGGAGGAAGACAGACAACAGGACAGAATGGCGTTCTCTTATGGTAACAACCTCTACAACTCACTAAGTAGAAGATGAACGACTAATTAAGTTTAGAAAGTAATTATGATATCCTCATACGTGTGTTACGAGGCAGAAATAGGAGCCCAAAGGGAAGAGTTATACTGTTTACCCTCCTACGCATGTCGTAAGAAGCGACTGCAGAATTTTAAGATTAAAAGAAAAAACTTAAACCAAAACATCTATGAAATGTCTACTAAAGAGACAGCTTCGAATGGCTAAGGCGGTTAGAGAGTTGGCTTTTCGGTGGCAAAAAATTACTGAGTTCGGGATCGAAAAAACCTGGAAGCCTACGCTCCAATCTACCCAGATGAAAATGGGTACCTGACTCTCCTGGAGTTAGGGAAGGCAAAGGGATGCGAGTAAGGGAATGGTTTTCCCTCATATAGCTGGATTCCTTACTACGGTAAATCTCTAAAAACTACACTCCCTACGAAAGTTTCTGCTACAGGACTATATTTACACTGTCATGTTGATTATGATATACACACTTGTAAAAAAAAAAAAATGACTTCAGTCCCTTCTATGAAGCGTCAGCTACATGACTGCCCCTAAAGCTGATTACATTCATGATGTGCAAATTCGCAGACAACTAATTTAAAAAAAAATTTGCGTTACAGTTTTTATTGTTTGCATGAAAAGTGCTTTGTATCGCGTCACTAGAATAACATCGGCTGGCTCAATATTGGTCCATGTAATTTTCACAGCTCAAGTTTTACAATAAACGCTGCCTGGCATATTTATGGGTTACAGTGTGTCTGCGAATTTGCACATCATGAATGTAATCGGCTTTAGGCAGTCATGTAGCTGAGCTTCATAGAAGGGACTGAAGTCATTTTTTTTTTTTTACAATGTGTATATCATAATCAACATGACAGGTAAATATAGTCCTGTAGCAGAAACTTTCGTAGGGGAGTGTAGTTTTAGAGATTTTACCGTAGTAGGTCCAGCTATATGAGGTGGGGAAAACCAGTTCCCTTACTCGCATCCTTTGCCTTCCCTAACTCAGGAGGAGTCAGGTACCCATTTTCATCTGGGTAGATTGGAGCGTATGCTTCCAGGTTTCGATCCCGGAACTCAGTAATTTTGCCACCGAAAAGCCAACTCTCTAACCGCTTAGCCATTCGGAAGCTGTCTTCTTTAGTAGACATTTCATAGTGTTTTGTTTAAGTTTTTTCTTTTAATCTTAAAATTCTGCAGTCGCTTCTTACGACATGCGTAGGAGGGTACAGTATAACTATTCTTTGCTCCTATTTCTGGCCTCGGTAACACACGGATGAGGATATCATAATACTTTCTTACTTAATTAGTCGTTCATCTTCTACTGTGAGTTGTAGAGGTTTACCAGAGAGAACGCCATTCTGTCCTGTTGGCTGTCTTCCTCCTGGTTTTGTTTCAATGTAGTCATCGGTCCTTCAGAGATTGTCTGGTGTTGTCATCCTAGTGAACTCTGGGTCGTCCTGGAGATCTGGATCCCTGGTTCTTGGTTTTTTTCTTCTTCTTCTTCTTCTTCTTCTGCGTTCAGTTTGTAGTCATGCTAAACCTGCAGGCCTGTCGCCAGGGCGAAGTCCACAGTCTTTAGCAGGTCAGCGCGGCAGCCACATAGCTTCTGCCTGAGCTCAGCACCCCTTGGCCAGGTCAGACATCGTGGGTCATCATGGGTTGGGCAGTTTTGGAGAATGTGTTCAGGGGTCTGGATTCCAGTTCTTCGTGGACATTCATTTGAATGAGATATCCTGAGGCGACAGAGATGGCCCATTAATCTGCAGTGGCCAGTTCTCAGGCGGAAAATGATAATCTGTTGGTGTCTGTTAAGTTGGGGGATTGGGTCATCTCTGTTGTATATATCCACCTTCCTCTTTCCACTGATTTTTGTACTTGTTGTGGATGATAGTTTTAGCTTCTCGATAGGGCAATGGGTGGCTGAATTGTTCCAATTTATTGCCACTTTTAGGTTTCTAATATTTGACGTGGTGGCCTATCTTCTTCCATTCTGCAGACATGGTCAAACCATCGTAATTGAAACTGTTCCGCTCGGGTCTACAGGGCGATATCATAGTAAACATAATTAATTCTTTCAAGTTTCTTTCAAGCTGTGTGAGGACACTATATGTCGTATTTCCGTCAAAGTAAACAGGTTTGAAATATCTCGGAGAACAGATTTGAGATGCGTACGGTCCATCATATACAGTATTTAGTTTACACTCAACCGACCTGACTGGTAAGAAATTGTGTCTCCTCTAATGTGTTACTTATTTTGACAACCGATGAAGAATTTCAAAAAAGGCGGTTTACAGTGAGCAGCGATAGTATGGGTGTAAAGATAACGTTTTACAGCAGACTCCTATGTCTAAGGTAATGTTAAAACGGAAAACAAAATATTAACAGATTTACTTGTGTGCAAAGACAGCTTCATCCCACCTTACGCCATGCAGTAGACAAACTTCTGCTTTGTCTGTCATCATCATCACAATCACCATCATCATAAAGTACCAGGCCTACCGAAGTAGGTGATCATGTCTCTCCCCAACCTCATGTCCCCAGTGCTGATGATCAGTTCTGTTGTTGACTTCTTGTCATGCCACGGTGTCGAACTGCCCAGTATCATCACTCTTTGTCGTTCTCTGTCTCTCTTTCCTTCAATCCTCCATGTTGTCACCATATACTCTAGCTTTCTTCTTCTCACAACATGCCCAAATAAAATGAATTACTTCCATCTAAGGTGAGAAATAAGCTTCTTTTGTGCACTGGCTTCTATAGGGACATCCTCTATATTCTTTTGAGCTGTCTATGGTATTCTTCTATAAAACCACATCTCTATGGCCTCCAGGGATTTTCCTGCTTGTTTACTAATTGCCATTGACCTACATTCATGGACAGTGAGATCCAGTCTAATCTACGTGATAAGAAGCGATGTCCAACCATAATGGCAATTAAATTTACAGGACTGCAGAAATCGCATAAGAATGCAGCCATTACTACTAGTGCCAGTGGAAAAACAAAATTATACAAGGCCATCACGGATAAATTAAAAGAGATAATAAATAAGACGGTTGAGGGGAAGAATAGGCTGGGTTTCGATAAAACAACTTTTATAAGAACGAACGAACGAAAATTTCAAAGGGTTAGAATTCTGCAAGCAGGCCCGTCTAACATTCTGCTCTTCCTCTCTCTCTTACATACATGTATTTCGAGCATTATTTAAGCATGCAACATTATCAAGGTAAAATATTAGCATACATTTATAATATCCAATCATAATAAAATTTAAATATGTTTAAAAAAAAACATAAAAGTAATGAGGGAAAAAAAAGACAAACAAACAAAATCTAAACCATTCATACAGTAAATTAGACAATAACTTGAAACATAATCAGATTATGGTGGCATATAATAAGAGCTCGTGAAATATTGAAAATCTGCTGTTGAATTACTACGGACTTCGTGTGTTGTCAGCGTATAAGGAAAATTTTAGCAGAGGTGAGCGGCTTTGAGTCCCGTTACAGATACTGCCGCAGGGAGTGAATTGTTAACGCCTCCACTATACGAGATCCAGCTTTAGGGAGGATGGTAACCAGTTTCCTGTCTCACTGTCTTGCATTTCCTAAATCAAGAGTAGAATCAGAAAGATTAGATGTATAGACAGACAGACAGACAGAAAAGAAAAAAAAATTGTTTCCAAGGGTTTAGAATCGGATGCATAGGCCCGTCTTGCATTATTCCCTTCCTCTTGCTCATCTTTTACAGACCAGATAGCCAGTCACAATACGCATACTTGTAGATCAGAATGTGGGATGTAATTCATCACTCTACTTTGTTTTTGTGAGCTATCAAAAGACCTTTGACATTTTCGAGAGAGAATCACTTTGGAAACTGATGGAAGATCATGGAGTTCCTGATGACTACATGCAATTCCGAGTTCTTCAAGAAGAACACATGAAAGAAGCCATTGGAATATGAACTGGGGTGTAGCGGGATTGCCTCTTGTGTTTCTCTTCTTACTAACTATGGACTGTATTATGAAAACTACATATTAATTGCATAAGATATGATAATATCTTTGATACATGCGCAGTGATTGAAAAACATAGCATTCAATCTGCTACACCAAATTTCATTTGGTGTTAACATACTTCCTATGCACAAATGTTGACGATATATGCTAGTAATTAATATGTATATTATATGCAAGGCAAATAAAACGTAGTTTTCTTTAACGTTAACATTTACCATTTGGTAAATGATGCTGAAAACTACAATGTTCATGATAACTAGACAACTGCAAAAGATGAACCGAAAAAAATGTTTACATTAAGAGCTTATTTTCATCTCGAAAAATGAACTTTTTAAAGTTGAATTAATTATAAGTGTGGCGATATTGTCTTCCCTGCTCCGGGGTATTGGTCCAGTAATGGAGTATAATGTTGAGGGTCTTCAAATGTATTAATCTTCGCTCAAGATTACTCTTGTCAGGGATATAAACAGAAGAATGATGCTTCTATTTAAGAGAACCTCACTGGATTTTAAAGAAAAGCAAGCATAACAACTGAGATCGTCTAATCTGTCATGAACTCTTTGTCGTCCTCTATCTCACTTTCCTTCAGTCCTCTCTGTTGTCACCATATACTCCAGCTTTCTTCTTCTCACAACATGCCCAAATAAAATGAATTACTTCCATCTAAGGTGAGAAATAAGCTTCTTTTTTGTGTGTGTGTGCACTGGCTTCTATAGGGACATCGTCTATATTCTTTTGTGATATCTATGGTGTTCTTAACATTCTTCTATAAAACCACATCTCCATGGCCTCCATTCTCCCGCCCCTTCTGTGAGATAATATATTTCGTTCGTATTTCTGAGCCCCCAGCTGAAGGTGTGTCAGCAAAATCTTGATCTAATAGCTCTGTCTGGTTATGTATTTAAAACAATATGAGTCATACGGATGCAGTCATACACTTCACTCAGTGGTGATTAATCTAACTATATCTTTACAGTTACAGATAAACAGGTTTAATAATCACTTATAGTTTAACAATGTGAAATAAATAAAGTTGTTAATAAAAAAGAAGCGATGATATTTATAATCATCAGATGATTTTAATCGAGGTGGAAATTATGAAAAATTTGGAAATGTCCATTGGTTGCGCTTGTTTGCTACTTCGCTTCCATCGCGGGCTCAGTTGGCGTCTGATTCAGCCGCTGTTAGTTCCCACAGGTGCTTTAGACTGCACTTTGCTACACTAGTCAAATATTGTGGCAGAAGCACGTACCTTGCAGTAAGGCCGGGTTAACTGCTTAGATTGTCAAGCGTCTTCAAGGCCTGTCTGTTGTTGGTGTCTAGCGTCGACTGCTCGCAACTTGTACTACATACTGAAAGGAGACAAATGTCGCTGCTAAGTATTGGGTCTCCTTACATAGTCATCAGGAGACCTCCGCTTCCATCCACCACTTCATCGTCCTCATAGATTTTGCCTTCCCTGAGCGTTTATTTGAACCCCAGTGAACCAGATGAAAGTTCTTTTGGACAGTAGAAGATGACAATTGGTGTGTGTGTGTATATATATATATATATATATATATATATATATATATATATATATATATATATATATATATATATATATATATATATATATATATATAATGTGTGTGTGTGTGTGTGTGTGTGTGTGTGTGTGTGTGTGTGTGTGTGTGTGTATACAGAAGTAATTGCCTCGATTAAAAAAAAACACTAAAGTACACGAAGTGCTCTTTTTTAAAACTAAAATGCAGCACGTGATCTTGATTTACAATATGCATGTATATAAGTACTGAGGTGGTCTAAATGCTGTTTATTATCAGATATTGTTAAAGGGCGTGTAGGACGTCTATCTAATAACGTCTTATCGTTCAATTAAATCAAAAATATTTAAACTTACGTGTAACTGGTTCAATGGTTGATCGTTGTCATATGTTGTTTTATAAGTCTGAAGTTGTGGTATGTTTACCCTGAAGCAGCACAGATAATTCAACAGCTGACAGTTCTATCTATCTATCTGTGACAGTGTGAAGACGATGTGTGAAGAAGAATAAGAATTCGTGTGTAATGTTGTCGTCACTCTCTTGAAGAAGAATAAGAATTCGTGTGTAATGTTATCGTCACTCTCTCTGGCCTACTTTCACACACGTTCAGCAGTCACAGAAAAACTCTTTTGATGACAGGGGTCTCACTTTTATTAACGAAACCCTATCAGGTAGCAAATGAAACATACAGAAAACAATGTTGTCCACAAGTTTACTTTGAAGGCAATTCCTAAGCAACAACGTATAACCAAGCTATTTAGGTATTCTCTACGTAACATCATATAACCCAGCACAGACTGCTGCACTCTCTCTTTGTCGTTAGTTCTCTTAGCACAGACGCAACATCTGCGATATCATCCTCTACTTCACTGGTGTATCGTACCGAGGATGCATACCGCACAAGACGATCTGGCCTCTGTTCAACTCTCTGACTGGACTCTCCCACTGTTTCAGTTTAAATCCACATATCCACCCCTGTACCACATGATAGCCACGTCAAAATGTCAGGCAAAGCTCCGCCCATCCCTCTAGGGAGCAAATCAGGAGTCCTATGCTCAGTTTGGATGGCATGAGATCACATCTTAGTAAAGATTATCTTCCTAATCGTCTACACTTCAAGGTCCGCCCACTAGAGGTAACATTCGCACGATATCTGTTGCCCGGAGTCACACCTCTCCCGGTTTCGTGCTCAAAAAGGTGTTTTCCTCTGGTGCCAGACAGCGCCGAGATGTCTAAGACCAAGGGCCGTCTCTCATTGCATCTTATGCGTCTCACACGTTTGTCTTCCTCACAGATGGCAAAGGTGTGCTACATTTAGATTGCCCACTCCAGTGTGAGAATGCCACATCAGCACAAATATACACCGTAGACCAGATCATTAATTAATTACCCAGTCTAAAATTACATCCTTCTGGCCACACGGTTACATATCTATCTGTCTGTCTATCTGTCTGTCTGTCTATCTGTCGGTCGGTCGGTCCGTCCGTCCGTCTATATATCTGTCTAGCACTGTGTTTGTCATCTGCCTGCCTATATGCCTGTCTTTATGTCTGTAGATATGTTTGTCTATAAATGTAGATAACATCAGACAGAAGACGTACAAAAATGGAACAAAAACTGAGAATATGTGCAGCAGGGCTTATCAAGAAAGATAAGGAAAAACTTGCGTGTGGCAATGAAATCCCAAGTTAACTTTAAAGTATCAGACGAAATGTACGGCCCAATGTGAGAGCAAACGAATCAGAGTAACCAGCTAAGTAGCAAATAAAGCATATAAAGAAGCCCCATACCCCGAATACAGCAGTAAAATGGTATGTCGAGCCGAAACGAATGTCAGTTAATAGAGTTCTGTCCATGCTTGGAGCACAGGAAAGCGAGGTGAGAGTTTGACCTAACAAAGAGGTCTTTTTTCCGTTCCCTTTTCCTTAGGTTGAACTTGCTAGAGTCGCGCTTGGAAATTCAGTCAAAATACACCTTTTAAACATGAAAGGAGGCAAAGGGGTTGGTGGTGTGAACTAATGTTGGGAGTTATACACTGACGGTTAGTACAAGAATTAACACATTCCTGAACAGAGGCGGATCTACTATGAAGCTTGAGCTTCAGGGCCCCAAAGTCCAGTTTTTTGTTTCAATAATACGTTTCTTTCCCACCCCAACAATTTTTTTTAAGTGGCCCCTCCAAGATTTCAAGCTTCAGGGCCCCCCCAAAAATGTAGATCCGCCACTGTTCCTTAAGAAGCCGTAATGTCCCATACAAGTAAAGTGAGCTTGAGTGGCAGAGTGCCTAGAGCGCTTTCTTATCGAGGTAAAGTGACCGGGTTCGAAACTGGGTAGCACCGCGCTCCATTATGCCTAGGTGTACTTGACTCTGCTTGCCAGTTAGCCATGACAACTACGAAGGAAACCGGTCATCCCATCTCATAAATCTGATACCTACAGTATTATAGTGAAGTCTCTATATCACGTCACTGCCCTTTGGACTTCCTTTACCGATACCATTTTGCACGTAAAGGATTGCTCCCATGTAGTTTCTGTGGTCACTTAAGGGATAAAGAAAAGGATTACACCCCCTCCTCCTTCCCCCCCCCCCCCCCAAGGCACGTCGTATGGGGCGACTAATGTGAAGTTGTGTACGAGGCTGGGAACCTCATGATATAAAACAAATTCCTGCATGCTGGACGAGCTAGTGAATGAATTACTGTAGGCTTCCTTTGTGTGTGTGTGTGTGGGGGGGGGGGGGGGGGGGGAGTTGCATAGGTGGCTTCATGCTTCATTCAGAGAGGGCAAGAATGAAAATAATAACAAGTAAAAGAAGCTTCTATGTTTCTTTGAGCCGCCCCTGTCAAGGACACTCATCATGTAACTGAATGTGCACTCTACTTAGATTATATTATTCTTGTACTTCGTGTGCTGTCGTATTGATAGCTACACATCCGTTTCTAATCAAACAGAATTTCTCAGTAAACTTCTGCCATCGCCTTACATATTCTTCCTCAAGGGGTCGCCACACCCGCATCGTCGTTCAGTTTTTTGTTTTTTTTAATGGAGTCAGCATTCCCAATTAAATTATCCTTGTATCACGTGTGCTGTCATATAGCCAGCCACACATCCGTCTCTTATAAAAACGGATTTTCTCGGTAAACGTCTGTCATCGCCTTACAAATTCTTCCTCAAGGGGGTCACTACGCCCACGTGTCGTTCTGCTTCGAGCAGGGAGCCAACTTTCCTGGATGGCATGTTTATCTTTTCTCTTTTTTGTTCCTTATGGAGCATAGAACCATCACTGCAGATGAGCCCCATAGCATAAAGCCTACGTCAAAGCATTCATGTCATCTTGCGGCGGTGGTAGCGGTAGCATCTTGATTTGTATGATGATGTTGCCAGCCCCATGCACATCCTTATATTAGTCGTCTCTTACGACATGCGTGAATTAGCAGTAGTACTTTTGTCATGGGCCAGAAAAGCGCCAGTCTCCTTGCTTCGTGTCTTGGTTTAGTTACCCTCACGAGCCAGCCATTTCGCGAGCACCAACCACCACGCTCGCCCTACGCATTGAGTAATGCAGTTATCTGATTATAAAACGCTTGGCTCAGAGCCCGGTGTAAAATTCTGCTGATGGCGGGCGAAAGAGTGCCCAAGAGAGTGCACTACACCGACAGGGCCAAGATACAAGATGTATGGTCCAATGAAGAACTCATTGTAACATCGGTTCCAGGTTCTAGCGGTGGTCCCTATGTAATAAGGCCAGCGTACACCGAAGAGCCAAAGATGAGAGTTGCGGCCCATGAGTTACGGAGAGGTGAAGAGAGAGATGCAGAGCTTGGCCAAGGAGATCTATCATTGGGTCTTCTCACAGCACCTCCCAGCTCCAAAAAAGCCTAACGAGGAACAAGACGACCAAGAGGGCCTCCAGCCGGGCTTGTTCATCCTGCATGAACTGAACTCCAAGCCTCGCTGCTCGGAAAGAATCAAGCGCAAGGCCGACGACGGAGAGTAGGTTGTAGGGACCGCAACATGTTCAGGGGGGAGAAAAAACAGAAAAGCGCCAGACTCCTCGCACGAGCCAGCCATTTCGCGAGCGCGCGAACACCAACCACCACGCGCGCCCAACGCCTTGCGTAATGAAGTTATTGGGTTATAAAACGCTTGACTCAGAGCTTCAGGTTGAACAGGGTATTACAGCAGCATAGTAGACGAAAACAACAACAACAACAACCGGCATAGAGAGGAAAGGAATTCTGCTGATGGCTTGCCTGTAGAAGACGTAAACGGGGTGTCAGAAGACACGCAAAGTTTTCATAGTCATGGGAACACGTTAACACATGAGCACTGGCTGGGTGTTTGTTTGTTTGTTTAGTGTTTGGTTGTTTGTTTATTTACTCTTTGTCACTGACTGGGTTGTAAACCATCAATAAATTACAACCCCTCCCTTGAAATCGAGAGTTTCATTGTTGTACGGGTTTGGTGCGAGTGCGAATAATTCTTGAATAGATCTGTGGCGTAATTAGGGTATTTTTTAGGGATGGGTTTGGGATTTCCGGGGTGAGCTATTCGGGTTAGGGGCGCCTATTCGGGAGCTCATTTTAGGAAGCCTTTCCCTCCTCCCGTTTCCAATAAGCTGGTTTGTTATTATAAGTTGTAAATTACACTGAGTATATGTTTAAGAACCCGTGTTGTTCCCGGGGTCTCTGGGGGAGACGCAGATAAAATAGTCGTAAAAGGCGACTAATATGAGATTGCGCAGCGGGGCTGGTTAACTCATCATATAAAAGAAATTACTACAGAAACCAACGCTGCAACAGCAAATGTGTGCTTAGGAGTCTGCTTCATGCAAGGGGATTAGCTGCTGTGGTGAACCCATGCTCCATAAGGGGCGAAAAGAGACGTAATGATGATAGTAATGATGATAGTAATGATGATACTGTTTAAAATGTGAATAAGCACAAGTATGCAAGAGAAGAAGATACTGGCGATGGATGGGACACACATTGAGGAAACCAGTTGATAGCATTACAAGGCAGTCCTTGTTCTGGAATCTCCAGGGTAAGTGAGGTTGAGGTAGACCCACAAAAACAAAAACAAAAACACGTGGAGAAGAAAAATGGAGACAGAAGTGAAAATGATGAGGAAGACGTGGAAAGAGCTTGAACTGATGGCACGTGACAGGAGGACTTGGCACGGGACAGGAGGACTTGGCACGTGTTTGTTCAAGAAATATGCTTCGTGGGGAGCTAAAGGGTATTGACTGATTGATTGATGTAGTATAACTTTTATAATCGTAAAAAAATTTTTTTAGCCACCCAACTCATATGAGGCCTGATTGAGGGAGAGGGGACGTAAGCCTAGAAACCTCCCCTCTAAATGCGCCACTGATTTAGATAGCATTGCAGCCTGCGGCAGTAATTTCCTAGTGTGAATATTATCATCTGGTCTCTTATCAGTAACGCGTAATGTAGCGGCACTTCTGTTTTACTTGACTTTGGATACTCTCATTGCCACTTTTCTATAGGCCCCTAAAGCTTTTATTTCTTTCTTTCTTGCTATCTTTCTTTCTTTCTCTTCAGTCTTCCGAGCCCTAGTGTCGTTTCTGGATGTCTAAGGCACCCTAGTGGCCCAGGTTATTGAAATGGGTGGTTACAGATGAATGGGCTACACCCAGGGCCTGATTAAGCCGAGAAGGGCCTCTAGGCGTTTTGGTGTTTGGCCCCCCCCCCCTTTTTTTTTCACCTAATAGGCAATAATTGTTTTTTTTTTCAAAGTATGGCGATGGTATATACTAGCATTGTTAATAGACTGGTATGTTAGTTTGTTAGCATTGCTTACCTCTTTTATTAGTAATTGTTTGTTATTTGTGTTTATTAGTATTATTTTTATTATTATTAAGGTAAACACAAGAAACGTATTTAATTGAAAAATCAATGCATTTTTTAACTTTTGCACGGGCCCCTAGGCTTCAGCCTACTTATCCTAATGGATAATCCCGATTGGCTACACCAAGTACCTGTCCAGTTTTCTCAAGTTTACTTGTTGATGTCATCTCGACCCTATATCTAGCAGCACAAATCAACACCGAGTGCTCGTCCTCTTTTTGCTGTTTCATTTACAGTACGATTGGCCCCACAGGTGTTTCGACGTGGCGCTTCTGTCCGCAGTCTCCTGTCTTAAAGTCAGCCTTGACCGCTGGTGCAGCTGCGGCACGCGTATTAGATGTCAGAGCGTCCCGTCCCGTCTGAAACTTCAGACTTGTGACAGCTAGTTATTCCATAACGTCATAGGCAGGCCCTTAAACTCTAATAGCTAGAACTAGCGCGGCATTTATGCAGAGGAGGCTTCACTACATCGAGTGCTCGGTATGTCAGGCTTTATGCAATTGTAACCGTTAGAGTGGTTAAGAGGGGAAATTCGGTTTGATGAGATTAATTTTTATGATGGAGATTAGCTGACTTTTATTTATAGTCAAAATGGAATAATCGATAGAACGAAAAGAGCGATCACAAGTAGGGCTTATGTCCCTTGGTTGAGAATTGCGATGTTTGGTGTTTTGGTTTTTGTCTGAGGTGAGCTCTTCTATGTGATCGTAATTTCACGTGTTCTGACAGGGTCGGGTGAGTTGTTTGTCAGACAAAGTGTTCTGGAGTGTTCGAAAATAGTTGTCGTCGTAAATCGGCGTTTTAGATTAAATCAGTCAGATTCGAGATGCGATAGCGTTAGCTTCAGTTTGGGTTTTGTCCCAGTTGTGAAAGAGTTAGTATTTAGAAAGTGGCAGCAAATTAGGAGTTCCATCGGGTCGATAAGCCAATAAATGTTTTGGTTGATTTCTGCGGCGGCAGAAAAGTGACTATCGCCAGACGCCTAATCGCATTATTTGCCATATTTGTGTACGACAGTTTGTTGTTTATTCTGAGGACAAGATGTCAGTGTTCCCAGTTGAGAGAAAACGTGTGTATTTTCGAGAAACCAGGTACGTTGAGTTTTGCCAACTATTGGTGAACTTTTAAGTAAACATGAAGAACATTAGACAGCCGATAGACGTGAGAAGTAGGATATAATAGATTTGGTAAATTTACATCCCTGGCGGTGAGGTCAGTTTCCTTCAGATACATCAAGCAAAACATAAGAAGTTATCAGAGCATAAGAGAGACAAATGCTTATATACGAAGAATTAGAGGGCAGACAAAATTTTGACAACAGTGGTTCTCAAGCTCTAATACCAATAACCACCAGAAGACAGTCATGATAATTGAATAGGGAGAGAGAGAGAGAGAGATAGAGTGACACTGAAGTTTTACCTACTGAAATGTTGTTGTACGTCTGCCAACTTCAGATAGAATGTTGGGCATATTATTTTACATTTTTTTTTTTATCACAGATGTAAATGAAGTTTTCGACGTGAAATATTTTGCTGCTGTCATTATTAAATCATTCATCACTGTTGGTACGAGAAACGTTATCGTCTGGGAGAAAGAAGCATTATTACCATACAACAAGCTGCCTACTGTTTAGGGCAGAGATATGAACCTATACGATCAACACAATAGAAGTAGTGTAGAATAGACAAACCATCACAAACGGCCACACAGTGATATGGGGGAAAGTAAACACTTGTTGATGCATCCCGGGAACGGGAAACTTCCCCGAGCATCTTTACAGGGAATCGAGTGTAATCCTCAGGACTTGAGACCCGGTGTGAATTTAAAATCTACTGCAAACAAACAACAAACGGGCCGATAGCTGTACCTTAGACTTAAGTGGGAGTCAGTCCGTAATATTTTAGTTACAGAGGAGGCAGGGAAAACACGGGGTTATGACTATATTATTAAGAAGGGGCGAGAGATCGGCTCGAACGAATGCGCGACACTACTCTGGGTGCTAATAATAAATTTAAAAAATCAGACATGTTTCCTTGTGAGGACGAGAAACAAACTGTAGAAATGTCCTCCTAGATTTCGCCTCCACAAGAGTCGGAGATTGACAGCATGGTTGCCACCAACCCTTTTGAATGGGAAACTTCATGACAGTGAGATCGGCTTAAGACATACCATTATGAGAGGACAAAGAAAACGAAGAGAGAATTTCAGCCACTCTACAGATCAATGATTTCAATCAGTGATACATGTACCATCAACGCTAAACTAAAAGTCGTCTGGTTGTAAAAGAATGCACATTTTAACATTGTAGTTTTTAATGTAGTTTTAAAATAAATACGTAAACAAGTTTTAAGTTAAAATATTTTTTAGAATGTTGAAATAGATAGATGGATGGATGGATGGGCGGGCGGACGGACGGACGGACGGACTACAGACCACAGACAGACAGGCAGGCTGGATGGATGGATACGATAAGATAAGATTAGGTTAGATTAGATTAGACTTGGATGGAGGGAGGGAGAGAGAGAAATAACGAGCAGTATATAATGTTTTTTCAAGCGCGCAGGAAAATCTTAGTCCAATTCATTGAGAATTTAAAGCGTGCTTTTCGCCGTAGAACGTGACATATGTCATCTTTCTGAGTGAGAGAAGTGTCGCATGCCGGCTTAAGTGAATCATTTTGATTAAAATGGTAAATAGTTTACCAAAATAGGAAAATGGAAGGCATTTGAAAGACACAGAGAAAAAGAGAGAGTGTGACAGAGAGAGAGAGAGCGCGTAACAGAGAGTGCGACAGAGAGAGCGAAAGAGAGAGGGAGCGACAGAGAGAGTGACACAGAGAGCGACAGAGAGAGCGAACGAGAGAGAGAGAGCGTCAGAGAGAAAGAGCGACACAGAGAGAGGGACACAGAGAGTGCGACAGAGAGAGAGCGAAAGAGAGAGGGAGCGACAGAGAGAGTGACACAGAGAGCGACAGAGAGAGCGAACGAGAGAGATAGCGTCAGAGAGAGAGAGCGACACAGAGAGAGGGACACCGAGAGAGCGACAGAGAGAAAGAAAGCGACAGAGAGAGTGACAGAGAGAGAGAGCGACAGAGAGAAAGAAAGCGACAGAGAGAGTGACAGAGAGAGAGAGAGTGACAGAGAGAAAGAAAGCGACAGAGAGTGACAGAGAGAGAGCGACAGAGAGAAAGAAAGCGACAGAGAGAGTGACAGAGAGAGAGCGACAGAGAGAAAGAAAGCGACAGAGAGAGAGAGGCACTAGACAACAAAAAAGTAACAAAAGTGATGAGCACTGAGAGATTAGAACCAGTTACCATCTGAACAGCGCCATCGCCTCGTAACGAGAGTGAAACGTGGCCAGCTATTTACCCTATTTTAAAAAGTGCATCCCCGGGACAGTCGGGAAACTACACGCAAACCTGCAGTTTAAGAACCGGAACGACCCAGGCTTTTACAGACTCTTATCACCTCCATAACTCTTGTGTTGACAAGTATTAGCCAGATAACGTGCAAAACAGCGGCCGTGATATCATACTAGGTCCGCTTTTTTATGAGGTGTGGTGACGAGTTCCTTTACTCGCCACTTTTGCCTTCCCTAAATCAAGAGCAAGGTAACCCTTTTATAGTTGGTTGACTGGAGCGTGACAGTACCAGGTTTCGAAGCATGCAGTAGAGTATGCACAATAAAGAATGACATTAGCAGGTATAAGTAACGGGTGAATGAACACGGGCATAAACGAAGAGCGAAACCCGAGGCCTGAATTTTCTTAAGAAAGATAGGAGGGGGGAGGGAGGCACTAGACAACAGAAAAAGTAAATGACTGTGATGAGCACTCCGGAAATTCAAACTAGGGATCACTTAAAATTAAAATGGACACAACAGCAGCGTTTAAATGTAAAAAGTCTTACATAGAAAGTCGATAGTTCATATTATTAGTGTTTTCATATGACTGTGGGTACGCCATTTCGATAATAATAACCCCTTCAGTCATAATTGACTATGGGAATGCGTCCCTGAGGTGACAGCCCTCAGCTACATTCCGATGTATTGTCTATATTTCTTGGCATGTGTAGCCTAGATGTTTTGTTTGCATGTAGCGTTATGCGAAAAAAAAAAAAGTTTGAAAAGCACGACATACATCATCGATAAATGGACGATGGCAAGTTATTATGAAAATTGATGCTGTTGAATGAATACTGATAGCAGTATCAGTTGTTTACGCAGCTTGATTGTCAGGACTCGAACGTTAAACAGCATCCAAAGATAAAAGTGGAAGAAGCATCTAAGGGTCCTCAAGTAGTGTTTCCTAACATGTTGTAGGGCTTGCCACCGACTGAATTCGGCCGTCTGCACGTTAAAATGACGAAAACCCGTGCTTAATACAGTAAGGCCCCGCTCATACCGCAGGTCAGGTTCCAGGTTCCGCCGAAAAGGGGAAATCGCCAAAAAGTAGAACGAAACCTTTTTTTTTTTATTAAACTTACAAATGCATATAAAATCCTAATGACATGTTTACACTATCATACGTATATTAAATGTACAATAGAGCTATGCCTAAACTATGATACGAAAGTAAAATGATTTATACAGCGTTTAAAGTAAGAGGATTACGACTCCTCTTTTTATCACTTTGATTCCATTGTAATTAATGAAAGAAGTAAATATTACATAATATAAAAAATGTGAAAGTTTGGAAAATTGCCCTAATACAGAGAGACGCTGAGCACAATTGCTGTTACTTACTTACTTACTTACTAAGACTGAATTGCCAACAATAAAATTGTCCCCTTAGCCATTCTCGGACTCAATTGCTGAACGCGTCATGCCGAAAAACGCCGATGGAGCAGAACAAGGACCCAACATGTATATAAGTGAAAATCGCCGTATTAGCGGAACACCTAAAAGCGGGATCCTACTGTACGGCAAAACCGTACATACTGACAGGTTTGCAGTATGTATCGTGTAATTGAAGATTGTGACAGTGGTATTTCAGTTTCCGTCTCTGAAGAACTTCCCGCCTTTTTTGCCCACCCCTTAATAATCCTGTTGTTTATTATCTGCCACGGGAGCCGCGCTGGTGTAATGGCTTCGGCGTTGTACTGGCGACCAGGTGTTCATGGTTCAAACCCGGGCGTCGGCGTTTGAAGAAATGTTTACGGCCGGAAATTTGACTGAATAGCCTGAACGGCTCCTGTGATAAACCCTCTGTGGATGGGAAGGAGCGAAGCTCCTGTCCGGGTTGGAAGGAAAGTCCTCAGGTTCCCCAGCCTCGCAATGACATGTCATTGGGCCGAAGGGCTGAAAGCCCAAGTGCCGCTGGTTAAGAAAAAAAAAAAAAAAAAAAAAAATTATCTGCCACATATTCTAAACTACCGCATGCCGCTATCGGTTCGTTGTGAGTGACACATTACATAATCTAAAAATAGAATTCCTTATGTGAAAAAAACCAGTTTACATAATTTAGGAAAATAATTAAGCAGTACCGTTTAGCTCCCCGAGGAGCATAGGCCTTCAACAAACACATTCCAAGTCCTCATGTGCCATGAGCATAAGTTCTTTCCATGTCTTCCTCACATTTTCATTTCTGCCTCAAGATAGGATTTTTTGTGCTAACCCAGTTTTTGTCTTTAAGAAGAAACCCAAAAAAGGGAGTTGGGGGGGGGGGGGGGGGGGGGATTAATGTTTTCATTCCATTTTTTTTTTCTTATACGAAAGATTACAGCGTATCAATTTGTTGGAACTATAAACTGGAAAGGCTGCGATCTCGGGCAGACATTACCAGAAACGTATGACTTTATAACTTAACATTCGAATATTTTACAAGAGAAGGGGAGACAATAATACCTTCACTTCATAAGTTCACTGGGAGGACAACATTAGACAATCTCTGAAGGACCGAGGACTAGAATGGAACCAGGCCAGGAGGAAGGCAGCTGATAGAATAGTATGGCGCTCTCTCTGACAAACCTCTACACCCCAGGGTAGAAGAAGAAAGACTAAGTAAGTAAGAACATTTTCACTGTTGGAGAAATAGACTGGGATATCAGAATAAGAATATGGAATGCTAGATGAGCTGTCATTGCATTAGGAAATATATGGAGATCAAGAGAAATCAAGTCCAACACACAAAAATCAGAATCTTCAACTCAAATGTCAAGTCAGTCCTATTGTATGGCTCTGAGACATGGAGAACAACAAAAACAACAACCAAAAAGCTACAGACTTTTATAAAGCGATGCCTGCGTAGATATAAGATTGAAGTGATATGGCAAGATCACTAATGTGGAACTGACGAGAAAAAGTAGACAAATGGCAGTGTAACGAGAAATAGAAGAAGACGCTGGACATTGATGGGACGCACACACTGAGGAAACAATATACATGACACAGGTGTGAAAGCAAGGAACAGTAACTAACATTTGACTAACAAGTTTTATTTTATTTTTTTTATTTCCAGAAACAAAATAAAATAAAATAAAATTTTTCATTGGCAATAAACTGACGTCAGAAAAGAGAGAAAAGATTACTTTCCGCTTAGAGGTCATATGTTGAACAGGCTGATCTCACGTTGAACTGTGATGTTAATGTGAATAAATAAATAAATAACGGTACTAAACAGGTACTGTTGTGCATACAGGATGACACCAGACAACAGAAAAGAAAATATAAGTGATAGGCTTACCGGAAATTGAACCTATGACAAACCAAACGGCGCGTCGCCTTGCTGTAACAGTACATTGTGGAAGGTCGCTCAGCCTATTTCCTAGGTTCGATTCCCGGTAAGCCTATCACTTATATTTTCTTTTCTGTTGTCTGGTGTCATTAGTATGTCCAGCGAGTACCTGTTTAGTACCGTTATTTATTTACTTATTTATTTACTGTTCACATAGCTCAGGTTTCTCCATCATTTATTTAAAAGTTCACCCATCCGTGACTTTAACCCATCCGTCTATTCGATGATAATGTGACACAGCGTTTTCTAACAAAATAACACTTAATTCTCTTTGAGCTCGTTTCATATAAATTAGTTGGACAGGAGTGGAGAAATTTTAAAAAAGTAATAATAGGGAGTAACTTTCCTATCAATATAAAGATAACTAGGCACAAATAGACAGTGAGATGAGAGAGAAATAAATAGGTGTAGTATATAAAATGATTATTTTTATTCCGAAAGTATTTTTCTGAAGAGACCGGTGGAGGTGGAGAATAACAACGACTATGATAATGAGTTAGAGAATAAGAGATAAGAGGTCATTAATAATAAGAGAAAAGGAAATTATTTCGTTAGCCCTCTATCGGTTAAAAAAATATCATTTATCAGCTACTGACGTTTAGATCGAGTATAAGTGTTGAAGTTAATTCTTGTTTAAATCGATGGAGAAAGATCTCCTGTCCAACCCTCATGGGTTGGTTATAAGTAGGTTATATTGTGTCTGTAATTTTAGATAGTATATTCACCTGCCGCTATTTCCTGGCAGCATTATTCCCGCCTTGTCATTTATTGTATGTAGGGTAAATGATACAGTATTTTTGTAATTACGCACGTGTTGTTTTAACTTTATCAAAAGTAGATTGTTCGTGCTGTTTGTGTTGTTTCATTTAGATATTTAAAAAACGAAACCGGGAAGGGCAGAGGTTTTTTTTTTTTTTTAACTGGGGGGTTTATATGATATATAATTTGATAGTTTTGATACGAATCTTCAACTAGGTTACATCTTTTGTTCTATGAACTGTTCATTATTTACCTAATTTTACTGCGTTGACATTTTTATTTATTTAATATTTTATTGACTGCGATTACGCTGCTTAATTTTTTATTTATTTTTTGCTATTTTATTTACTAACAATTAGAGGCTTATTTTGGCTCCCTGCAAGTTGAAACATTACGCTGAAAATATGGATACTACCTTTGATTATCATGATCATTCAAAATAAAATGACCACCTCCCCAACCAGCCTGAGAAACAAACAGTGTTATAGGTAATGAGAAACAAAGAATGTTGTATATACTGAGAAACTAAGAATGTTATAGATACTGAGAAACAAAGAATGTTATAGATACTGAGAAACAAAGAATGTTATAGATACTGAGAAACAAAGAATGTTATAGATACTGAGAAACAAAGAATGTTATAGATACTGAGAAACAAAGAATGTTATAGATACTGAGAAACTAAGAATGTTATAGATACTGAGAAACAAAGAATGTTATAGATACTGAGAAACTAAGAATGTTATAGATACTGAGAAACAAAGAATGTTATAGATACTGAGAAACTAAGAATGTTATAGATACTGAGAAACTAAGAATGTTATAGATACTGAGAAACTAAGAATGTTATAGATACTGAGAAACAAAGAATGTTATAGATACTGAGAAACAAAGAATGTTATAGATACTGAGAAACAAAGAATGTTATAGATACTGAGAAACAAAGAATGTTATAGATACTGAGAAACTAAGAATGTTATAGATACTGAGAAACAAAGAATGTTATAGATACTGAGAAACTAAGAATGTTATAGATACTGAGAAACTAAGAATGTTATAAATACTGAGAAACAAAGAATGTTATAGATACTGAGAAACAAAGAATGTTATAGATACTGAGAAACAAAGAATGTTATAGATACTGAGAAACAAAGAATGTTATAGATACTGAGAAACAAAGAATGTTATAGATACTGAGAAACAAAGAATGTTATAGATACTGAGAAACAAAGAATGTTATAGATACTGAGAAACTAAGAATGTTATAGATACTGAGAAACTAAGAATGTTATAAATACTGAGAAACAAAAAATGTTACCGAAACATAGAAACAAAGAATATTATAGATACCGAGAAGCAAAGAATGTTATACAGGGTGTTCCACGAAAAAGCGGCCCGTTACGTCATGGACGTACTGTGCCGACACAGTACGTACATGACGTCACGGGCCGCTTTTTCGTGGAACACCCTGTAGATACTGAAAAATTAAGAATGTTATAGATACTGAGAAACAAAGAATATTATAGATACCGATAAGCAAAGAATGTTATAGATACTGAGAAACTAAGAATGTTATAGATACTGAGAAACAAAGAATATTATAGATACAGAGAAGCAAAGAATGTTGTAGATACTGAGAAACTAAGAATGTTATAGATACTGAAAAACTAAGAATGTTATAAATACTGAGAAACAAAGAATATTATATATACCGAGAAGCAAAGAATGTTATAGATACTGAGAAACAAAGAATGTTATAGATACTGAGAAACGTAGACTGTTATAGATACTGAGAAATAGAGAATGTTACAGATACAGAGAGACAATGAATGTTATAGACACTAGTAAATAAATAATGTTTTAGGTACCGAAAAAAAATTATTATTGATAAGATACCGAGAAACAATTAATATGCTGCTTCGGATACCATATGTAGATTAATTTCGATCAATCATACATGGGCCTAAAACTTCACCGTGGAAGCGGAAAGAAGTAGAGGACGACATAGGACAAGATGGATTAGGGGCTTCAGATATCTTACACAGGCCACACTGCGTACACATCTGCAACGCTTCACCACATAAGCATTATAAAGACATAAGGATGGCTCATAGCAAATGCTGCTGTAGAGTAATGGGGTGTTAGATACTTCCCTATACCTGGCCTCAGCTTTATGAGGTATGGTGACTAGTTCCCTTCCTAGCTGCTTTCGACGATCGTGGCGCTTCCTGGTTTTGAACTCGGTAACTTTGGCCCGAGAAGCAAGAGCTCTAACTACTCTGCCACTCATCTGATACCTAGAATAATGAAGTCACTAACATTTCACTCCACTACGGCAGTATCTGTTATGGGATTACCTAATAAGCGTTATATTTTGTAAATGACCTTTTGTGCACTTTCCGTGCAGGTGTTTTAAATTCACGAGTAAGTTCTTGTAGCCAAGTCTATTACATAGTCTTAGTGTCAATTACTGAATAGTGTTTTTTTTTTCCTCCAGTTCCCAGAGAATGGATTCTATAACACAGCTGATAAGCTTTTACTGTTCCGACATGATGCCAGCGATCCCAACATTCTTAGGAGGATCACTACCATGGAGGACTTCAAGGACGGATGCCTTGTGGAAATTGTGCTGTCTGGTAGGTGCTCACCTCCTGTGTAATTTTGTTCGTTTGCCTGTGTGTTCATTTGATTGAGTGTTTTTTTTTTTCTTAACCAGCGGCACTTGGGCTTTCAGCCCTTCGGCCCAGTGACATGTCATTGCGAGGCTGGGGAACCTGAGGACTTTCCTTCCAACCCGGTCATACACAGAGGGTTTATCACAGGAGCTGTTCGGGCTTACTTACTTAGTCGTTCCCCTTCTACCGTTCGGGCTATTCAGTCAAATTTCCGGCCGTAAACATTTCTTCAAACGCTGACGCCCGGGTTTGAACCATGAACACCTGGTCGCCAGTACAACGCCGAAGCCATTACACCAGCGCGGCTCCCATGATTGAGTGTTCATTTGCTTGTGTGAACGAATGCATGATTGGGGTGCTATTAAGTTTTAACTAGCTATTTAGTCTGTCGGGGACAGTGTAAACGTAATCGTCATTTGAAACCCAGCCCGTGCAAATCCGCGTGGAACAGTCCCAACTGCGATGATTTGGTTATGTCTGCAGATTGGGAGAAGACTGGCTAGCAGGACAAACATGGGAAGCCAGGATACAGGGATTCAGACTTCCCGGACTAAATGTTCTCGGGGAGGACAACATTAGACAATCTCTGAAGGATCGAGGACTGAACTGGGACCTGGTTAAAAGGAAGACATCTGATAGGATAGCACGGCGCTCTCTCTGGCTAATTTCTACAACCCAAGGTAATCTGGCGTGTCGTAAGAGGAAACTAACATGAGGTTGTGTATGAGGCTCCCTCGTATATAAACGTCCATGTCCAAAGGGTGGTTGAAAAGTCTTACTTACTTACTTACTTAGTCGTTCCCCTTCTACCGTGAGGTGTAGAGATTTGGAAGAGAGAGCGCCAGACTATCTTATCGGCTGTCTTCTTCCTGGCCTGGTTCCATTCTAGTCCTCGGTCCTTCAAAGAAAAATCACTAGTTTTAAATTGTTATTTCTTCACAACTGTCCAACTATTTTATATGAAATAAACACCGCAGTAACATTTAAATGCCATGTTATGACATGAAATGCTGTATCACATTAATATTACAACTAAACATACAACTAGGTTTGTCCAAAACATGATTTCATAGGAGGGTCAGTAATTGTTGTTTTCTCATAAACCCAGTTTATTGGCCATTTTAGATTTTCAATTAGTCAGTACCCTTTAGCTTCCCAAGGGATAGATCTAAGGAAAGCATTTGACAAGGTTTGGAAAGAAGAGCTTTTGAAGAAACTGAGAAATTGCAGAGTGAATGGTAGGATGTACAAATGGGTTGAAGCATACTTGCATAACAGAAAGAGCCCGAGTACAACTAGATGGCCTCAAGAGTAAGAAAATTCTACTGCATCATGGCGTCCCTCAGGGAGGGGTTCTGTCCCCCACACTTTTCTTAGTCTTCATCAACGACCTGGTTGCTGAACTACCACATGGAATAAAAGTGGCAATGTACGCTGATGACCTGGTAATATGGTGCACAGATGAGTATGCAAAAGTGGCCACCAAACTGCTACAAATAGCTATAGATCTTACCTCATGAGTTAAGCTAAAGCACGCGCAAGTTGACTCTCATATTTATAGCAAGTTCAACTCACTCAGAAGAGCGCATTTTGAGAATCAAGATATCATATTTACAAGCTGATTCACATATATAGCTGGCAAGCTCACCTTACTCCAAAGCATATTTTATGAATGAAGAGTACATACTCAACTTTTTTAGTCTACATTCCAAGATCATTTCGTGTAAGAGCGCCAGTCTAGTCAGTGCCTTTCAGGGATTAGACAGCGGCCATTTTCTTAAGACAACAGTCAACGATTTGTCAACGCTACAGAGAAAGTGCCAAATATTGAAGGACTGTATATCGTCAAAGTTCTCATAACACAAAAGCTTTCATCGGTACGTCCTCGTCATGGAGATAACCCATACAACATACCATTCACCTACCTGGGACAGTCTACGCATACATGTGTATCATCATACACGGGAAAACCATCAAGAGACACATGGACAGTGTAGATTAGACATCAGTTTGGTAACAAGTATCATATCACATCATCATTTCGCTTCACATAGGTTCATTCTCCTATTTAACTAACTACATTATTTGTATCTCATCTGTGTGTTTTGTGTGAATTGCCTTCACCATCATCACGTTGTAATTACTACTAACCCTATATGTGTAGATATTTAATTAATAAACCCAGTAACCGTTTGATCATTATCTAGTTCGTTAATGTATCACTCGGGCTGTCGGTGTTAAATATTTACAAATAGGGAAAATTCTACATTTAGATGAGACTGGGGGCTCTTTCTTTTACGGGATCTGAGGACAGAAGCTAAGGTCGTGGGGAAATACAACTTTTCCCATAATTTACTAGAAAACTCTACCCAGTGGAAAGCATTCACATTCTCTTCTTCTTGTCCTTATCTCGAATAAGTCTCTTTCTTTTTTAACGAGCCAATTTCTGGAGACTTTCTTCATAATATTTCATAGGCCATCCCCAGCGACAACTACAGTTGTAGCTACACCAAGGTCAATTTACGACAGTTCTGTTATCGTCTTGCACGTACCAGACACGTACACTAATACAACACTTCGAGTGTTAAGGCAGGGGTTGTATTTATTTAAAGCTGACCATCCGGTCAGTTCCACAAAGTGTATCAAAGAATAAATAAACAAACAAACGAACAAACACCCATCCAGTGCTCATGTGCTAACGTGTCCCCTTGTCTTTGCAAACTCTGCGTGTCTTCTTCCGAATCTTGCATCTAACGTAACGCTCAGCTGACCAACCCGGCTTTTTTTTCTTCTTTTCCGCTTTGGTATAGTGCTATTTCGACCCATTTCAACCAGACCCAAAATGGGCCTTTTTGGTTATAATTTGGGGTATATTAAGTGCTTTGTTTCATTTTTAAGCTAGGCCATTGTTAGCCCTGTTAAGGGCTGGTCCTGAGAAGGACCCGTAGCTTACTGTCTGGAGTCGTCTCTTTAACTTTTCCCAATATTTCTCTTCCGCAGTCATGTTGTCCTATTTTGCAAATGTGTTATTGTTGTTTCCATCTGTTCTCGCTTTGTTGGCAGTCCTGAGAAGGGCTATGAGCTGAGCCGTACGTTCGTGTTAGCTTCAGTTTTTCCCAGCCTTATCTCCAGCTGTCTTATGGTTCTGTTGATTATAGCTGGGACAAGGTCCTCTAGAATTTCTTCCAGTGCTTTTTCCCTTGGTTGTCGCTTGTGTCTTTGTGTAGTTTCGTCTCTTATTTCTGTGATAACTTGCCTCTCTACTTCAATTCTGTTAAGGATTTCCTCGTCCTTTTTCATTTCAGCCAACTTTGCTATGTCTTCTTGGATTTCTTGCTGTATTGATTTCTTTTCGCGGATCATTTGTTTTGCAGTAGCCAAGTCGCCATGGATTTCTCCGCATATGACAGTTGGGGTTTTGTTTAGTTTAGTATTTTCTTTTCCATCTCGTAGTTTTTTTTAATAATGTTTCTCACCTCAGACGTCAGTTGTCTGATTTGAGTTGTAAGGCCTTGTTGTTTTGGACGATATAGAGCATTTGCTGTTACATTGTTCTTTGCCTCATCGTACCATACTCCCTTACTGATTGATACTTTTATTATCTTTCTTGTTTCCTGATATGCTGGGTAACCGCCGTATCCTGCCCCGTGCTCTCTGTCGTGAAACATTCTAAATCCACATATATAAATTAAAAAGTAAATGTAAAGCCTAACGCATTAATTCAATAAAAGGGAAAGAAGAATGGTTAAAGACCCGTGCTTTCCAATAGCGTACGCCTGTGTTAATAGAACGTCATGCTAGTTGAACAAGAAACCCCCTTTTTATGCTCCGTCTGCATAAAACTACACACGTTCGAAAAATACAACTAGTACTGTGTTTCTTAGAAAACCTTGAGATACGCAAGCTGCTTAATGACCTAGATTAATACTAGCATTAATTTCATTTTATACACTGCGTAATGAAAAGACAGACGAGCTTAGAGAGAGAGAGAAGGAGGAACGCATGCAATACTACCACAGTCTCGCGATTAATATTAATGCCACCCCCAACGCGAAAGGCATGAAGCACTAACTTTTTTTCAAATAGACAGGGATAAAAAACACTACCAATACGAGGGTTAGGTTTAAAAACCTGTTTAATGCTTATTAGTAAACATGACATTATACTGTTTTATGTCTGAAAGCCTGACAGTACCGAGACACCACATCGTATCGAAGTGAACGGGAGGTAGAAGAAAATGCATATTTTGAACGCAGCCACTTAGCTCCATTAAATTTATATATTTGGGTTCCTTAGGACTTGCTGACAAAGAATATGTTAAGTGTTACGCAAATAGTCTAGGAATTAACAAATTATAGTCAAAAGAAAATAGTGAGGGTGTCTGACAGCACCAAATCAGAATTGCGCAGTGGCATGTTTTGAAACCACCATTTTACGGGAAATAGGCCACCATGTTAAATCCTATTTGATTGGCGGGAAGTATATGTAAGGCGAAACACGATTAGTCGGACTGCAAATACTAATTTTGGTTGTTAGGGGAAACGTAGGAACGGTAAATTTTTTCAAAAGCTTTTGTAAACATGGTCCTTTTGGCTAGACCCGCTGATATAGTCAATTAGGAGCGTCTGTTCAGTGCCACATTTTAAAATAAACTTACTAAGAAACAGTGCGTTGAGATCCAGCTCATATTTTTCTAAATAAAAGCCTGGGACAGAGGCAGATCGAAATTGTGCCGTAATTCATCGCCAGTCAACGTATTTGTTTATTATTTCCATGAATTGTGGGACCGTGGTCCTAACTTATTGAAGCAGCACCTGGTCTGAGTTTTGCTGAATCCAGAGGCTGGTAGCTTACTCCTTGGTCAAGATAGCGACCAGTGTAGTGTCTCAAGAACACAGTGAAGCAAGCGAGCAGAGGAGACTGTTTCCTGTCGCCATCACAGAAGATAAGATTCTGTGGCCAGAACAGCTCAATCTTATGTACCCCCCTCTAAAATTGACAGTATATTAAAGAAAGAGTGACAATAAATTGTTTCAATTGACAGGAACTGTGAACTTTTCCCAATACTATTTCCACCATAAGCAAACACTTGAAGTCATGATGACAAACAACAACCAAGCTTGAACAAGCCAGTATTACCTCATAGTACTACATCACAACTTACACACATATGATAATAATAATAATATATGTCAATACAAAGAGTCTATCTATAAATTGTGTACATATAACTTGTGATTACATTTGATTGTGATTCCTGGTTCACTTTGTAGTTGAATCAGGGTATCTAATATTTGAAGGAATTAATACATATATTTTTAAACGTTAAGACTTGACTCATTTAAGATAGTCTTATAGAGTGTTATATGTATGTGAGTGTCACAGTGTTGTAAAGTGTTGTGGATTAAATTAAATTGTTTATCTGTCTGTTGTTGTTGTGACTTACACTTCATCATTATCATAACCCTAGACATTCAACGTAGTCATCACAATATTCCAGAATAATTCTGACTGAGGTATAAATGTGGTAGCAAGTAAGGTCATCTGTAATACACCACACTTATTAGATACAGATACCTTCACAGCTGATCTCAGTCATTACACTATGTCCCCTATAACTATTTATATCATCCCACTTTACCACATATATTGGGGTCTCGCTCCCGGGATATTGAACCTTCCCCTAGCATATATATTGGGAGTAATTCACTTCTGGAAATAATAAAAATTAAAAAGGTATTCTTGGGTGGAAAAATAAGTTTGAGCTCTCAGTGCTTGTGGTTGTCCTTAGTTAATTAGACATAGATAAAATTGTTTGGTTAAATATTTTATACATTTACATGTTAGAAAATGGCGGACCTGGCCAAATTTCGATCTGCTGCTGTGCAGACTGCTAAAGAGTTAGGAATGGACGGGCAAGTTATGATTGCTTATGTCACTACTGAATGTGACAAATTTATTGAACGTGAAGAAAGAAAATTTGAAGCTGAAAGAAAGTTAGAGGCTGAAAAGGAAATTAAGAAGTTACAATTAGAGGCTGAGGCTGAGAGGCTGCAGATTGAGGCTGACAAAGAGGCTAAAGCATTGGAGGCAGATAGGGAGATTAAAAGGCTCCAATTAGAAGAAAAAAGGCAGAAAGGGAAGCAGAAGAAAAAAGATTAGCTGCAGAAAGAGAAGCAGAAGAAAGACGACAGGCTGCAGAGAGGGAAGCAGAAAAGGAGGAGAAGAGATTACAAAGGGAACATGAGTTACGACTAAGGGAGTTTGAGTTTCAAGGCCATGCTCCTGAAAATGGTGCCAGTCCCTTTACCTCTGATGCCACCGCTAGTCAGGGAGCCTCAACCTCAGCTATGAATTTTCATTTAGATCATTTTGTTGAGAAAGAAGATGATATCGAGAGCTATCTAAATAGATATGAACTATTAGCTACCTCGTATGGGTTAGAGAGAGAAAGGTGGAGCTTAAAGTTATCTCAAGGACTTCGTGGTGCAGCTTATGAAGTTTTTGCCAAAATGAGCAGAAATGATCAAGAAAATTATGACATGCTAAAGCAGGCTCTTTTGTTAAGATATGAAAAGAATGGAGAATTTTATAGAAAAAATTTAGGAATGCTAAACTACTGTCAGGTGAAACCTATCACCAGTTCTCTGCACGGTTAGAGACATACTTGGAGAAATGGACTTCTCTGGGGAAAACCCAAGATCTTAAGGAAATGATCCTTATAGAACAACTAAGAGAGTCCATGGCTCCAGACCTGAGGAAGTTCCTCATGGAACAAGGTGCAGAGAGACTGGGTGAGCTACTAAATGTCGCTGAAAGGTATCAAGCAGCTCAGGCAGAGGTATCAGGTAATAAAAAGAAACAGGTAGATAATTTTAAGGCAACACAGAACTTTAATAAATTTGATCCTAGAGATCAGAACAAGGGTAAGCATCAGTTTGATAGGCCACGGTATGACAATAAAAGTAAAACCCCACAATTCGATGAAAGGAAATATGATGAAAGAAAATCTTTCAACCAAGGAAGGAGGTGGTGTAAAAATTGTCAGATGGACAATCATGACACTGACCGTTGCAGAAGGAAACCTGTGTATATGGCAACCCTTCAGGTCAGGTCGACCTCAAGACAGGAGGAGGATATTATGTTAGATACCACTCCAGAAGAGCTGAGGAAGGCACAGGCTGGGGATAAAACACTCAAGCCTTGTTTCAGAAAATTGTCAACTTGTCATACAACTCCAGGCAAGGGAGATTTTTATATGAAAAACAAGTTGATTTACAGGAAGGCCGGAACTAGATCCAATGGTCACGGACAGTTGGTTCTTCCAAAGGCATATAGGGCAGACTTAATAAGGAGCCTACATCTGAAACAAGATGGGGACCATGAGGAAATTGGTACCATCATCCAAAAGGTGGCTCACAATTATTATTGGCCCAAGGCAAGGTGGGACATTGAGAATTTTGTAGAAAGGTGTAGCATAGCACATGAGGGAACACCCACAAGTGGGAACATTGATCAGGACCTGGACACGCCACGGGGCAAACTTAGGCCTGACAATAAAAAGAATAATAAAGTGGACCAAATGGAATGGGAAGCCCCTTTTCACGGACAAGCTTCAATTAACTGTTTTACAATGGCCACTATGCAGAGAGTGCAAAAAGATGTCTTACCCCAGGATAAGCCGAAAATCCCTCAATCGGACTTAAACAAACTGGAGGAAGAGGATGTAGAGAGGAAATCTCTCATCAAGAATTCTAAGTGGGGAGAAAGCCCCAAGAAAAGGATTGGTAGCGGTCGTTTTGTGCATGATAATTCTGGGAAGAAAAATCATCACTATAGAGCTTCGAGTGGAAGAGACCATACCGGTGCATGGACAAATAGGTCCACAAAATTAAAGGTCTATATGAAGCGCTGTTAAGAACGTGGACTGATGAAAAGGCAGAGGAAAATATTACATCCTCATACCAATATGTCTGCCATCAATGGTACCTATACCTTGTAGCGGTATGGCAGCTTGCGTACCCTGACAATCCCCAGAGCTATGCCAGTGGGAGTTTTACTCCTGGTAGGTTCAACCAAGCTGGACTGGTCTGTGTGGGTAGGGGTCAGACAAAAGCTGGTACTCTGGTCCTCCAGGTTGGGGGTTTTAGCATAGGGCTGACACCCCTGTCTATGTAAAAAAAAATAATGAAGTTACGGAAACAACATCAAATGAACAAACTTTGCTGCGGGATGGACATTCGGAGTCTGTGGCTCGTATGACTGTCAGTGGTGAAAGCCGAAAAAAAGCCACTGACATGAAAACGGATGTCCTGACCGCAAAACAGGATACAAGAATAGGATTTTGGAATGTCAGGACAATGTACGAGACAGGTAAACTAAGACAGGTCACGGCAGAAATGAGAAACTACAGGTTACACATCCTGGGGATAAGTGAGAGCAGATGGACAGGGGCAGGAAAAGTTAAAACAGCAACAGGAGAAACAGTACTTTACTCTGGAAGAGAGGATGGACAGCACAGTGAAGGCGTAGCCATTATTCTACAGAAAGGGATAGAAAGGACATTACTGGAATGGAAACCCATCAACAACAGACTGATACGATTGAGATTGAGAGGGAGATTCACCAACACTACAATAATACAATGCTACGCACCAACGAATGATAGCGATGAGGAGGTCAAGGATGAATTCTATCAACAACTGCAGAAAGAAATGGAAGACACACCTAGATATGATCTTGTTATAGTAATGGGAGACCTCAACGCGAAAGTTGGTACACACAATACATATAATGAAAGAACAATGGGGAAATGCGGCAGCGGAACAGCAAACGAAAATGGGGATAAGCTAATAAGTTTCTGTAGCATTAACAACCTGGTCATTGGAGGAACACTTTTCCCACATAAGGAAATTCACAAGTTAACATGGGAATCACCAAATGGTCGGGACAGAAACCAGATAGACCACATCATGGTTAACGGTAGATGGAGACATGCATTACAAGATGTGAAGGTAAGAAGAGGTGCAGATGTGGGAAGTGATCACCATTTAGTAGTAGCAAAACTGAAAGTGAAACTAAGAAGGGCTGGACCAACTGTAACTACACAGAAAAGGTTTGACATCAGCAAATTGAAGGACCCCCTTACCAGAAAAGCTTTTGCGGCCGACATTAAGAAACGATATCAAATTGCCAAAAGCCAGGAAAAGACATTGACTGATGATATAGACCAGAATTTCAACACCATTTCAACAGTATATAAGGAAAGTAGCAAATCATGCTTAGGATTCCAGGAAAGGAAGAAGCAAGACTGGATAACACCAGAAACACTAAACACCATAAAGATGAGAAAGGAAATGAAAAGAAAGAAAACAGATGCGAAGTCCCCCAGGTTAAAGCAACTATATAGCGAACAGTACAGCCAGCTGGACAGGGAAGTTAAACGCCAAACCCGAGCCAACAAAAGGAATTTCCTAGACGATCTTGCAAAACAGGCAGAAGAGGCAGCACTGAGAAATGAACAAAGCACAGTATACAAAATAACTAAATTCATCAGCGGAAAACAAGGTGCAAACAATATTACATTAGTAAGAGATAAGCAAGGAAATATCATCAAGACAGCAGAGGGACAGGAAACAAGATGGGCAGAGCACTTCAGAGAAACTCTGAACAAGGAAATACCAGAGACACAATTGAATGTTCCTGAGGCTGAAAACGATCTAGATGTAAATACAGACATTCCACGAAAAGAAGAAATCATCACAGCAATCAAAAGGTTAAAGAACGGTAAAGCTCCGAGCCATGATAACTTAAATGCAGAGCTATTTAAGACAGACCCTGAGCTAGCAGCAGAACTATTAGAACCACTATTTGCACAAGTGTGGAAAACGGGGACAACACCATCAGAGTGGAACAAAGGAATAATTGTCAAATTGCCCAAAAAGGGAGATCTTGCAGACTGCAATAATTGGAGAGGAATCACTCTTCTCTCAGTTCCCAGCAAAATACTAGGCAGGATAATTATACAGAGAATTTCAAAGGCAGTAGACTACAAACTGAGGAAAGAACAAGCAGGATTTAGAAAGAACAGAAGATGTGTAGACCATATATTCACTCTCAGGAACATTATAGAGCAGTGCTCAGAATGGCAAAGACAGCTTTACATAAATTTTTTTGATTTTGAAAAGGCTTTTGACAGCATACATAGAGACAGTTTATGGAAAATACTGAGGGCTTACGGAATTCCAAGCTGCATAGTGGCAATCACAAAAAGCCTCTATGCCAACTTTACGTGTTGTGTTGGGCAGAGCAACCTAACCTTCGAGGTGAAGACAGGAGTACGACAGGGATGCCCCTTATCAACCACTCTTTTTTTAACAGTCATAGACTGGGTGATGTGCCAGACAACAGAGGGCAGTCCAAGAGGAATAAGATGGACTACATTTTCTACATTGGAAGATCTGGAATATGCAGATGACATTGCACTGCTGGCACATTCACATCAACACATCCAGGAAAAAACGGATAGACTAAATAAATTTAGCCAGCAGGTGGGCTTGAACATCAATTTAAAGAAGTCTGAGGTGATGACGCTCAATGTGAGCAACCCTGAGCCCATATCAGTAAGGAATCAGCAATTGGTACAGACAGATACCTTCACATACCTAGGAAGCATAGTAACACCAGACGGTGGGGCAGGCAAAGACATCAACATCAGAATGAATAAGGCAAGAACAGCCTTCTTTAGCCTAAATAACATATGGAAGTCCTCCCAATACAGCACAAGCACAAAATTAAGATTATACCAGAGTTGCGTGCTTTCTGTGCTTCTCTATGGTGCGGAATGCTGGAGAGTCACAGAGAAGGAAATGTCAAAATTGTCCTCTTTTCACACAACATGCCTAAGAAAAATTCACCGCATCTTTTGGCCGTATACCATCACCAACCAAGATCTGCTTACTCGTAGCAAGCAAGAGGACATGCACACCATCATAGCTGGCAGACGCTGGAGCTGGGTTGGTCATGTCCTCAGAAGAGACCCCGATGCCATCACAAGAACAGCTATGCTTTGGACCCCTGAAGGAAAGCGAAAGAGAGGCCGACCAAAAACAACTTGGCGGAGGACTGTGGAGGCTGAGATGCAAAGAATGAACCAGAGTTGGGGCACTGTACGAAGGATGGCCACCGACCGTGCAAAGTGGAATCAATTTGTTGTTGCCCTACAAGACGCCACTTGGCGTGATGGCCACTGACTGCTTTGACGGTCGGTGGTTAAGGATCGAAGAAGAAGAAGAAGAATACCAATATGTGAATGAGCTGACCACTCGGTTAAAAACTGGCTGGAAACTTGCCAATGAAAATTTGAGACAAGCCAGGAAGAAACATGCTGCCTATTACAACAGGAAAGCTAAAGACAGAGATTTGGCTGTGGGAGAGAAGGTACTGCTTCTTCTACCCGGTAGTCAAAATAAGTTACAAATTGGATGGCAAGGTCCATATACAGTTCTAGAGAAGGTGTCTAGAACAAATTATAAGATAGATAAGAAAGGGAAAGAAAAAAATCTATCATGTGAATCTCCTGAAGAAATATTTGGAAAGAGAAAATCAGGAAGAGACACACTTGTTGACCTTGTCCATTGCAATGGAGATGAAAAAGGAACCACTTTCATCATTTGAATATCCATTACATCCCTGTGAGACAGCGGCACAGGTGAAAATCAGTACACATTTAACGAAAAATCAGAAAGAGAGAGTGCAACAGGTTCTAGATAATCATACAGAGGTGCTAACAGACCGACCGGGGCATACAAACTTATTGGAATATGATATGAAACTGATAGACCCCACACCTGTCTGTATGAAACCATATTCGATTCCTTTTGCTAAGGAGAAAGCTTTGAAGGAAGAGATAGACTATTTGTTGAAGGAGGGAATAATTTCACACAGTGAATCATCGTATAGTTCCAGTGTGGTGCTCTTAAGGAAACCCTCTGGAGAACATAGACTCTGTATAGATTACAGGAGACTGAATGCTATCACAGAAGGTCAGGTGGATCCATTGCCGGATACAAATCAGTTGTTTGCCAGGCTAAATAAAGCTAAATATTTCTCAAAAGTGGATCTGAGTAAAGGATACTATCAGATTCCAGTAAAGCCTGAGGTTAGACCATACCTAGCTTTTAGTACCTCAGAGGGACACTATGAGTTTAACAGATTGCCATTTGGATTGAAAAATGCGCCTAGTGTCTTCTCTAGAATGATGAGAAAATTGTTGGATCCTCTGAATAACCCATGCATCACAAATTTCATGGATGATATCCTTATAGAAACAGAAACATTTGAGGAACACATTGACTCTCTGAACATGCTGTTTAATCGACTTAGAGAAGCGAATTTAACAGCCCGACCAACTAAATGTTGCGTTGGATGTAAAGAATTAGAATTCTTGGGACACACAGTTCATCAGGGAAACATGACCCCTGACCCCAAGAATTTAGAGAAACTAAAGAAAGCCCCGAGACCACAAACCAAGAAAGACGTGAGATCCTTTGTCTCATTATGTGGTTTCTACCAAAAGTATATCAAAAACTTTAATTCCATATGTGCACCGTTAACTGATTTGACACGTAAAGGAAATCCAGATCGAATTACATGGACAGCAGAATGTGAATTGGCCTACCAGGAATTGAAGGAAAAGCTCACCAGCAAACCTATTTTGAAATTACCTGACTTAAGTCAAGAATTCATTGTAAGAACGGATGCCAGTAATATCGGGTTAGGTGCGACCCTGTTACAGAAATCAGATGCACTGGATGGGGAATTAAGCCCAGTGGCACATGCTAGCAGAAAGTTGAATAAAGCTGAAACCAATTACTCAACTAGCGAAAAAGAATGTCTTGCAGTAATATGGGCGATAAAGAAATTCAGTATTTATCTGTATGGGAAGGCATTCAAGTTGCAAACGGATCACAAACCCTTGTCGTTTCTAGCGCAGGCTAGGCATGAAAACTCGAGGTTACTCAGATGGTCCTTACTTTTGCAGCCATTTGAATTCAGCATAGAGTATATTTCTGGAAAAACAAATCTGGGAGCGGATTTTTTAAGCCGCCATCCGTGTGATGAGAATCACCGTAAGCCCCAGAAATAATAATAAATTTCTCTATGTGTATATAGAATTATAGACTGACATATAACGTCTGTTTTAAGTGGGGAGAATTTGTCGTGAAACATTCTAAATCCACATATATAAATTAAAAAGTAAATGTAAAGCCTAACGCATTAATTCAATAAAAGGGAAAGAAGAATGGTTAAAGACCCGTGCTTTCCAATAGCGTTCGCCTGTGTTAATAGAACGTCATGCTAGTTGAACAAGAAACCCCCTTTTTATGCTCCGTCTGCATAAAACTACACACGTTCGAAAAATACAACTAGTACTATGTTTCTTAGAAAACCTTGAGATACGCAAGCTGCTTAATGACCTAGATTAATACTAGCATTAATTTCATTTTATACACTGTGTAATGAAAAGACAGACGAGCTTAGAGAGAGAGAGAAGGAGGAACGCATGCAATACTACCACAGTCTCGCGATTAATATTAATGCCACCCCCAACGCGAAAGGCATGAAGCACTAACTTTTTTTCAAATAGACAGGGATAAAAAACACTACCAATACGAGGGTTAGGTTTAAAAACCTGTTTAATGCTTATTAGTAAAATGACATACTGTTTTATGTCTGAAAGCCTGACAGTACCGAGACACCACATCGTATCGAAGTGAACGGGAGGTAGAAGAAAATGCATATTTTGAACGCAGCCACTTAGCTCCATTAAATTTATATATTTGGGTTCCTTAGGACTTGCTGACAGAGAATATGTTAAGTGTTACGCAAATAGTCTAGGAATTAACAAATTATAGTCAAAAGAAAATAGTGAGGGTGTCTGACAGCACCAAATCAGAATTGCGCAGTGGCATGTTTTGAAACCACCATTTTACGGGAAATAGGCCACCATGTTAAATCCTATTTGATTGGCGGGAAGTATATGTAAGGCGAAACACGATTAGTCGGACTGCAAATACTAATTTTGGTTGTTAGGGGAAACGTAGGAAGGGTAAATTTTTTCAAAAGCTTTTGTAAACATGGTCCTATTGGCTAGACCCGCTGATATAGTCAATTAGGAGCGTCTGTTCAGTGCCACATTTTAAAATAAACTTACTAAGAAACAGTGCGTTGAGATCCAGCTCAAATTTTTCTAAATAAAAGCCTGGGACAGAGGCAGATCGAAATTGTGCCGTAATTCATCGCCAGTCAACGTATTTGTTTATTATTTCCATGAATTGTGGGACCGTGGTCCTAACTTATTGAAGCAGCACCTGGTCTGAGTTTTGCTGAATCCAGAGGCTGGTAGCTTACTCCTTGGTCAAGATAGCGACCAGTGTAGTGTCTCAAGAACACAGTGAAGCAAGCGAGCAGAGGAGACTGTTTCCTGCCGCCATCACAGAAGATAAGATTATGTGGCCAGAACAGCTCAATCTTATGTACCCCCCTCTAAAATTGACAGTATATTAAAGAAAGAGGGACAATAAATTGTTTCAATTGACAGGAACTGTGAACTTTTCCCAATACTATTTCCACCATAAGCAAACACTTGAAGTCATGATGACAAACAACAACCAAGCTTGAACAAGCCAGTATTACCTCATAGTACTACATCACAACTTACACACATATGATAATAATAATATTATATGTCAATACAAAGAGTCTATCTATAAATTGTGTACATATAACTTGTGATTACATTTGATTGTGATTCCTGGTTCACTTTGTAGTTGAATCAGGGTATCTAATATTTGAAGGAATTAATACATATATTTTTAAACATTAAGACTTGACTCATTTAAGATAGTCTTATAGAGTGTTATATGTATGTGAGTGTCACATTGTTGTAAAGTGTTGTGGATTAAATTAAATTGTTTATCTGTCTGTTGTTGTTGTGACTTACACTTCATCATTATCATAACCCTAGACATTCAACGTAGTCATCACAATATTCCAGAATAATTCTGACTGAGGTATAAATGTGGTAGCAAGTAAGGTCATCTGTAATACACCACACTTATTAGATACAGATACCTTCACAGCTGATCTCAGTCATTACACTAAGTCCCCTATAACTATTTATATCATCCCACTTTACCACACTCTCCCAGTCAATTCACACAGGTTCTATCTCCATTGGGAGCTTTGTAGTTGGCGTCCTTCTTTGCCTTTGGACATGTGGCGAGAGGTTTATATATAGATGTAGTGATAGTATTGACAGAAGTAGGGTTCTCTCCTGAACAATGGTGAAGTCCCAGTGTCTAGGGTTCACTGGTCTTACTCTCACAAGAAGATCAATGCATCACATCGTTTGCAGTTGTGGTTGTTTTCAGATCTTCACAGAACAGGAAATCTTCCTTCACAGCACCATCATGGACATACCTCACTAATGTCATGAGTTGACTACAACTGGAGACATCAGTTGACATCCAACTGAATAGAGATTTTCAGAGGACTAGCTCTGACATCCGAGATAACTTGGTCCAAAATATCTTCACTCAAATCACTGATTCGATTGTGAATGACATTATTTGATAGGGGCACTAGTTCAATTTTGTTTTCTCGCTTCTTTGCCCAGGATAATTGTTGCCATTTCCAGTGCACATGGCTTGATTAGATCTTCTGCAATTGTATGGGGCGTCTTGGATTTGGCAACTTTATATTCCACTTGGTATGAAGCAAGAAGTAGTGGTTCAACAGAAACGAAACCCAACTTTGGAAGAGTTCCTCCAGAATCAAAACGAGGTCTTTTGATTTTCAATGACCCAGCATCATGTCCTTCAATATCAGCTCCGCCATGCTTGTTCTTGAAGTGCTCTTGAAGCTTGGATGGCTTCAGATGAGTTGGACAACACAACGCTACAAAGAATGCACTGGGGTTTTTGCAAGTCATCATTTCCTTAAGTGCAAGTGAAACCAAAGCGCACATACGGTAGTCATCATTCCATTTTCTTCTTTTGGACATTATGAAGGGTTAATCTGGGAAACAGAAAGAGAAAGAAATGAGCTAATTTACCTGTTCATAAAGCCCATTTTGACAAATTTTTCCTGAGCAATGTTTCTATAAAAATCTAATGTCAAAATGACATAGCACTCAGAGCAAAAAAAAAGTGACCTACAAATGCCGACACATTGCAAGACACCGGTTGCACCACGATAGAGTCGGACAACGCATCTCACTCTTAGACGTCCAAATGCATACTAAATCACAGTTTATGAAAACGTTTTCGCGTGTTCGACAATCCAACACGTCTGGATAGCGATATGGACTACAACTGTTGGGAACCCCTGCTCTAATTGGATTGCATCTCCTTCCCTCTGAAAGCGTATCTGATTTGTTTGACATGGTCTTCTTTTTCCTTAGTTCCCATCTCCGGACTTGGTTAGAACAGGGATTGGGTTTGTGCTAGAAGGAGCCTTCTCTTGTGCCTGAGCTTTGGAGTTTTTTTTCGGTTACTACTTCGTCAAGACTGGGTCTAGTCGATTGCAGCTCGGAGTCTTCGTTGGCTTCTACCTCGACTCTCGCAACCTGCACAAACTGTGTGTTGTTTCGATGGCTCTGACACCTGGGTGATCTTAACGATCCTCTCCTGTAGTGCACTTTGTCCTAATCGTTTACACTTCATGTAAACATTTATAACATATAAGGAAGGGAAACCCGAGGCCCGTAAACGGTAAATTAATATGAAACAAACATAAAGGTATGTTTTCAGGCACTCGTAAGAAATAAAGAAGTAGAACACTAGACAACAGAAAAACAACAGACATGAGTGGCTTACCCAGGATTTGAACACTGGACCTTCCGTGCGACAACCCCGCCCAGCTATATGAACTTCATGTAACCTCGACAATCTGCCCCGTGAAATTCCTGGGGGTCTCTGAGGAGGCAAAGAAAGAAAAGGACCAATCTTCCCTCAGGCATGTTGTTAGGGGTGACTAATGTGAGGTGGTGCAATATGGCTGGCTACCTCATCATATAAAATACAGTGGTACAGAAACAACGCTGCGAGAGGTCATGTAAGCTTTTAATGCAGGCACCCTCCAAGGAGGTCAGCTGCAGTGGCAGTGCAGTGCTGCATAAGGAGCGAAAATTAATAACATTTTGCCAGCGCGCCCCGTTCAAACTAGACACAGGGTCCGTCTTTTATATTAGGGCGTATGTGCAAATATAAATGACCTTGTGCTCTGGTTAAAAATACTAAAGAAGCTAAACATGAAGTGGTGGCGATGATGATTCTTAAACGGACTTTTCTATTAGTCTTCCTTCTCTGCCTTATTATTTGTAACCCTCATCCTGTTGTGGCCGGGTAGGGAATTGGGGTTTGCTGTTTATGTCGAGAGTGTTAGGTTTAGATTACTAGCTAGCCTGCTAGAGGTGGTGATTGCTCTCTTACAGTTTTACAGGATCCAACCAGGTTCGGGGATAATCCTCTATGATGTTTTATGTTAGAGCAGATGGGTTCTATTTATGTTGCACCTGTAGCGATTTGCTTTTATATGATACCTTAATTAATTTGTATGATGGCAAACTGCAAGCATATGATTCGTCAACAGCATTTGTGTTCAATGAAACAAATGTTTATTCAACTCTCAACAGGAACTGGTTTAAGTCAAATGGTAACAGGTTTTTGCATAAAAGCATGTTGACATTAATAAACAAGTATAAAAAGTCAATGTATTATTTCAAGGATGCAACTTTCTTTTTATGTCCTTAAATCTTCTCAACTTGTTAACTTGCAAAAACATGGCGTGGCTCCTCTATCCTTCTAGTGTTCCTTAATTTTATAATATTTTCTAGCTCGATGACATTTTTCTATGTCTTCCATTTTGTCATATATTGAGTCACTCAGCCTTCGTAGGTATTCCCAAATGTTCTCTCAACTTAAGGACTTTCCTCCATAAGCATTTCATTTAAATATAACCCAGGCTTTCATTGCTGCACATCTTCGAGCGTGACTCTGCTTGGGTTAGTACCGTGAGCTCTAACAGTTTTCTTTATTAAGCATTTCATTTGACAGTACTTACTGAATTAAAGAATTCACAAACACTTCCAATACATAATGGAATATACACAACTGCATATTATGAAAAAATGATCTCTTCAACTGGAATTTACACTGAGCAGGAAAAACAAGTCTTCACTAGACCGCTCTCAATTCATTACTGCTATGGCGTCTTGTTCTACATTTCCTGCCGGTAGAAAGAAGTGAGCCTACCCATTGGTTGGAGATCACATGACCAATGCGTTATCGAAGCCAAGCCGGCCTAATTAGAAATCTGTGTCAAGATTTCTTTATATCTTCTGTTTCTTATAAGAATTTATTTTATGTTAATCTGTGCCTCTTTCTGTTACTGGTAGGGTATAGTCTATTTCTGAAGAGAATCCGATATGCACGGCCACACTGTGATGCAGAGGGTTCAACTCACAGGCATGAGAGGAAGTTAAGTCCACGGTGACAGAGGTGGGGGTAACCTCAAGGTTATCAATAGGGGGCGCCAGCTAGCCACAAAACGAAAAAGGTGCAGTTTCAGAAGTCTACCCGTGCTGGTTTCAACGGAATGTCAAGCAAGACTTCTGCCATACATCCTCGTTGTGCGCCACGGATAACGGCCCCTCTCGGGGTCTGAACTAAACTGGCAGAGGATCTTGAAGTCAGTGGATCCCTAAAGATGTGGTGTGCAGAACTCACCGATGAGTTGTATATGCGCTGACACCCATCAATCCACTCCCAAATCATGGGCCGGATGATAACTGAGTCTCATCAGTAAATGGCCCCAAGTCTAAGATGGACCAATGTGCCGAGAGACTGAATGGCTGCTGGGTAAGCAGTCGCGAACATTGGCTGTCTGGAGGGCGAGCGTGCCGGCACCAGGCAGATGGACTCCGTAAGGACATCCCTTGCCTCTTCCCTGGTATGGTGGCTCTACCGAATATTTTCACCATTTATTGCACATACACCATGAGAATTTTAACTAACCAGAATCATCGCGGGAGCTTCGGAGATCGTGCTCTGTTGTCGATACCTGCAGGAAATGAAATGAGGAAATACAAATGCAGAAGGAGAGGTAGGGGAGAGAAGAGAAGAGAGAGAAAAAGAAGGGCAGGAAAGAGAAGGCTCAGAAAGAAAGCAGATCGCATCTCGATGAAAAATGTGCGTATAGGATACTAGAATTATCGAAGTGTCAATCAACATGCAGCCATTATACAAACAATCATCTACAATTTCGATATCCTCATGGACAAATTTAAAAGCCAGTAGTGTTTTATCAATTGCCAAGGCTACATATGTTACTCCAATCCATGTGGGCCTGGTAGACGAGGGAAAACTATATATGTAAAACATGAGCTCCCTCATACGTGGCTGGATACAAGTTCCCAAACTAGTGATGATACGGAATTGCAGGGGATTGCTGTGAATATAGGCTGTCATTAGTGGCCAGTCTACAATTTATATGCTCATATCGACCATCTTACAGCTGAGAGTAATTAGAATTTTCTGGCGAAATTGTCTGAAGATTCTAAAATAAAGTGTTTAATTACTGGCGATTTCAATCCTAGATCCAAGGAGTGGGGGAACATCACGGAAAATAGGCAGAGTATAGCTTTGAGCCAGGCATTACTTAACATGAACCATACCATCTTGAATGATGGACGCCCAACTAGACTGGCAACTAAACCTGGGGATACAAGTGGTGCTATAGATCTGGCATTCATCTCTAGTGCAGCAGCCACCATGGCACGTTGGGGTGTATTCGGTACACAGGAAAGTGATCACCTACCTTGCGTAATACTCATTGCAAAGGGTAGGACCAGTAGACAAAGGAAACTTAAACAGACCTTCCAGTCTTAAACAGGCCCACTCGACTGTAACAACCCTTTACACACATTGCATCAAAATGCCAAACAAAAGACAGCGACAACACCTTTCACCCAACCTCCCTGGTGGAATAAGACAGCGGAGGAAGCATGGATAGAAAAGGAAAGAGCAACAAAGGAATGGCGTAAAACACGAAACAGAAGATGATGAATGAGGGAGAGGTTGAAGAGATGAAGGAGAAAAAGCAAAGAGCCGTAAATAGATTCAAGAGTTTGACAATGGTGGCCAAGGATAACGTGTTGAAGGACTTTGTGACACAGGTAGGCACGGAAAAAACCCGTCTTTACATCGAAGAATGAATAGGAAAAGTGCAAGCCAACCCATCCCTAATATCAAAAGCTGTACAGGACTAAGCCTGAAGACGGACGAAGAGAAGGAAAGATCATTATTCAATCTATATGTGGAGCAAACGGATACAGGTGACAAAAGTGCCCACCTGAAAATAAAGGACAGTGTTTTGGAAAATGCCCTAAGGGGCTAGATATACTTCGATCTCATTTCTGAAGAGGACGTGGTGTACACGTAGTGAAAACCAGCAGAAACACTGCTCCGGGTCCTGATGGTGGATAATACCATCACATTAAACAGTTCGACGACACAGCCATTATAAATATGGTGAGCGATTTCAATACCAGCATACAGAATGCTGAGGTGCCGGAAGACTGGCAACACAGTTACCTTCGGCCACTTCCTAAACCTGGCAAAGACCCCACACTGCTCAGCAGCTATCGAATTATCCACACGGGACCCAAAGATGCAGCAATAGAGAATGCAGTCAGTGACCCATAGCTAGACTGCTTGCGTCAGGGTCAGCGAACCAGAACTCCCTACTCCACCTCCAAAATGGTGGTCCTGGAAACAGCCTGCATCACTGCAGTCTGGCTGAGAGAGTAGGGATCGAAGTGGGAAGGCAAACCCGGTCCCAAAAATGCCGAGCGAAAGTCGGATGTGTCGGCCGAAAGGTGCAGATATCGCAGCTTCATTGTAATCGGACACAACGCAACCAACGTACTTTTCAGGACGAACGAGGAAGAAGAAGAAGAAGAGTTATCACACTACAGAATGTATATAGTAAATTACTTGAAAAGATAGTTGCAAGACAAGTAATGAGCCACCTCGAAAATGCACACATCCTTCCTGATACCCTAGGTAGCTATAGGCCTATGAAAATAACATGGGGTAACGCTGGAACGTTTGCGTACGATGTGTATGAGGGATTCTAGGGTAAAAGAGAAACGGTGGCTGTCGTAATTGACCTAGAGGATGCTTATAACGGTGTTGACTTTGCAACCTTAATAGACTGTATAATGGCATGTGGTGTAAACCCTTGGATAACAAGGTGGATAGCAGCTGCCTTAATGGAGAGATTAGTTGCATTTCGCTTGGGAACATGGACATCGGAACCAATGTGCATTTGCCCAGGACTACCCCAGGGGAGCCGCGGTAGCACAGTAGTTAGTGCACTGGCTTCCTAGCTCAGTGGTCTGTGGTTCGATCCCCAGATGATGTGGGATTTGTTTAGGCCGCAAACGGCTCCTGGGTCGACCCAGCCCAATTGGGTACCAGAGCAACTTCTGGGAAGGTTAAGGCGGCCGGCGTGATGCTGACCACATCACCCCTAGTGTGCCGATGGTCAAGACAATATGGGCCTAACACCATATTCCCAATATGCCTCAATGGGCGTGTAACGGGACCCTTTACCTTTTTTTTTTTTACCCCAGGGTTCTCCACTATCACAAGTGTTGTCTGCACAGCAAAAGTAGCAGCCTTTCAACCAACAGGACTGGGACGAATATTAACTTTCGCAGATGTCATACTCATGTACAGAACTGGCTCAGACAGACAGAAAATGGCCCAAGGCATACAAAAGACACTACAGGCGGTTTCTAAATGGTGTGAGGAAAGCAGATCAAGGGTCAATCCCAACAAGGACTGTGTGATGTGGTGCTCTGAACAACTCCATAGTGAAAGCAGACCTTCCAGTCATCACTTTCAGTGGGCAGAACATTGAAAGGCAAGACAGGCTGAAGTATCTGGGAGTAACGTTTGATCGTGGGCAATCGTTCAAGTATCATGTCGAATTGATCGTACAGAAGTGCAAGCGAGGACTGGCAGTCTTAAAAACAATGGCTGCTGCGCGCTTGGAACAGAGACTATTGTTTCTCCGGTATTATCAGCTCGTGATTTCAGTAATCGAGTACGGGCTAGGGATATTCACGCTGTCAATGTCACAATGTGAACGACTGGAACGCATTCAAAATAAAAATGAAGGGATGCAACTAGTTTTGGGCTGTACGCGTGATACCCCCATTGTGACAATGAGATACGTGCTCGGATTGTTGTCGATTAGATCCAGATATGCGATGGCCCAGGCAAAAGCCTATATGCGGGTAACCACTGACAAAAGACACCCCCTACATGAGAACGTAGCTGACATCAAAGGAGCAAGAATCAAGAGGGGGGTGTCATGAATGGCAGAGGCTACGATTGGTCAGGTGACCAGGGTTAAAAATGTGTCCAACGAGGTAGAGTGGAGTCAGGGGATAACTGGTTAAACTACCAGCAGGTCATCATTAGCCTTGGCAGAGAGTGCAGATCTTAAAACAATGGAAAATCAGAGCTGGAGATTAATCAGCTGATAAGTGATCATGCTGGGGATGATGACGCCATTGTGTACACTGATGGGTCTGTAGTACGTGGTGAGAAATCAGGATGGAGCTTCTCTGCGAGAATAAATGGCAGGGTCGTCGCTGAACAGAGTGGAGCCTACATGACAACAGCTTCCAGCATGAGAATCGAGGTAGAGGCAGTTACTGCAGCACAGAGGTGGATGTCTGAAACTCCATCAACCAGGGCAGTTATATTGTCAGACTCTCAAGCCATACTTCGGAAAGTTCAGAACGGATGGCTCAGGCAGGAATGGAAAACATCAATAGAATCCTCAAGTCTTCAAGAACTGGTGTGGATCTACTGTCCTGGTCATGCAGGGGTACGTGGCAATGAGAGAGCTGACAGACTGGCCTCGAGAGCACCCATGGTGGGGACACTGGACATATATAAGGGAGAGATACTAAGGCGCAATTAATGATCGCCTGCTGGATAATGACACTGCAATGGATGAATCAACAAGGCGGAGACTGTTGGAGTTTGGCATCAAACGTGGGACTAGCAGAAATGGACGTGAGAGAGGATGCATCCGTCGTATGTACAAACAGCGTGCTACAGGTACAGTTAGCATTCAAACTCTTCGATATTTGCTGAGGGAGACTGAGCACCTGTGGGTTTGCCCTGAGTGCAGTGAGATCGATTCTGATTAACAATAATAATAACCCTCACCCTCTCTACTTCCTCTCTGTCGTTCGAGTGCTGTTGTTCCTCTAATGCCACAAATCGATGACTCGAGTCAGTGAGGCGTCTTATGAATATTAAATGAAACTCGCTTCCCTCCGGACAGACACTTGTCTCTCAGCCATCATCTGCTTAACTATTGAGTATGTAACTTGGGTGGTTGAACCGTTCTATTGTCAGAGTACTAGAAACAGAAGATGTATGCGTTGTGTGTGCTTGCGTGTGTGTGCATGTGTGTGTGTGTGTGTGGGGGGGGGGGGGGGGTGACCTATGTAAGTCGTAGACGGATTGGATGGTTGTTCCCATGTGGTCTGGGACCCGATTTGAAAGAGCACAGAAAGGGAGAAAAAGAATGTGGTTGTGTGTCAGCCCGTGACATTAATAATACCGATTGTTATATTATTGGAATATTTGGTAATCTCTCTCCCCCCCTCCCCCCTCCATATTTACTATCCGTCTTACTGGGACGTATGTAATCAACAGTGAAGCAGTCCCGTCAGCTTTTCGATAAAATACGAAAAGGGCGCATTGCACTTTGAGAGCAAACTGAACACCCATCAACAGAGCGTGTATGCCTTTGCTATCTTTTTCGTGGTGCATTTTCGGGAAAATACGGAAACAGTGCGAATGGCACCGTGTAAGCTAATTTTAACACCCATCAAAAGAGCGCACATGCATTTCAATTTTTTTTTTTTTTTTTTCATGATGCCGTAAGCAGAAATTCTATGAAACTGAAATGGAATGGATAGGAATTGCATTACCAGAGGAGAATCAGTAACGTCATTAGGAAATGCAACAGAAATAACACAACATCATGTTTTGGCGGGTTACTTTCTAGTACGAACATACAATCTCTTCTGAAATAGTCTGACGTTTTTCCCGCCTGGCGAAATTGGTTTATATGCATACATAATTTCACATTTTTGAAGATCTGAAGTCCTTTCGCGCCGTCTCATGTTTTAGAGAATTCCGACTTACAAAATCACTCTACAGACGTGTTACAGATCTGCGAAAGTAGCCATGTTCTGACCTCTTCATACATTCTGTCGTTTGGCAGCATTTGCTTTCTGCCCGTGGAGTGATGGAACGAAGATCAGTATTCGAATTGTTATCGCCACACACAGTACGCAGTCGCGCCATCTTTAATTGGAAAGAAAAATCACTCTTCCCAAAGCTGACAGATCTCACTTGACTGTAATCAAGCAGCCATCTTCCTGTCTCAGTGCTGCCGATTCTCAGATGGCACAAACGGTACCACATCTGGATTTCTCATTAATTGTGTTTTATCATTGTCTCCCGACTTTACCAGTACCACTGCTTAGAAAGCGAGATAACCGTTGACTGCTTCCGGCACTAGGTGGTTCCGATTAAGCAGCGAAATGGTTTTAAGCTGTCGATATAGCTCTGACGCATAAAGAATTGAGTGTATTTAAAGATGTTCATTTGCCAGAATTTGTTGATTTGTAGTTCATCGAATCGTGGTGTTAGTGTTAAATTACTTTTACGTACAGATTCATTTCCAAAGCCCACATGGGAAAAATTAAGTTTATCACTCTTGTCTTGGTGTTCATTTGTGTAAATCAAATCCTAGTTTAACATGTGCTATGTGCGCATAGTTCTGTATCTTGCCGTCGTTTCATGTGGCCTTTATTATGCTGTGTCATTTTCTTCAAATAGCGTAGTGATGATTGGTCAGGTTTCATTCTGACACCAGGTCGAATTATTTCATTTAAACACATGCTCAAACGATTGCATTTGTTGTTGCTGTATATACTTTGTTATTGTTTAATATTTAAGGTAGTCCCAGAGCAGATACTCGTAGGGGAGTAAAGCGCCAGAGGCGTCACTACACTAGGGGAGCTTTATGAGGTGGTGTAACCGGTTGCTTTTCTCGCTGCCTTTGCCTTCCCTAAATCAAGAGCAGAGCCAGGTACTCACTTACATTTACATGGGTTGGAATGTGACGCTACCAGATTTCGAACCCGGTTACTTTGCCGCGAGAAGAAAGCGCTGTGACCACCCGGCCACTCAACCTTCTTTTTAATGTTAACACTATGAAATCGTCTATCACGTGATCTTACAAGATATCAATCAAAACCTTTAGCTCCCCGAGGAGCATAGGCTTTCAACAAACACATGCCAAGTCTTCCTGTCCTGTGCCATGTTTTCTTCATCATTTTCACTTCTGTATCCAGTTCTCTTCTCCATGTGTTTTTTGGTCTACCTCTGCCTCTCATTCCCTATGGATTCCAGAACAATGACTGCCTTGTAATGCTATCAACAGGTCTCTTCAATGTGTATCCTATCCATCGCCAACGTCTTCTTCTCAACTCTTGTTCCACTGGCACTTGTCTGGTTCTTGTCATCAGTTCCACATTTGTGACTTTGTCATACCATTTCAGTCCTTCTATTCTACGCAAGCACCCGTTTATAAAAGTCTGTAGCTTTTTGGTTGTTGTTTTTTTTTTTTTTTTTTGCTCTCCATGTCTCAGAGCCATACAATAGGACTGACTTGACATTTGAGTTGAAGATGTCTATTTTCGTGTTGGACTTGATTTCTCTTGCTCTCCATATGTTTCCCAATGCAATGAAAGCTCCTCTTGCTTTTTGTATTCTTATTTTGATATCATTGTCTGTCCCTATATTTCTCTCATGGAGCTGACAATTTTGGAGTGTATGTTCTACTGTCTGTTTGTCCTTGTTATGATTAAAATTCATAACAGGTGTGTATTTGATAGCTTAGCTCAGCGTGGCTCTTTGTTTGTTTATTCTTACACGGGTCATTGGAAAAGACGGTTGAGCTTGATTAAGCCGTCATGCTTGGCGGGGTCTCGTGAGACAGGTTACTGGTGGGCGAGAAGGGGCAGGAGAGCTATGGTGTTTTTCATGCCGAGTGGACGTATTGTGTTTGAGCTCCTGGGATATTTATTATTGTGTGCTTGATTCATATATGATACCATTTTCTGTACTTCAAGATCTTGTGTGATGGGTACGAGATATCTGCATGTGCAAGAGAGTATATATTTCTTTGAACTGGGTAAATAAATATGTGGAAAACTGCCGGGGACAGCGTTACTAGCGACTGACGCTACAGATCTTTACATGACTATACATTTTATGCCATACGCTGTAATGGCTGTCAAGTTGATACCTGTGGAGCTGTGTTTTGCACAATAAACGTGTGTTTGACTGTCCACTCGGCCTTGGTGGTGATGTTAAGTATTTGGAGTTGGATAGCTGTGTTCGGGGTCTACCATCTCTACCTGTAGGTAATATTGGCCAGAGTAGCACGACGTCTACTCCAACTATAATACTAATATAACGACCCGTAACAGTCCTCCCCGCGTGGACACACATCTGTCTATCCGATTTTCAGTTTGTTGAACAGATGGTATAGTCTGCAGTGGCCAGTTCTTAGTCTGAAAATTATCACTTGATCTCTTCTTAGTAATGTATATTATGGTTCTGTTTTGCTGGACTCTAGATACTCCTTCTGCCATTTTTCTCTATAGTTATTTCCTAATTTTGCTTTTATTTCTTAATAAGTAGCCCTTAATAGTCGAGCTAGCACCAGTATTAAGATGTTCTTATTTCTTTTCTTTCCGAATTCCTAATCATCAAGCAAATTTCACTTTAGAAATCGTATTAGCTGGTGTTCACTGAACATTGAGGAGGTGCGGGTATCATCGGGGTAGCTGGCAGTCCCTTTCAGTGCTTCGTTATGCCAGCGTATAGATACTATTGGTCCTTTTCAGGACTTCGTTATGCTAGCAGATAGATATTATTAGTCCTTTTCAGGGCTTATTTTCACCAACGCTGACGATATGGCAGTGCTTTTCAGGGCTAGCGTTTTTCAGGGCTTCTTCATGCTAGCTAATTGGAGCTAGCAGCCCTTGCTAGGGTTTAGTTTTTATCAACACTATGCTTCAGTTAACAGAGTTCACTTTTTTCAGTGTGAATTTGCGCTCAGATATAAGCAATTGATGAAAGTCTAGGTTGAAAGGACGTTCCTCGTCCCAAGAAGGCAAAACTCTCAAGGGTAAAAAAACAAAAACTTTAGGAATATCCATTCATGCCGTATAGCGATTGGTAATGGAAACATTAAATGTTGTATTTTCCCCCTTGTTTTAGAAGTCTGGCTCCACCACTGCAGTTGGCCTCCATGCAGGAAGCCTTGACCTTACTGTCGTAGATTTTTTATAGGTCATTAAGATCGATTTTTGGTCCCGTCTGACTAGAACTAGAATAGGTGGCAACTCAGTGAGAGATAAGATAAAGAAATAGGTTTCACGAGTGAAATGGTGAAAATAGAGTCTGTTCCTGGATTTGTGAAGGTACTCTAGTCCAGCCTATCTCTACAACAGCAATTTGTTGATCAAACAGTATATTTTCTAGATATATTAATATATCTCAACCACTCACACACACACACACACACACAGATAAGTGACGACAATTAGACGCTGTTGTAGATTTTTGATAGGTATTTAAGATCAATTATGGTCCGGTCTGAATAGAACTAGAACAGGTGATAGCTCAGTGGGAGATAAGGTAAAGAAATAGATTTTCACGAGTGAAATGGTGAAAGGTAAAGTCTGTCCCTGGATTTGAGAGATAATCTATCCAGCCTATCGGTTACGACTGAGATTCTTAGATCAGACAGTTTTCATATATATATATATATATATATATATATATATATATTAATTATCTGCTCTTAGTACTCAAATTTATTTCCCCTGATCGCTGTCTGATCTATTACAACGATTTTCAATCGCTGGCGTTTAATTACAGCTCAACGTTAGCTAATAGGTCTGCTGGTAAACCTTCATCAAAGGAAAAAGCGAACAGCAATAACATATGCTGGCTAAATTAGAAAAAGAGACAGATCTCTGAGTATAGGAGGGTTTTTTGTTAACAAAACAGGCGTAGGTGAAAGCTAGGTAAAAGAAAAGTGTAGATAATGAAATAGATATATGAAAGCTATTATCATAATATGTCACAGACGCACAAACGTGAAAACTATCTTAATGGTGTATGGATATTTGGGACGAGCTGACCAACACAGTTAATACAGTTTATGTTAACTTTATTTACCATAAAGGAAAAACAAAACTTCCCGACAAGTAGTATCAAATATCAAGACATACCAAAAAAATCATAGATAACAGAATTAAACGAAGAAATAGACACATAAGTGTACTTCCCTCTGTAGAAACAAGATCCCACAAGAAGAATGTTAATTAAACCCCAAAAAGGTCAAAAGAATAGCACTATGGTCTAGGATTTTTCTATATTGTAGAGAACAGAGTTTCTAAGTTAATCTATTCTGAGATGAACAGTATTAGCAAAACATAATAAGAAATAAACAAAGTGGGTACATGGGTTATACAGTATAAGGATTATTCATTCATTCCTCCGCTCTTCTCAGACAACCGTGGCCATGATCATTCGTTCTTACCTAATTGGTGGATCAACCAACGTCTGGACTTTGTTTCAAGGGTCACACAACAAATTCAGTGTTATTTTGGCAAAATAAACCCCAGCTCCTCAAAGACTGATTAAAATCCTCTTCTTCGGGGAACGTTTACTTTGTTACTGGTATTAAGATTTCTGTTTATGTCACATTAATTAGTCCAGGTAAGAAATTAACAGTGCTCACAGTGTCATTAGCTTGAGGTTCCAGTACATAAGGAATGTCAGGTATTTAACTTCTCTCAGTATAAAATTCCTTGTCACACCACAAATGGTCGATAGTCGGGAAATGTCAAATGTTTGATTATGTCAAAATGTTTGATTATGAAATTGGGAAAAAGAAATCTGGATAGCTATAGTCCAGTTTACAATTTATTATTTAATATTCTTTGGGTTGGTACGCTGTCTCCTTCTGGGTGTAAACAAGAGGCCAGACAGGTGCACTTTGAAGACCCAATATTTCTATCATAATGTTCTTTAGTACGTTGGACTTAGGTCCGCTTTCTCTCAGGTTCGACAGCTGGTAGATTTTGGGTTTGACCCAGTACTGTGTATAGGGAGAAAAAAACAACCATATAATCACAATAACCACTACACCACGATTCTATCCCAAACTTAACTCGCACAGAATTATAATTTATTATACACTCGGTTATTTAACTTTGAATAGAACTACGCATGTATAGCTTATTTATCGTTTAACAAAAGCCCCGAGAAATAAGCGCTAGTCATTTACAAAATTAATCATCATGAATTAGAAATAAATATATATTTCGTCAGTACTCATAATGAATAGTGCATTTACTAGTCAATAAAAATATATCTTACTGGTTATTAGCAATTAATTAAATCAACACTACAGCCGGAACAGTTTAGCTATAAATCATTTTAAGTCTGCTAGTCAGTTAGCAGAAAAATCCTAGTGAAATATAATTGACGGACCTTAACCAGTAAATCACTCTACAAAGAAAATCTTAGCGAAATAAAAATGATGGACTTAAAAATTAAATCACTCAAACTTCTAGTATAATATTTACCGCAACACAGAAATGAACTTCTCCAACGAAAACTTAGTAATTTCAAATATTAAAATGGATCTAGAAATCGCAGCTAGATGTCTGAAATTTTGTGGGTACTGGATAAACTGAGTTTGAAAGCTGGACTATATATATTAAAATAGACAAAAATCGCTGACCAGTATTAGACATAACACCTTTTGGAAATTCTCTGCTCAAATTCTGAATGAAAGGAAATATTCACACTTTTACACCGCCCTCTCGACTCTGGCAACAAGCGAACGGTCTCTGATCTGGCGACGCTCACCGTATCAAATTACTGTACGTTTCCGAACAACCAGAGGTAGGGGGAATTAACCGTGATTCTCTGCCCTTGGTTTCAAATTATCTCCCCCTGAGAAATGTAATTACCAAAGTACGTCTTAGAATTAAACGCTCTTGATCTTCCTTCATAAGCTTATCTCCCCCTGAGCCAAAAGTACGACTTTTTAGACAGTCGCCCCTTTTCTCTACAAATCTACCGCCCCGTCCCCTCTCTACGCGTTCCGTCTACCTGTAAGACAAGAGGAAAAAAAATAAGGCGTGGCAAAAATTAAGAAAGAGACAGATAACTAAGTGTAGGAGTGTTTTTACGTTAACCGAACGTGCATAACTAATAAAGAAGCAGGTGGAAGAAAATGTAGATATATGAAATCTATTTTCATAATTCTCTGTCACAAGTACATCGTCTGCTCTTGCAGTGATAGTTTCTGTAGTAATTTGTTTTAGGTGATGAGGCTGCTAGCCTCTTGCACAATCTCACCTTAGTCATCTCTTACGACATGCATGGTGGGAGGCAGTTGTCCTATTTTATTTCCGATGTCTAGTTAGAGACTCCCTAGGACGACAGTGGGTTCTGCATTCTTAATTCACTCCCCCCCCCCGCCCCCCCCCCCCCCCCCCCCCCCCCCACACACACACACACACAAAGTATAAGTTTACTTCAGTAGTTGAATGTCGCTTTTGTCCTTTTGTTTGTAATAAACCTCGTCAGTAAGTAATAAATGAGCGAAAGTAAGTATATTGACGCATTTGCTTGTCATTATTTCTGTCAATTCTCACCATCATAGTATAATTATTTTTCGACTTTTTCCATTTGACTTCCAATCACAATAATTTCATTTGACAGTTTTCTGTGCCTGTAAAAAGCATATGGGAATAAATAAGTTCAGTATAAAAGATGAGAGAAAGGAAGGGCAGAATGTCAGACGGACCTTCTTGCCTATTTCTCAACCTTTTGAAATCAATGTTCGTTCGTTAGTTCGCGCATTTGTTCGTTCGCTAGTTCTCTCTCTCTCTCTCTCTCCCTCCTCTCTCTCTCTCATTTATTCATTCATTACCCTTCAGGTCCTTGTGGAGCACAGGCCTTCATTAAATCCTGTGCCATCCTTTGTAGGTCCTTCCTTCCATGTCTTTTTTTAACCTCTTTCACATCTGCCCCTATTCCCTTCTCCATCTGTATGTGTGTGTGTATTTGTTGTTTTGTGTGTGTGTAGTTCTATAACCCTGTGGTTCCATAAAAAGATGTACCTTGTAAAACTGGTGACCTCAATGTTTTACCCTTCGACATTTGCTGAGGGAGACTGACCACCTAATGGTTTTTTTCTTCTTCGCCTTTCAACTCCCAAAGGAGCATAGGCCTTCACCAAACTTATGCCAAGTCTTCCTGTCACGTGTCATCAGCTCAAAGTTTCTCCATGTCTTCTTCATCCCCTTCACGTCTGTCTCCAGTTATCTTTTCTATGTGTTCTTTCGCCTTTCTCTTTCTCTTGCCCTGGGGATTCCAGAAAAGTAATTGTCTTGTAATGCTATCAACAAGTTTTCTCAATGTGTGCCTTATCCATCTTCAACATCTTCTTCTTATCTCTTGTTTCACTAGCGATTGTCTAGTTCTTGCCATAAGTTCCACATTAGTCATCTGGTCAAACTACGAGGGGCGTTCAGAAAGTAATGCACCACATCGTTTTTCTCAGCTAATAATGAAGATAGAAACATGAAATTTTGCACACTTCAAATATGGCATGTGCCAATTGTGTGCACCAAATTGCACCGCAACCGGCCTAATTATACGTACTTCAATCCTTCTATTCTACGCAAGCATCCATTTATGACAGTCTGTAGTTTTTCTCGTTTGCCCGGAGTGAAATGATGTCGATTATGATTGACAGTAACAATTTTCCTATGCAGTGCTGGTGCTGTTCCTCACACTCTTGCTCCACTGGCATTTTCCTGACTCTTTCCGTGGTGTTTTTCTACTTCATTTCATAGCAAGAAAGGTCACCTGCGTGTCTTAACTTCGTATACACATCGACCATTTTATTTTGATTCATTTGCTGTCTCCTTCCCCCTACTCCTTCATAACTTTATGTTTAATAAGCTGCATGTTTGGCGTTTTTTCTTTTTTTTCTACTTTGTTCTAATATATTGAGGTATCTTCGAGACATTTCACTTTGATTCCTTTGTCATCAACTTGTTATCAATCTGTTGATTTATTTTGTTTTTAAATTTATCCTGCTGTCTGTTGTATTCTGCCTGCTACAGTTGTCAATACTATTTTTATGTGGCTGTTGGTAATGATTGTTGAGTATTGTTCGCAAGCTCTAGCATCTAGAAGGTCTGACATGAATGTAGCCGGCTGGAAATCGTATACAGTAGTTAAATTCCTGAGCGTGGTTGTTACTTAAAAATTCTCGAATATATCTCTTGCCTATTTTATATACGCAAAGGATCACAAATCTCAGTCGGTCGTCTGTATGCAGTCATTACTAGCAACGTTTTTATTTAACCTCGCCATTTTAACCCTTTAATGTCCAGTGCACTTTACGGTGTAGTATTGTATAGTAGCCCTGTTGTGAGAGCTTTTTTTCACCCAGTTGTTGTGGCGCCGTACGGAGCATCGCAACTTGGTGCGATGTGCAGCTTCTTCCTCCAAAGTTGCTGGATTTATGCCAAGTGCCTTCATGTTTCTCGTTCACACATCTTTGAACCTCAGCTGCGGTCGCCCGGTTCTTATTTGCCATCTGCCTTATATATGATCCAGCATATATGACTATATTAACATTTTAAATACAGTATCTATTAACGGCCATTATATCATATATGTGCCAGTTCAGAACTAGGCTAATGCCTTTCTCATTTGTAAAACACGTTACTTTTAAAAATAAATATTATTATTTCGTAAGATCGTGTACAAAGTATTACATATATTTTTTCAATATTAAACTTGCACGGGCCTTGAGGGGTTAAATACCATTTCCTTTCTGCTTATAAATCTTCACGGACCGAACTTTTTTCTCCACCTATTGTTATTTTTCTAGTTTTATGGCTCTGGTGTAGACAGTGGCGTAACTAAGGTGAGGCAGGTGGGGCACGTGCCCTGGGTGCCACATTTTGGGAGGCCATATTCTAGTTAAAAATGCAAAAATTCCTTTCTCATATATAACAATCCAATTTATCCCACTTCACATTTATATGTAGGTATGTGTAACTGTAGGAAAGATATATATATATATATTTATATTTATATATATATATTTATATATATATATATTTATATATATATATATATATATATATATATATATATATATATATATGTTACAAAATATCCCTTACAGGGCCTCATTTGGTAATGCCGGTTCAGGGGCGACATAAAATGGGGAAAAAAATTTGCTGTTTAATCTCAGACTTAAGGGTCTTTTATATTTGGACATGCGCCCTAATATAACCGACTAGGTTGAACGGGACGCGCCTCGCCAAAACGAGGCAAAAGTTTTACATAAAAAAAAAAATAAAATAAAATTACAAATTTTTTCCCGCTGTAACATTATCATTTCGATATTCCGATACAGTGAGTGAAGTCGACCATTTCTTTTCTTCCAAAATTGTGAATAAATTGATAATTTTTCCTTGCGAATGTGTGCATTTGAGATAAAAATATTAATAATGCCAGGTAGACCATCAGCTCCGACACAGATCAGCAACAATGTTCTACCAGTTCAACAACAGCTGTAGATGTCAGACCTAGTGACTTGTATACATTAATGAACAACAAACTCCAATGGTTACAGTGGCTTGCTACACACCGATTAATAAGAAACGCCGTAAACTGTTCTTCTTGCGGACGTCTGATGTCTTTAGTTTAGGGTTCCCATTCGTCCCGTTTTTCCCGGGACAGTCCCGTATTTTGATAAAATGTCCCGGTGTCCCGAATTTATTCCAAATGTCCCGCTTTTTAAGGGTCGTTCCTGAAATAAAAATCTTTGGGTAACGGATGCAGTAGATTTCTATGACACCTGCATTGAATATATTCAGGAGTGGTGTGCACCATTTCTTACGCCTCTTCAGTCTATGGATTGGATCAATTTGAAGGGAAAGGAGTCTGTGACTTGGAAGAACATCCAAGAAAGCTACATATTCATGAAGACAGTGTCACCAAATTTTACTGTGAATGAAGAGGACTTATTTGATGAGTGAACAAATGTTGTGAAAGCAAATTTGATGTGTGGGGTGAACTGAAGGATCAAAGTGTCAGTGAAAAATGGTGTGAGATGTTCGCTCATTTTACAAAGCAGGATATAAATGCTGAGAACCTGAAATGCCTAGTTAGTTTTTGTTTGGCACTGCCAGGATCCAATGCAGCTGTTGAACGTGTTTTTTTTCATTAATAAATGCGCTTTGGACAGACGAAAAAAACAAACTTAAAATTGAGACAGTGAAAGCTTTAACCATTATAAAGACCCATTTTAAGAATTTCTCTTGTGCTGAGTTCTATTGTCCAAATATCAGAAGAAAAAAAACTTCTTGAATAGGTCCATAAATCTGATAAATATTCTGATGAATCTGAAATATAAACTTGACTATTGTGTATTTTTTAAAGGTGCGATTTTTCTAATTAAGTATGTTTGTAATTTAGAATTCTTTTTTAAAGTGGAAGTTGTGTTAGTTTAATGTGTGTATTTTTATACCAGTATCTCATTTTAAGTGCAACATATATTATATAACAGATTTATTTGTGCTTTACCTTAATTTCTAACATGTCCCGTTTTTTTACAAAATGTCCCCGGTTTTTTAGGTAAAAATTTGGAAATGTCCCGGTTTTTGAACAAAACATTATGGGAACCCTACTTTAGTTTCTCGTTTGGAATGTTCTGACAGATTCTCTTGGCGGTGCCGTAATTGTCGTTGCAGTGTACGGACAGGTTCGTTCTTTGCCAATTGTGAACTGGCAACGGAAAAAATTGTGATGATAATGTTTTACTGGCTGTTCGAGGTGAAGTCGAAACATGTGATGTTTTTCGAGAGGTTGACAAGTTATGACACTATTGTTAATTACAATAACTATTTTCGTTTAGAATGTTACAACTGGCTGCTGCTCAACAACCCTCAGCTGGAAGGATTTGATGCTAATGGACAGTCAGTGTTCGTTGAAGTTGACGAGAGCTACTTTTTCCACCGCAAGTACCACCGTTGTCGATTTCGCCGTGGTCAATGGGTAGTTGGACTGGTTGAACGCGGTAGTGGTCGTTGCTGGTTGGAGGTTGTGGCAAGGCGAGATGCGGCAACACTGGAACGCATTATATGTAATCATGGCTTACCAGGAACCACAATTGTCACCGATGCTTGGCGAGGCTACAACAACGTTGGTCGACTAAACCATGGCATCTATGATCATACGGTTGTTGTTCATCAGTGTTGCCACAGCTGGGTATTTTTTTTTACTAGATCTGGGTTTTTTGGCTTCCGTCTGGGTATCTGGGTATTTGTTTTCCAAATCTGCATTAATCTGGGTATATTTGACAATTGACATTTACAATGTAAGTATATTCTGGGCACTGAGCATTATACATTATATTTATATTATAATTAAATGTAAACAATTATGTGCTATATATTTTTTATTCCACTTAAATTTAATTCTTGTTTTTAATCACATCAATGACGTTGTTTTTTGACACGTTTACATCAGCTGTTGGATCCAAAGCGTGCTCTCGAGATCAACAAACCTTCTGTCATTCCATTAGCAGCGCAGGTCCCAACAGTTGTTTCATAAGAGAGCCTGATAGCTAGACTGCTTGCGTCAGGGTCAGCGAACCAGAGCTGACCAAGACCCTACTCCACCTCTAAGTGGTGGTCCTGGGAACAGGCTGCATCACTGCAGTCTGGCTGAGTGAGTAGGGATCGAAAAAGGAAGGCTAATTCGATCCCAGAAATGCCGTGCTGAAATCGGATGTGTCGGCCGAAAGGCGCAAATATCGCAGCTTTGCTGTAAACGGACACAACGCAAACAGTGTCCTTTTCAGGATGAAGAAGAAGAAGAGAGCATTGATCGTTTGTCTGATCAAGGGCGAGAACTGGCATCGTACCGAAAAGATCTTGGACATCTGGTGGATGAGGATCCGTCCGCATTCTGGCTGGACTGCAACAAGTAACAGATGCTAATAAACAGAAGAAATTGTATGTTTTGGCTGACCTCATGTGCACGCTTATGGCACTATCTCACTCCTCAGCACACGTCGAAAGTGTGTTTTCGAAGGTTAACTTAGTTAAAACTAAACAAACCAACAAGCTTTTGTGTGAAACAGTTTCCAATCGAATACTAGCCAAGTAAGCAGTTGCCAAAGTTGGAGTTTGTCATAAGTTTCATGCATACACAGATGGATCAGCAACTAATGCAACAGAAGATGGGGGTGGAGAAGTCTTCCTGAGCTTAAGCAATGGCACACACAAAAAGATAGCACTCGCAACAGGGAAATTTTCAAGTAACTTCACAGCAGAGGCAGAGGCCTTAAAAACTGCATCAGAAATTCTAATGACAGAAGAAAGCTCAGAGAGACCAGTAGCTATCTTCTCAGTGATTACAACGCTGAAAAGTCAAAGTAATGCTAAACTGGATGACCTAAGAGTAACACTTCACAGACTATGTCATCAATACAAAAGAAAGAGTCGTGATACAGTGGATCCTCTCTCACTGCAACATCCCTGGAAATGAAGAGGCTGACAGATTGGCAAAGGAAGGGGGAAAACTTCAACTTGACAGAAATATAACCTATGAGGAGTCCAAGAGTTTTATCAAGCGCAGGTACAGGCACAAGTGGGAAGAAGACCATCCAGGCCACACAAAAAATGATCCGTATTACCAGCTCAGCAGAAGTGAACAAGTGGTAATCTTCAGACTTCGCACAGGTCATAACAGATTGAGATACCATCTATTCAACAAATTAAAGATAGGAACTACTGATGAGTGTGACTGTGGCACCGATAAAATGACTGCCGAACATCTGCTTCAAAGGTGCCCAACATATGAGGAAGAGAAAATGCATATGGCCATCACCAGTACCATTCCTGGAGAAAATCTACGGAGATATCAACAGCCTCAGGCTGACCACTGCTTTCTTTGAACTTATTCAAGTTGACATCTGAGGGTCTTTGAACTTATTCAAGTTGACATCTGAGGGTGAACGAAGAAGAAGAAGTCATAAGTTTAATCCTAGTAAAAGCGTGGTTGAAGATGTGCGTGAAGGACGTCATCGGCAGAGATATGCAAAGATTTTGGAACCACAATCTAGATTTCACGTTGTCAATTCATGCATATGATCTTGACGAAGGAGAAGTTGTCGACATGGATGCCGAGTCGCTGACAAGTGACAATTTTCAACTGTAACAAGTTACAACTAACATTTTATATTTGATTTGAGGAACATTTTGATAATGTAACTACTGTAAGTATGTTACTGTTAAAATATCTCATTTTGAAGAGTTCATATATTAGGGTGTTAATTAAATCATTTTAACTGATTCCGTGCGTAATTATTTTCAGCTCTGGACGGAATTATTTTTAAGCCCCAAAAATTTACACATATATAATTTACGTTTACTGACAATGTGTGTCTAATCATGAGTTAAGTATAACATATTATATATCAAATTAAAGTACATTGGATGAACAATATAAATCCATATGCCTTTCTAGCTAATTTTATGTTATGTTTATGATATAACAGATAACATGTACACGGAAAAAAGATAACTTGAAATTTTGAACAAAAATTTTCGACTTACGTAAGGCTTGTAACATAAATTGTTATCACAATACAGTTTCACTGCTTTCTTTGTGCAGGTAATCCATTTAGAAACACAGAAAAAGTAAGAAAGTTATGATTGATCACACAGTTTGTTCACTGTTCACACATTAGTAACATATCCTGTGTGTTTTTCGGCCATTATGGCGATACGACAAAACACGATTAAAGATGAAGATAAATGTGAAAAAATCCGTTCAAACGCAAATAAAAGACATTGAAGCTTGTTGAAATTTGCCCAGTTTTGTGTTTACTTCCGTTCGAGATAAATTCCGGGCAGTATAAAATATCAGAATAGAAAGAAACAATGAAATAAATCAGCGTCTTTTAAAAGATCTTACGTCTACAGCGTTCGGCCTTTGCATCTATTATTAGATCTTGCGTACGGAATCAGTTAATATAATTGTGCATTGATACCAGCAAGATGTCAGACCCTTTCATGATCGCTCAATTCATTGCGACCTTCGAGAAAGTGCTCAGTAGCCCTCAGAATGGTGATACTATTACAGAGAACTGGGAGCATCTACGGAACACCATTCAAAGTACTGCACTTGCCACCTTTGGTAAGAAAACAGCAAAGTCAAATGACTGGTTTGATGCTTCATCAGATGTGATGGCACCTGTCATTGAAACTAAGCGCAGTGCTATGAATGAATACAAACGTTCACCGAGTGCCAGAACCCTACAGATCCTGAGGGCTACGAGAAGCAAAGTTCAACAAACTGCTCGACGGTGTGCAAATGACTACTGGCTCCAGCTCAGTGAGAGCATCCAGATCGCAGCGCAAACAGTCAACATTAGACAAATGTATGACGGTATAAAGAAAGCACTTGGCCCCCATAAAAGTAAGACGGCACCGCTAAAAACCATCAGCGGAGAGAAGCTAACCGATAAGGGTAAGCAGATGGAGAGGTGGGTCGAGCACTACTCTAAGCTTTACGCCAGAGATAATACCGTTACGCCTGCAGCCCTTGATGGTGTCAACAGTCTGCCAACTATGGAGGAGCTGGATGCCGAACCAACATTAGAGGAACTCAGCAAGGCCATTGATAGCTTAGCCTCTGGCAAAGCACCAGGCAGTGATGGGATTCCTCCTGATTTAATCAAATGCTGTAAGAGCACGCTATTACATCCCCTGCATAGGATGCTGTGCCAGTGCTGGGAAGAGACAACGATTCCTCAAGACATGCGAGATGCCAAGATTGTAACACTGTATAAAAATAAAGGAGACAGAAGTGATTGCAATAACTACAGAGGCATCTCTCTTCTTAGTATTGTTGGTAAGGTTTTTGCCAAAGTCATCTTAATGCGACTACACAAGTTAGCTGAGCGCATATATCCAGAGTCACAGTGTGGATTCCGAGCTGGCAGATCAACAACAGACATGATCTTCTCTCTCCGCCAGCTTCAGGAAAAATCAAGAGAGCAGAAAAGACCATTATATATCGCCTTTATAGACCTCACAAAAGCATTCGACCTGGTTAGTAGGGATGGACTCTTTAAAATCCTCCTGAAAATAGGCTGCCCTTCTAAAATGCTGGAAATGATAAAGTCATTCCATGACGGCATGAAGGGAACAGTCCAATATGCTGGAAGCACGTCACAGCCCTTTGATATACGAAGTGGCGTTAAACAAGGCTGTGTTCTGGCTCCGACCCTCTTCGGAATCTTCTTTGCCTTACTCTTGAAACATGCATTCAGAGATGCAACTGAAGGAATATGCCTTCACACTAGGTCAGATGGCCGTCTGTTTAATCTTTCAAGGCTGAAGGCAAAAACAAAAATCAGAAGGGTCACTATAAGAGACTTGTTGTTCGCTGATGATGCTGCAGTCGTCACTCAAAGCCAACAGGAGCTTCAGAGCTTGATTAATCGCTTCACTAAAGCATGCAAGGACTTTGGCCTCACAATAAGTCTAAAGAAAACGAATGTGCTGAGTCAGGATGTGGGTGCTGCACCAGTTATCACTATCGATAACTATGAATTGGCAGTGGTGCACCACTTCACATACCTAGGGTCTACCATCAATGACAAACTCTCACTGGATACAGAAATCGACAGCCGCATTGGCAAAGCTGCAGCTACCTTTGCCCGCCTCACATCGCGTGTTTGGGGAAACTCTAAACTCACAATGAAGACCAAAGCTGCGGTATATAATGCCTGCGTCACCAGCACACTCCTATATGGCAGCGAGACCTGGACGACCTATGCTAAGCAAGAAAGAAGGCTCAATACCTTCCATTTGCGGAGTCTACGCCGCATCCTCGGCATCTCGTGGAAAGATAAAGTGACAAATGTCGAGGTGTTGTCACGTGCTGGCCTTCAAAGTATGTATACGCTTCTTAGACAGCGCAGACTTTGCTGGCTTGGCCATGTTCGCCGCATGGATGATGGTCGCATCCCAAAAGATATCTTCTACGGACAATTAGCAGATGGCAAGAGAACAGTTGGGCGACCACAGCTGAGGTTCAAAGATGTGTGCAAGAGAGATATGAGGGCACTGGACATGGATCCAGCAACATGGGAGGATGAAGCTGCCGATCGCACTAAGTGGCGATGCTATTTACGGCGCCACCTCAGATTGGGCGAAGAGAGGCTCACACAAGAAGCAGAGGTGAGAAGAAAACGTCGAAAGGAGCACCAGGAAAATAAGCAGCTGAGGGCTGTCACCTCAGGGGCGCATTCCCATAGTCAGTTATGACTGAAGGGGCTATTATTATTATTATTATATAATTGTGAATTTTTGGTAATAAAAAATAAAAATGAAGAAATAAATAAAAATTGGAAACGCACAGCTTATTTGTGCTAAAGTTGCACTAAAAGATTGTGTAAGCATCGTCTATCCAGTGTATTTGAGGCATAAAATAATCTGGGTATTTCTGGGTTTTTTTAAGAAGAAAATCTGTGTTTATCTTTAGAACTTGAGTAGCAACCTTGTTGTTCATGCTAATAATTTCGTTGACCCTGTACACAGTGAAATTCACACCCAAACTATTGAAGGTGTATGGATGCAAGCGAAGAGAAAACCACGTTACGAAGGCGGCACTAGTCGTGGAAAGTTTCATTCTTATTTAGCAGAGTGGCGCTACAGTCACAAACATATTTTCGGACAGTATTTACAACTTTTGTGCGAAAATTTCAACATATAACCTTCTAAGATTATTAATACGTATTGACTTCGCTTCACTTCACCGGGCGCCAAAAGTTCCCTTTCGGCAATTTCTGTGTTTCAAGAGTAGTTTCCCATTCATTTCTACTCGTATATATATATATTTTTTTTAATTATAAGTCAAAATGAGGCCCTGTAAGGGATATTTTATAACACAAACCTTATTGAGTAATTTGGGACCGGAATTCGGAGGAGTGCCTATAGATGTCAGTCGCGCAGGTGAGACGTGGATGTGCGAAAAATTCGTTTCGCTGGACATAGAGCAGACTTTTGGTCTACCATTTTTTCACCTGTCACTAGCTTAAGGTGTCAAACCCGGCATCTGTACGACGCAGTTGTAGACGGACTGTTCAAAAAAAGAAACGCAACATTATTGCAGTGGTAATGGACACCAAATTTCAAACTCGTACCAAAATTTTATTTTACGGAATTAATGTTTCAACCTTGGCATGAAGAAACTTTCAGACTTTAACAATGAAATGATGTTCATTAAATTTGGTTTGCACTTTTATTCTTTGCGACTGAGGCCTCCGTTTCAGTAAGGTGTATGACCTCCTCTGGCCTCTATCAGAGAACGACATCTCCTTGACATGGATCCGATTAGCCGTTGGATCTGTTGTTGTGGGATGGCTGCCCACTCTTCCCGCAGTGCAAGAGACAACTGTCGGAGATTGGCTGGAGCCACGTCTCGCTGGCGGAGTCGTCTGTTGAGTTCATCCCATAAGTGTTCTATGGGGTTCATGTCTGATGACATGGCTGGCCACGGAATGGTCTGGACGTTGTTGTCAGCGAGGAACTGGGTGGTGAGTTGTGCCACATGAGGTCGAGCGTTATCCTGCTGAAAAATCGACCCTCGTGCAGCCAGAAGTGGAAGGACGTGAGGACGAAGAATTTCAGCGACGTATCGTTGGGCATTCAGGCATCCTTCAATTTGCACCAGGTCACTTCTTCCCATGAAGTTGATCGCCCCCCACATCAGTACACCTCCACCACCATGTGGAGGAGCCTCATCAACGCTGTTCTGGGCTTAGCGCTCATGGACTCTGCGGTAAACTCTTCTCCGTCTATCGTGTCGCTTGAGCACAAAAAATGATTCATCACTAAACCAAACCCGTCTCCAGTCATTCCCAATGGTCCATTGACGATGCTGGTTCGCCCACTGCAGTCGGTTCTGGCGATGCCGGTCCGTAAGAACAGGACCTCTGTAAGGTCTTCTAGCCCAAAGACCAGAGTCGTGCAGCCGGTTCCTGACCGTTTGATCTGAAATTCGACGATCTGCTGACATTGACTGGACTGTTGAGGACACACATGCAAGTCGATTCCTGAGGTGACGCAGCCGTATGAAGCGGTCTTCGGCAGGAGTTGTGACTCTGGGTCTTCCACTGCGCGGCCGGTCGGCTACTGAGCCAGTTTCTTGAAATCGCCTCCAAAGGCGACTAATGGTGCTTCTAACCACATTAAATTGTCTGGCCACTACACTTTGTGACTGTCCAGTCTGTAAACGTCCAATGATGATGAGTCGTTGTTCTGTAGTGAGATGAGCCATACTTGCGCATTGAATTTTCAACTGAATTTATTCGAGGAGCGTCAATCTTTTATAGGCATTCAATAATATGGTCAGAGAGTTTTGTGTTCAGTAAGTTTCACGGGATACTCATGAACCTCTCACGAGTTATTGTCAAAAATGTTGTTTTGACCTTGACCTCTTTCATGACCTCACGAATCATGAGGTGAGTACAATTCAGGTAACCGCGAGAAGTTAATGACCAGGTGGACACAGTCGATAGATTGACTGATGTCCAATCAGCGAATATCTTTTATAAAAGTAACACCAAAAAAGTTGCGTTTCTTTTTTTGAACAGTATATAAGAATAATTTTCAAGGGGCGCCATTCTTTTTATTTGCCCTGGGCGCCATCAACCCTCGTAAATGATTAATTAAATAAAATATTTTTCCTCTAGGATGATAAGATAGGAGGTAATTCAAAGTTCATACTTCACCTTCATCTTTATTGTTAGATCATCTCTGGATGTAGACGCGAAGCATAAGTAACGACTTTGTAGGCTACATCTGGCACAGTACCGCCCAACTTTTAATTTATTTTAAGATTTCTTTGTTAATTTACTGAATGGCGGAAGTTACTAAAACCAGCACTTAGGTGGGCCGCTGTTAAATAAACTGCTGTTACTTCCTGCACATCTGTTGAGGTACAGTTTATCACGATGTCATCAGCGCTTCCGAGGATTGCCATAAAAAAGCTTAGCTCCAGCTGCTACAATATTGCAGGTACATGCATTATCTTTGTTAATGTTTGTATTGTATACATTGGTTTTTTTTTAATTTTGTTATTTCTGACAATAGATTTCAGCCAGTAATGGATTGGTTTGGTTTTAAGGACTAGGTGCTCCGATCTCTTCGCTTAGATCACATAAGGAGGATCTCAGCACAGTGCACGAACTCCGTAGCACCGGCAAGAATCCTAATGTGTATATATGTATAGAGAAATCACACATTCTATAAATATTTTTGTGGTAGGTAAGTTTCTAATTTTTAAATTTTGCAAGGGCAACGGCCTGATAGGCCTACTCATTACGATTTCCAAATGCCGTGGGATTTTCAGTGTGCGCAACTTGCACACAGGACCTTTTTTCGCCCTTGTCCGAGAAGGCTAGGAATCCGATCTCACTACCCGGGAGACCGGAAAAAGGGGGAGGGTGGGGGGGTGTATGACATTATTCGGATTACTGGTTCTGAAAAAAAATTTCCATAAATTATTTTCCCGCAACTGGAAACCGAACCCGGTACCTCTAGAATTCAAGGCGGACGCCAAACCTCTTAGCCATTCCGACCCTAGCAAGTAATGGATATATTATACAACCGGTCGATCAGCACATCCAAAACAGCAGCTAGGAAGATCAGCCAGTCACCAGGCCTACTTAACATAAAATCAACAATCTTAAGCTCAAACAGGTCCCAGAGTTTAATATCTAGGAAACATTTTAGAAGAAAATTGAAGACGTGGCAGAGAAATTGAAAGAAAGTGTCTAAAAGCTAGTACAGTGACTTACGAACTGCCGCCATTGCTCAGACATATGGAAAATACACGAAATTGATAAATCGTATATTCTTACTAACTCTTTGCTATAAGTGTCAAACATGGTCCGTTACCAGAACACAAGAGAGGCAAATTCGCATCGTGCGATATGAAATGCTTAAGAAGAATCATCAGTGCTGCCAGGAGTCTCTCCTGAAAGTTTAAAAAAAAAAATAAGATGTTGCTACATTCTTTTGTGTAGCACGCTCCTTTCAACCATTTACCATATACATGGAACTGTTGGTTATATCAGGACGTTTTTCCTTTAGTGTGCTATTTTCTTGATTGTACTTATTTTACGTTCTGTACTGTTGTTCCTCCCGAAGGGTTTTTACTTTTTAGTTAATAGTTCAGTTTGTTGTGTTGTTCAGACGCATACTTGTGTCTATACCGGCGGCGTAAATTTAATAGTGGTTTGAGGTTTATGTATGTACTTTTTCTACTTTGTTGGGTTAATCCTTTCTGCTGATGTAGTTTTGATACTACTGATTGCACGACGAGAGAGAAATAAAGGCATAAGAAAAAATGTTGGAATTAAATCCTGCATCAAATCTGTTGAGGGAAAATACAGTGGTTTTGCAATCTCATGGGAGTGGAGCCCGATGTAATAATTGTACAAAATTAGTGCAAGCTACTTCAAGAATTGATTACTTTTAAATTTAAGAATTAGGTAGAAGGTCCTCAGTTGTTGGTACATTTTAATCTTTCAAGTTTTGATTGGCGTTGGCCCGGCCAATTTTTATTTTTATTTAAACAATGTAATGTTTTTTATGTTTTTTTTTCCTTTTTACACGGAAGCGTTGTGAAATCACACAGACCCACAAGTATGACTCCTCATTCAGACACACAAATTCATACGCTCAGCGCGACGTTCAACAATCCATGTTTCACTTTCAGAGTTCATACTTAAAAAAAAAGAAACCTCAAGTTTTATAATTCCACCATCACATTCAGTAATTCCACCATCACATTCAGTAATTCCACCATCATATTCAGTAATTCCACCATCATATTCAGTAATTCCACCATCACATTCGGTAATTCCACCACCACATTCAGTAATTCCACCACCGCATTCGGTAATTCCACCATCGCATTCGGTAATTCCACCATCGCATTCGGTAATTCCACCATCACATTCGGTAATTCCACCACCACATTCGGTAATTCCACCACCACATTCGGTAATTCCACCATCACATTCGGTAATTCCACCAGCACATTCGGTAATTCCACCAGCACATTCGGTAATTCCACCATCACATTCAGTAATTCCACCATCACATTCGGTAATTCCACCATCACATTCAGTAATTCCACCATCACATTCAGTAATTCCACCACCACATTCAGTAATTCTACCGCCACATTCGGTAATTCTACCACCACATTCAGTAATTCTACCGCCACATTCAGTAATTCCGCCATCACATTAGGTAATTCCACCATCACATTCAGTAATTCCACCATCACATTCAGTAATTCCACCATCACGTTCAGTAATTCCACCATCACGTTAAGTAATTCCACCATCACGTTCAGTAATTCCACCATCACGTTCAGTAATTCCACCATCACATTCAGTAATTCCACCATCACGTTCAGTAATTCCACCATCACATTCGATAATTCCACCATCACATTCGGTAATTCCACCATCACATTCGGTAATTCCACCATCACATTCAGTAATTCTACCACCACATTCAGTAATTCTACCACCACATTCAGTAATTCCACCACCACATTCAGTAATTCTACCACCACATTCAGTAATTCCACCATCACATTCAGTAATTCTACCACCACATTCAGTAATTCCACCATCACATTCGGTAATTCCACCATCATATTCAGTAATTCCACCATCACATTCGGTAATTCCACCATCACATTCAGTAATTCCACCATCACATTCAGTAATTCCACTATCACATTCGGTAATTCCACCATCACATTCAGTAACTCCACTATCACATTCAGTAATTCCACCACCACATTCAGTAATTCTACCACCACATTCAGTAATTCCACCACCACATTCAGTAATTCTACCATCACATTCAGTAATTCTACCACCACATTCAGTAATTCCACTATCACATTCAGTAATTCCGCCATCACATTCAGTAATTCTACCACCACATTCAGTAATTCCACCACCACATTTAGTAATTCCACCGCCACATTCAGTAATTCTACCACCACATTCAGTAATTCCACCATCACATTCAGTAATTCCACCACCACATTCAGTAATTCTACCACCACATTCAGTAATTCCACCATCACATTCAGTAATTCCACCACCACATTCAGTAATTCTACCACCACATTCAGTAATTCCACCATCACATTCAGTAATCATAATCATGTTCTTTTGTGATCCTTATGGAGCATGGAACCGCCAATGCAGCCGGTCCCCTTAGAAGAAGCCTTTACCAAATAGTTGCATGCTCTTGCAGCGGTGGTTTCTGAGGCAGTTAATTGTACATGATGAGGTTACGTTCAGTACATGATGAGGTTACGTTCAGTACATGATGAGGTTACGTTCAGTACATGATGAGGTTACGTTCAGTACATGATGAGGTTACGTTCAGTAATACTGTGAAGAAAATAAATCTGCAACCCATTTTCAGGTTAACCTATTTTAAAATTAATGTGTTAACACTTGTCAAGGACAGCAGTCATCGAATTTTCAACTACTGAAAGTAGTATTCGATACTGCTGTTTTTCAGTCACTTTAAAAAAAAAATAGGTATTTCTTGACATTTCTTTCTTTGAAATAGTTTGACGTTATTACGAGGGGCGTTCAGAAAGTAATGCACCACATCGTTTTTCTCAGCTAATAATAAAGATAGAAGCATGAAATTTTGCACACTTCAAATATGGCATGTGCCAATTGTGTGCACCAAATTGCACTGCACCCGGCCAAATAATACGGCTGCCCTAAACCGTTGAAATGGAGCATGTTAGCAACTTGCGTTATAAACAGCGAATTGTGATAGAATTTCTCGTTGCAGAAAAGGAAACTGTTGTGAATATTCACAAGCATCTATGTGATGTGTATGGAAGTTTTGCAGTCGACAGGAGTAGTCAGTCGCTGGGTTCAGAGAATCAAAGAATCAGGAAGTGGAGATACGGAGCTGCTTGATCGGCCGCGCTGTGGACGTCCTGCCACAGCCACCAACGCAGAAATGTTGAAATGCGCTGAGGGCATTATTCTTACTGATAGGCGAATCACTACTCAACAATTAGCCTTACAGCTGTCAGTCAGCATTGGTAGTGCAAATGCAGTTATAAAAACTCTCTGATTTTCTAAGGTTTGCGCAAGATGGGTTCCTCGAAGTCTCACAAATGACCACCGATTGCAAAGGAAAGCAATTTCTTCTGAATTGTTGGAGCGTTTCAATGCTGACGGAGAGAACTTTTTTGGCTAAGATCGTTACAGGTGACGAAACCTGGGCACATCATTTTGAACCTGAGACAAAAAGACAGTCAATGGAGTGGCATCATCTGCAATCACCAAGAAGAAAGAAATTCAAGACAATTCGTTCAGCTGGAAAGGTCATGATCACTGTCTTTTGGGACATTGAAGGTGTGATTCTTGTGGACGTTATGCCAAGAGGAGAGACAATCAATTCGCAAGCTTACATTAAGACATTGAAAAAACTCAATCAGCGTTTTCGCAGAGTTCGGCCGCACAAGAATCCAGCAGACCTGCTTCTCCTTCACGACAATGCGCGCCCTCACACAAGTCTGGCAACACGGGAAGCAATCACCAAATTGGGTTGGACTGTACTACCCCATCCACCCTATAGTCCCGATTTGGCACCCTCTGATTTTCATCTATTTGGTCCACTTAAAGATGCACTCCGTGGGACAAGGTTTGAAGATGATGAAGGGGTGATTCATGCAGCGAATAAATGGCTACATGATCAAGACAAAATCTGGTACGGGCTAGGAATACATGCACTTGTTTTGCGCTGGCATAAAGCCGTACAAGTTGATGGGGATTATGTTGAATAATACCGGTGTTTACATGACATATCCATGTATATTGTGTATAAATTTCATGCTTTTTGAATAAACAGCTCCTTAGAAAAACGATGTGGTGCATTACTTTCTGAACGCCCCTCGTAGCATCATTATTAAGCGTGGTCGAACAGGTGTTTGCCAAAAGCGTTTCTTCATTGCTATTTGTTACAAGTAGTAGTCGACATTGCTAGGTATCGTTTATTGTATCGATTTCTGTCGAAATTTGTTTGAAATTATATGTATCGTCATTATCAGTCTCATTTATTGTATCGATTTCTCTGGAAATTTGTTCGAAATGATATGTATCGTCATTATAAGTCTCATTTATTGTATCGATTTCTCCCGAAATGTGTTTGAAAGTCATTATCAGTCTCATTTATGTTATCGATTTCTATAGAGATTTGTTTGAAATCTTATGTATCATCATCAATTGGTCGTGGAGCAGGTGTTTGGTATCATGCAAAATTCGATGGTTTCTTTTGTCTTGAATTAGATCTCAGTTCATGTCCTTTGCATGCAGCGTTTAACGAGATATTTCTGACTGTACCCTCTTGTTTTTCTTTCAGTGGCATTTACTCATTTGTACCAGGTTCCGGCTCTCTCTCTCTCTTTTCATCTCTGTCTCCCTTCTCCTTCCTTTTTTCCCTCTCAGTTTTCATATCATGTTCAAGCAGCATTGATTGGTCCATATCATATCTTGGTGATAATTGAATAAAGTTCTCTGTCCGTGACAGAGTCGGCGTCTGTGGCCTAATGGATATGAACGCAGTTTCATAATCCAGATATACCAGGTTCGAAACCTGCTGCAGGCGGTTTGGTAGCAGATCGCTTTGTGTGGATTTTTAACAATGGTATAAGCGCCGTACCGTTCAGAAAGCAATGGCAAACTACTGAATGAAAAAAATTGCCTAGAAAAATCACAAACAGCCAATAAAAGCTGGGGTTGATTGCCACGTCCTGTAAAGGATAAGCAACTAACTCTCTGTCCGTGATATCTCCCCCGGTTAGTCTTATATGGTTATAAGTGTCGGCGTGTGTCTATTTGTTTGTTCGCTGGCGAAGACATATTTTTCTATACGTTCGAGCGTTTTGTTGCTGTCTTTCAGTAAAGCTGCTTATTTTAATTTTACTGTTATTTTATTCATCTATGTTTTCCAAGTCTGATCGCAGTCATCCACTTGTTTTCTTTACCAAGATATATTGTGGTAGAATGCAATGGTGAACTATTTAGAAGATTGAGTGAAAGAACAGAAGAGACGAAGCAAAAATTTGGTGAAACGGGGATATACGGGGATATACGAGGATTTGGATCATAAGTTGGTTATTGACAAAGGTGACTAAGCTCATTCAGTGCTGATATGTAATAACCAGGGGTGTGGAGTTGAAGTTGGAGCCAGTAGTCGGAGTCGTGGAGTCGGACGTTTTTCAGTGGAGTCGGGGTCGGTAAAAAATTTCAGGACTCCGAATTTAATGCCATATGATTAGTAAAATATTGTAGTCGGACTTCTAAACTTTCAGAAGTCGTCGGAAATTTTTTTTTCGCTGACTCCATAACCCTGGTAAACACTACCAGACACCTGGGATCGGTGTACTTCAAGGCCGTTTACGGAGATTAAAGTATGCATCCAAGGAACTGATTGGCCAAACTGCGTGAAAATACTGACACAGGTTGACAATGGAGGATGTCACGGATTGCCTCCCCTTAGCTCTGCAGTAGTGGTCCACCAGTGGCCAACACTCAAGAGTATCTAATATGGGTCTTCAAAGGTGTCTACCTTCGCACAAGATTACTTTTGGCAGAGTTGTAGATAGAAGGATAATGATGCTTCTGTCTCAAGGGAGTGTTCCCAAGATGTTTTCAGAAGTCAAGAACAATGCTGCATAGGGCAGAGCATTATTAACTTTATATCTAATCCGTCGCCTTTCATGAAGAATTAAGCAATGGTTCAAGCCCCCAGCTGATGTAAATCCAGCAAAATTCTGTTATAAGTATTTGCTCTATAGATGTAAATATACTCGTATGTCTAGATGTACACTTGTATATATATTAAAGAGTCGTGCTCATACTTTTGCTTTCATACCTATAATAATTGAATCAACAATGATTGTTTTGTTTTAACATAACATGTAACAAATTTAATAATTAATTAGATTTTAACAGGTTAATATAACGATGGAATGATGGTGAATTTTAGATGTATATAATATTGTCTTCACTGAGACTTGGGTGAGGATTTATAAAAATTGTCCTTTTGCTGTTTCCTTTAATAAGAACTTAGCTGGTCTAAGTGAGTCATGCAGCCGTGGTTTCGTCAATTCTTTTGTGATGAGGGCACTTCTTCACCCAACCCTTTCAATGTAGGTGGTTAGTATTGAATCCATGCTCTTGGCTCACACTAGTGGCGTAGAAACTTTAATCTTGCAGCTTCGTACCACGAACTTTAGACAAAATAGAAAGAACAAATGCCTCTGCTAAGTACACTGGGTTGGAAGATTAACAGGCGCATTGTCTCGCTGTGTACCCACCAATGTTAGCCTCTCTGAAAAATTAGATCTTTTGAGTATACACAGCGTAACTGAGGGAAGATGATTACAAATCATCAATATTCTTCTGGGTATTAAACGGGGAAAATATGTGCTTGGACAACGCGAATGCAATGATTTGCCTGAATTACAATTAACAAGGTACATATATCTCACAAAATGATACTATACGCTTGATGCACATGGGATGCACTCATCACTGCTCCATTCAGAGTCTGGGGTTGTTGCTACTTTTGCGTTTCTGTATGAACTAGCATGAAGCAATCACCAGCGCTTGCTGTAATGATTTATGAATATACTATTTTCATATGTTGAGGTTGCCAGCCTCATATATAATCACTTAGTAAGAAACACATGTCAAATTCACATTTGTAAAATATAGGTTCACAATTTACCCCAAATGGGATCTACAATCTCCTGGCACAGTTAGAATTGACACATCATCTTAGGTTAGATGCTTCGAATACTGAGTCTGGGGTTATTTTAGAATCTCTCTTATGACTTGATTCTGATTCCTTAAGTCTCCAGTCTTTGTATTTAAAAATGCGGGTTTATTTTTAAGTTTCAAAGTTGGCCAAATGCTTTGTCCTGGTCCTTTCGTATGGAATCTAAGTCCTATTCTCATCTGGCTCTCTCTCAGGAGTTGCTACTTTGACGTTTAGCAGTGCAGTGTGTCTCAAATTGTTAGATTATAAATCTCAATTTTCGCTCCAAGTCTCATATGGTATTTCCGACGAATTTGCCAATGAAATCCAATGTCTATTCCATCTCTCAAATTAAACCAACCCAATCTCTTTAGAACTATGTCGGTCGGGGTGTTAGATCATTAGTAGCCCCCGCATGTTTTTAATTATTTTAAAATATAAACACATGACCTATCTCTCAAAAGGGCATGTGTACTTCCGTCGCTATTATACAGACGGGCGAAAACATCTCTGATCTCATCCCTCAATGATTGCCTGGCTCATAATATCTCCTCAGACGTATTTTATTTGTATTAATTACACAGAAAATGTCTGGGCTAAAGAGGTAAGCCGATTTTCAACCACGTACTCAAATCGTTCACGAGACAGATAATTGCTGATGATACAGCACGACGTACAAACATTATTCGACGACACACCTGGCCGTCTTTTGTTCTTTCCGCCCAAGGTGTCGGGAGGCGCAGTGATAACCTCGAACTCCAGGTGGTCACTCGGTCTGGGCCGGAAAAGAGTTAAGACAAAGTCAGTATTACTCTTCACGTTTACCTTCTGCATTCAAGGTGGCTAGATAGTCAATTCAGCCGTGAAATAACGTTATTGCAGTGTGAATAGAGGTTAACAACTAAGAGCTGTTACTCCGTCGCTTGTGGCTATAGTTGTCACGGTGGATCTGTCTTCATCATCAGACGACTGGTTAGCAGAAGGTTTTGTGGGTGTTGAAAAAAAAGTTTCTCTGGCTCCAGATGTAGAAAGCGCGGCTGTTTGGTCAATGGGGGCAGAAGATATTGGAGGAGACTTAAAAAAAAAAAAATTGTCAAGCTTGCTTTGCTTTGCCGCCTTTTTCTCTTCAAGAAGCACATTGTAATAATTAAGATCTTCTTGTATGTTACAGATTACAATGAAACTGCATTTAATTTTGGGGTCATACTTCATTATGCTAGCAATGACAATGTTTCTTGGCCATCCCACCACCTTGAATGAACCTGAATGTTATATTCTTGCCTCCCAATTAATTTAGCGCACAGAGTTATGATTGCATTTTAAAAGCGTATAACAGGTATACGGCATAAAATAAAAACAGCGTTATAGCGAAACAGCGCTAATCGAACAGAGCAAGACCGGGTAATTGCTGTGTTGGATTGAACTTTTGGTTTTAAATGTGAATATTGATTGCTCACTAGATAGTGTGCCCCATGTAGTTCCCGGTGGTCTCTCATTAGACAAAGAAAGAATGGTCTTACTGCTCCGCAGACTTGTTGTACAAGCCAAGCGACTAATATGAAATAGGCAACTTCATCATGTAAGACAAATTGCTACAGAAACCACGGCTGCAAAAGAATGTGAATGCTTGGTGCAGGCTTCCTATAAGGGGACCAGCTGCAGTGGTGGTTCCATGCTCTTAAGGAACGGAAAGGAAAAATGACTACACCGTTTTGGAGAACGGATATTTTAAAACAGTCTTGAGTCGAGTCCGTGGCTCAGTCATTTGCAGATTGATGGTCTATGATGCAGTGTGCTTTTGCAGCGGTAGTTTATGTAGAAATTTGTTTTAAATGTTGAGGCTGCCGACCTCATGCACACCTCACCGTAATCGAATTTTACGACGTGCTTGGTGGAAGGGAAGGCAAACGCAGCTAGGAAGGGAATTAATCACCCAAATTCTCGAAGCTGGACCTAGTATAGTGAAGTCTGTAACACTTTATTCCCCTACGGCAGTGTCTGTTATAGGACTTCCTTTACGTTTGGCGGAAGGAGTGGTTCTCTTCTTACATTGTTTACTCAGTACTCAATGACCTGCGGAACCCACATAGGGTCAAGATATTAAAGATCCTAAGAAGTTGAGTGACCACCGCTAAAGCCGGTAGGTGCAACATTTAGTGGGATGCTGTTGATAATTATGATGACGTGTAAATGATGTCTCATCTTCCCGATAAATCAACAATCACCCGCCTTTGTTTTAAAGAGATGTCATAGTTAATCGCGAGCATTGCAGTATATCCTTGAAAGTTCGTACACGAGCCCTGTTGATGAGGATGCGAGCGGGGGCTTGAGTTAAGCAGTGATGAACTCCCCGCTATACGTAGTGACTATGTGCGGATACTCATTTTTCAAATTATATCATTAGCTAATCTTCAGAGGGCATCCATTTGTAATCAGTTGCGTGCATGCACGCGTGCGTGAGAGTATAGTTCCACTAATCAGAAAAGTGTTCCTCAAGTAAAGTGTATAACGACGGCCGACTCATGTAACTACTGTCTCTTATATGAGAAGGACCGACACGAAGCCCAGTACAGTTTTATTAGTTTTTTTTTTAAATACCTTTTTTTATCGCTTTCTAAATTGAAAATTGCAGAAAGGGCTGCTAATTTAACTTATCTGTCCGGAAGTCGGTAATCTTTACCTTTAGTGCTGTCCAGTATGTATAATATGTGTATTTTTGTACCATTTAGAGTTAGGGTTGGGGTTACGTTTAGGGTTAGGGTTGAGGATCAGGATTTCAATTAACATTCTTACTTAATCGTTCCTCTTCTACCCTGGGGTGTAGAGGTTTGCCAGAGAGAACGCCATATTACCTTATCGGCTGTCTTCCTCCTGGCCCGGTTCCAGTCTAGTCCATGGCCATTTGGATTGTCTGATGTTGTTCTCCCAGCAACCTCTGGGTCGTCCTGAAGGTTTAGATCCCTAGCTCTTGGTTTCCTATATTTGTCGTGGTAGCCGATCTTCTCCCATTCTGCAGTTCTCTTCTACGCGTGTTTTTGGTCTGATTCTGCCTCTCTTTCCCAGGGGATTCCAGAACAAGGACTGCCTTGTAATGCTATCAACAGGTTTCCTCAATGTGTGTCCTATCTATCACCAGCGTCTTCTTCTCAACTATTGTTCCACTGGCACTTGTTTGGTTCTTGTCATCAGTTCTTTTTCACCTACAAAAAATAAGACGCTAACCTATAGCATTTATGTAGTAAATCATTGGAAAGTGTAGTAGATATCGTCTGTGTAATATTTAATTGTCATATATAAAATTTATAAACACTGTATGTCTTAGTTATAACCCATCAGAGATTAAACATGATATGTGCCTTATAAATAATATAAAACATTAAAAACATTTCTTTTTTTCTCGCTTGTTTTTAATTAATAATGACATCGAGATTCGGAGATCTAACTTTAGTAGAACTGAGAAATGAATTTCGGTTTAACTGGCCACAGTATGCGGAAGTTAAAATCAGAACATATAAATAAAGAATTAAATAATGAACAAAACAGTTATGAAATAAAAATACAAACATAATATAACGGAACAAAAAAAGTGTTGGAATAGGTAGGCCTACGAGCGGACAGCAGTAATAAAAAATTTATATTGGAATCTCACTATGGAAAAGGACAAACAAAATGCTAGATGTAAAAAAAAGGGAGTGACGGTATTGTCTTCCCTGCTCCCCAGTAGTGGTCAAACAATTGTCAGATTATAATGATGAGGGTATTCAAAGGTATCAACCTTCGCTCAAGATTCCTATTGGCAGAGATATAAATAGAAGAATGATGCTTCTACTTTAGGGAGCCACACATGATTTTAAAGAAAGGCAAGCATAACAAATGATATAATCTAAGCTGTCATGAACCTATTAATCCCCCCGCCCCTTCTGTGAGGAAATATATTGACTCGCATTTCTGAGCCCCCAGCTGAAGGTGATTCAGCAGCTATTAATCTAATATCTTTATATGTTTATGAATTTAAAATAATAAGAGTCAAACGGGTGCAAACGTCCAATTCACTCAATAGTGAATAATCCTACCATAGATTTATAGTTACAGATAAACAGGTTTAATAATCTCTTATAGTTTAACAAGATTAAAATTAAAGAGTTGTTTATAAAAAATGAAGCACTGATGATTTCCTCCTTGGACGATCTAAATTGTAGGTGGGTGTTGCGTGATAAATTCTCGCAACATCGTTTTTTACAATATCTATTTTATAACGCAAGGGCAACAACTGCTTGAAATTTATAGTTACTTTTCTCGGTAAGCATTTGTCTTCTCGCGTTGGTATCGAATGCAGTTAAGTTTGAGCTGTGGTCATTTTGCGCTGGACTGCGCATGACTTGTCTTGCTTCTTGGTCGATCGGTTTCCGCCCACCACTAGTGGAGTGAGCGATTTGGAATGGCGAAAGAGATGCCTCGTTGAAGAGGGGATCTCCGCTATTTTTTGTTCTGTCAGGAATGTGTAGTCCTCTTAATGGATATTTCGTTTATTCGAGATAATACCTCTAGTGTTTCCCACATGCCGGGAGGCGTGATATTTCTGTGTATTTCATGAAAGCAAGGTAAATTGACTTTTTCATTAACTCTATCGATTTTTGGTCGTGAACGATTTCTGGCTCATAGCCTGTCTTCGAAAGTCGTCGTCACGAGATGTTTTCCTAGCTCACATGTCGCTGTATTGTGCTGCATCGGTTGATGCAGGTCCCAAGGACTATTACTTGCTACTTGGTTACCTGAACTAGGTTTGAAAAACCTTTGTTATCTAGAGGATATTTTTGAGGACATTATTTATACTTCGGCAGACGTGTCTGTCTTGCTGAAGTCAGACTAAGGAGAGTGAACTGATCTCATAAATCTGGTTATCTCCTGGCTGTTATAGAAAAGGATGGAGTTTTTCACCTGACTACATTTACAGCACTATGAAATATAACATGCATCTGACTCATCATTGTAATGCTGTCTACCGTCTATTGCTGTATTGAATGTTGCTGTGATAATGACTGTTTGATGTGTCTACATATTCGCGTAACCATTTTGTCACTGTGGCGTCCACAATAAATAATGAAGAAAAACGTCAACGGCTGTTTCAAGAATCATTGACTTTATACGTCGTGAGTTTACTGACGTCCTATGTGGATTGCCCTGTTATTGTGTATGAACATTGTTTGACTGTACATCATCTACACACTACACAAAACCAGACATGCGGATACCATTCATCACCATATGGCATCACGCATCAGTGGGTATTTGTTTTAAAAACAAAATTGTAAGTGTCCATTGGCTGCGCTGATATGGTACTTAGCTGCCGAGATTGGGTCCGTTGGCGTCTGCTTCAGTCGCTGTTGGTTCCCACAGGTGCTTTGGACTGATACTTCTGTGCAATAGTCAAATTTGGTGACAGTAGCACGTCTATGCAATAAGGCAGGGGTAACTACAAAGGTTGTCAAGCGTCTTCAAGACTCGTCTGATGTTGGTATCTAGCGTCGACTGCGCGTAACTTGTACCACAAACTAAGAGGGAAACAAATTCCTCTTTTGATTATGGGGTTTCATGACACAAGCATCAGGCGACCTCCGCTTCCATCCACCCTTCCATCTTCCTCAGAAGTTTTACCCTCCCGGGGCATTAATTTTAACGCCCTTGAGTCGGATGAAAATGCTTTTGGACAGCGGAAGACGACAGTTGAAATATATATAAACACATATACATATGAAACTTCCTAAAGTGCTGGTATACTAACTAGGTACACCTAACATCATCATCTACTCCCTGCTGTCTACGGAGCCTGAGGCCACCTCTTGTGTTAGTTCCTTGTGAGGGAACCCACACGAAGCAGTCACTAGCGCTTGCAGTGGTGGTTCATGTGTAAAGTTATTTGCAGTGATGAGGTTGAAGCCTCATATGCAACTTTACATCGACAAGCAAATTATACATGTCGAAATGCAAATATAAAATAATAAAATGTACATATTACAACTTACTCTGATATCGGGCGAAGTAATACACAGGCGTCATGCACAAAATGACCGTGATTTACTGCAACTAGTTTAAGATGCAGTAATCCCTCAGATAGATGAAGTTACAGCGTACTGAATCCTTCTTCTACTATTTCCACTTGAGGAGGGTCCTAATTCTTGGGCTTTCATTATTATTATGGGAGTTTTGCGCTCTGATTTTAGCAGCTACTCCTAATCCTGCGGCCGATCCTATAGGGTGTCCTGGTTACGAGCTTTTCTATTGGCTGTCTTTAATCTCTTCTTAACAAAATTGTAAGTCAGTGAAGTAGTCTTACAAAGCGGTATGTTATAAGCGAAATTTTCGCCCACACACCCATGTTGTTTCGTTGAGGAGAGATCCAATTAGGAGCAGTCTATCTTAGCATTTATATGCCAAACCAACCATCATCAAGGCGTCTGATATTGGTAGGGGTTTATCCCCTACCCTGAGGTAGAGCATTACTACATGACAACATGCAATATAGCCCTTTACATGTTATTTTCAAACTCCATGACCAAGAATTAGCACGTAGAAGGAATGGTCGAGTAACACTGCAGGAGAGGAGTGAAGACCAGTAAAAAAAGAGAACGAACGTATTTTGTCACAGGGAGAGTACAGTTAAACAGGTTTTATCTTAAAAACTTATATTTAGTTTGACAGTATATTAATCACCCAAAAGTGGTATAGTGTAAACATTGGGGCTTCGATGCATCACACAGGAGCTTAACAATAAAATATTCTGTCAGCTGTGTTTCATTACTAACAATGTTTTCAACAAATAACTACTTATTTTTGCGTTATGTTAACTAATTTCTCACAAGAACCAATTTTCATTGTTTGAAGTTTTATAAAATTTTATATAGTTTTAAACTCAAAAATTTGTATCATGTTAACAAATATGGCGCTCCGATTGAAACTATGTTGTATAATGAAAGAAGGAATAATATATTGCTTTGGTTTTTTTTCCCTCGAAAATGATACAACTTAAAACAAGCCATACAGTTAAGAAGTTATGTTCTTTATTTAATGTGAAATCAAGCCAATACAAATCTCATGTTACACACAAACAGTTTTTTTTTTTAATTTGATATTTCAGACTATTATTTGTATCAAAATTCATGGGCTGGTTAATAGCTTTCCTTGTAAATGCAAATGTTATAAGTGATTCGTCACAAGGTAATATTATAATACAGTTGAAGAAAATGTTTCGTCGGCAAACAAACGTAGAATTTATACTACAATAATAGAAAAGTATTGGGGGGAGGGGGGAGATTAACATGCTAACTGTAGTATTTCCATAGTCTGTATTCAAGCAGGCGTAATATATAGACTGTGTTTTTAGTTAACAATGACAGCGAGAATCGGAGATTTAACCCTCGTAGATCTGAGAGGTGAATGTCGGACCGCAAATCTAAACATATGTAAACAAATAATTAAACAACAAGCAAAGGTTATAAAACAAACCAGCTGTGACGTGTATATGTAAATAAAGCCTACATTAATCCTACCACCTTTGCTCCTCATTTAGCGGTTACGTTTTGCTATGCAGAAACCACGCAATTAGCTGTCTCTTGACTCATATTTTAGCCACGCCTATTTTTCCTGCTTTCACGAGCTTGCGAGCTTGTTTACATACTTTCGAAACTATTATTCGTTCAGGGGAGCGAAGAACGCTTGCCTAACGGAGCTTTCACGCGAGCGGAGCTGTCAGTATTACGATGACGAGCAGAGTGCACGTGGAAGGTACAGCGTTTGAAGTTTCCTTACGAGGGGAGCAAATCCTGTGATGTTTATACACTCAGGGGACTAAGTATTTGATCTGCGGAAACGGAGGAAACCAAAAAAAGCCCGTTCGCATGGCCTATGTCTGTTTGCTGTCGTTTCGGCATCACGAGCGAGCGATCAGGTAAATCTTTTATCTCCGAAAGAAACCTCGCTGATTTCCCCGCAGGACGAAGGTGTGAATCGTCGCACCAGTTAGAGAAATAACACCATAATCTGTATAAATACTCCATCCTCTCAAAGTCAGTTATCTAGTCGCTCAGAACTGTTTGGATAATCTAGCTCGTGATTCTAGAGCCATTGGGAAAGTGTGTTATAGCATTCTGTGGAGATTGTTTCCTTCCTGATTGCGGTAATAGAAATTAGCATTTAGGCGATTTAATGTGTTAAGTTTATCATTATAATTCACTGGGATTTTCTAAGTGCTAAGACTAGCGTATTAAATAACGCATAGCTATTTTTTCCAGTTATAATGTAGATTTAATCACCCGCTATCACCCAGAAAGAGATGTTTAACTGACTAAATAATACACTAGGCGACTGATAATTCACGGAATACAATTCACTTCTATCCATTATGTGTAATTATATAAGTGACTAGTATAATATCATGTGGCGAAACAAATAGCTAGTAATGTCAAGCGATATTTGTTAAAGTAGTCATAATTAAAATTAACACTGATATTGTGCGCTGAGTGTTTTACCGGGCGGGAGGGGAAAGGCGCATACCTAAAACCCAACCTGTACCAGTTGAGCGAAGCGTGATAAGATAGGCTAAGACACGTGTGCCTTTTAATTTAATTAAATGACGGAGAGGATAAGAGATCTTACCCCTTATGCGTGATAGGATAGGTTATTGATATTGTGGTTAAATGTTTTGTTTTCTTCCTAAATTTAGTACTGATCACAAACCAGCTGCCAGCGGTCTAAATAGCACCAGTAACAATTCTTATTGGGTCTTCGATGTTGACCTGTGCGGTTCTCTTGCTTCATCCAGAGAGAGATCAAAAATATAAACAATAAGTAATCATAACTGGGCTTACAAAATACTCAGATTTTTGCATTCAATTGTATCAGCCCGCTGTGGCCAAAAATAGCATTTTTTCCCGACTACTGACAGTCGTGTTTCCAAGTGAATTTATCCAGGGAATTACGTTGTTACATAATCGGCACTCAACCCCAGAGAGGAAAACCGATAGGATATACCATCATCATCACCTCTTTCTTAAACAGTTTACCAACCGGAGGTTTCCTTTAGCTATTGGAAGTACTGTCTACTGTGAACACTAGATCGCGCTTTATATTTTGCTACCTGAACTATCTGATGTGACATTTTCATACCCAATAACGCACCACCAAAGTAGGCGTTCCCCATTAGGAAAATTAATTATTCGTGGAGGAACTGAGGCTCACTTCGGAGAAGCACAACACTGAATTATGTTACATGCACACTGATGTTTACGTTCAAGAGGTTGTTAACCAACTAGTAGGTAAGCGAGATTGTATGTGGCCACAGATTGACAGAGTGAGAGAAAGAGGAGTGAATATTTCCTTTTGTATAATCATTGTACCCACTTCTTTTTTGTTCGCTAATACTGTTATTTTACGGGATAGATTACCTAGGAACTTTGTTCTTTTCTTTACTGTCTATTCTATACCCTAGTGTTAATCTTTGACCTTTTGGGTTATTAACTTCTTGCGGGATCTTTTCTCAACAGAGGGGATGGCACTTATGGGGTTATTTTCATATATCTGTAACACTTGATTTATATTGATTTCTATATGTTTGATGTTGTGAGAAGTTTAAGTGATAATAAACTAAACAAAACTTAATTTATCGTGTTGGTCAGCCCAGCCCCAATCTCCATTTACCATAGTTTTCACGTCTGTGAGTCCTGTTGTCACATAACTGTGAGTGTGCGTGAGTAGTTAACTTATAATTGTATTTATAGGGAGGCTGGATGTCTATTACCAAAAGATAATCGTATAGATAGGCTGGATTAGAGAATTAACTCATTCCAGAGACAGATCTTCACCTTAATCTACTCACTCGTGGAATCTATTCTAACACTTTCTTTCTCAGATAACCCCACTTTTTCTGTTCTATTCAGACGGACCAAATATATCTCTAATACCTATCTAAATGTACGACACCAGCCAGACATGCATAAACTTTTAAAACCAAAGGAGCTAGAAATTTTCGATGACCCATGAAACGATAGATCGATGGGTACTAGATGGACTAAAATGGTATAAGATCAGAATTACTTGAGACAGAAATATAAAGCCGCGTATCGGATTTTCCAGTTTACTCACTGAACTTCTGACACGCCACCAATAAAAATGTATGGGGAGGTAATTTCAGGAAATAAACCCATTGCTACAATCACGACCGCTGCAAGAGCATGTGCATGCTTGTTGTAGGCCTCCTGTAGGGGGCCCATGCTGTAGTAGTGGCTTCATGCTCCGTAAGAAGCGAAAAGTTAAATGATGAGGATATGACGAATTACTGAGAGAGAGAGAGAGAGAGAGAGAGAGAGAGAGAGAGAGAGAGAGAGAGAGAGAGAGGGGGATGGGGGGGGGATTATCTCAGATACACATGCACACACGTATTTCCGTTCACGCCAATCGTACTCTGGCATAAGAACGTCCGATTGGTTAAGCGGTTAGAGCGATTTCCTCTCACAGGTTCCAGGATCGAAACCAGGTAAGCGTCACGCTCCAATCTACCCAGCTGTAAAAGGTACATGACTCTGTTCTTGAATTAGGGACGGCAAAGGCAGCGAGGAAGGGAACTGGTCACCCCACCTCATTAAAAAAACTGTAGCTAGGATGGTCAAGTGTCTTAACATTTGACTCATCTACGGCAGTATCCTGCTATGAAACTACAGTAGCATAAGTTCTGTGTTGGAAGGGCGTTAAATGACACTTTCAGCTTTCGCGTTACCACTTTTAAGATGACCATCTCACAGGATGTCTGCAGTTTCCCGTGTTCTATTGTGCTCTTGTTAAATAGGAAATCCTCCTGGGCGAGACCAGCTGCAGGCAGTTGGATCGGCTAATTAGCTTTTTTTTTTTTTTTTTTTTTTAAATCTTTGAAGAAGTGTTTCAGGAGCTTTCGCGTCACCTGCGTCTGATTGGCTAAAAGGGTTTGAGCGCTTTCCTTTCGCGGCAGTTACCGGTTTTCGGGATCGGGACTTGGTAGCGACATGCCACAGTCTACCCAGCTTTAAAGGGGTATCTGACTATGCTAGTGAGTGAGTGAGGGAAGGAAGGAAAAGGCAGCAATGATGGGTCACGCCACCTCATAAAAAACGGGACATAGTATGGTGAAGGCCCCTAATACGTCACTACCCAACGCCAGTTTCGGTTATGGGACTACCTTGAACTTTTTTTACGATCACGTAGTTTTGCGAAAGCAGTTTCTTCACTTCCTGCGCACTTTTCCAAAGAACAGGGAATGAAGATTTAATAAAAGATTACCCAGCGCTTTTTTCTGATTAGCAGGACACAGTATGAGCTGTTGTGTATTTTGTTGTTGACGGTTGAGTGTTGTCGGATCACCCCAACGATGTTTGCATACTTGACACTTGCTTCAAAGTTACATTTTACTGTGTTGTTGTTGCAATCTGTCCTATTTGCAGCCGGCGTAAGTTAGTACTTTGACCTCATGCGTTTGTGACAGAGTGGCAAGTGATTCTTAATGCACGGTTGTTTTTCTTTTCTTATAATGATGACCTGGAATTTTGAATATTGAACATTTCTCTTCACCATTTCGTAATCTTAGTCTGAAAGCAGGGCCGTGATAGGGTATTTGCCACCCCGTGCAGACGGGGGTATCACACGCAAGAACACGAAACATGTTTTTGAAAGAAAAAGTATCCTGTCCAACCTCTGATGGGTTGTAATTAGGATTTATACGGTATCTGATTCCAGATAATAATTTTGATTTCTGATATCTAAATATCGCATCGTTTTACCCTGCCACTCAGTCCAGATAGAGTAAATCAGAAGTGTGCGTGTGTGTGTGCCCTCCCGTGTCCCAAATTTAAAAAAAAAGCAGTTTCTCACATCTGCCATGTTGTTAACAAAGGAGAGGAGGGTGGGAAAGCCAGGTGTGTCTGAGATAACACCCAATTCACTAATCATCTGTCATCATTAATACGCATTAAAAGAACCTCAACAAACACTCACTTTCCCATCACACCAGCATGAACATACAGTTCTCGTTTGAAGTGAATTTTTCTAAGCTAGCTCGTGAATATTCACTGGGAACATGGGAAAATTACCCTTTTCCTAGGGGCACTGTATTTTTAAGTGCCGATGACAGAAGGTAGTCCAAAATTTCCCTAGCTTTAAAATTCTATTTCTTTTCCCCTACGTCACCTAGACTAGAGATCTACCAAAGTATGCTCTGTGGTGTATCAGTACATGTGATCGACTGGTTGCTGACCCCTGCATTAGAGAGATAGGGCATTGTGACAGACAACTTAGCCGTCCCTGAATTTGTTAGAATGATGGTAAGAACCCTCTCATAACATCGGTACCCCTGAAGTGTTGGATGATATGGTACGACCCTTTGTAACGACCCCTTCGGATAACATCAGTGCCCCCGAATATTGTGGTAACTCTTCGTCAAACGGGATTTTTTTCACCTGGACTCATTAGCTATGCAACCTTTCCACGCAGATGGTCAACACGTTTGCTGATTAATATGTGGACAGTTTATCTACCGTTCATTCTGGTCATCGCATTGATTTAAGGAGAGGTTAAATCACGCCCACGAATATCTCTTGAGCAATCATATGCAGTTATTTTCATTAACTTGGCCAGTGGGGGGGGGGGGGGGGCGTTGCCAACATCAAACGATAGGGGCGACCACGATCAAAGACACGGGGGGGGGGGTCTCAGGAAAGACTAGCGGCACGCTATCAAAGAGGCAGTAGTGGTCCCTGAAACGCGACGCAAGTTTCCTGCCGGTATTTCGCTTCTCGGTGTTAATCACAGAACGATCGCAGTGGGAGCGCACGGGAAAGCCGTCGCGAACGCAACGAGCGGAGATACAGAAGACCAGGGGCGGCATCTCTCTCTAGTCTGGTGGTCAGATCCCCTAAAGTTTCCTGAGATCTAAAAAGGTGTCAATTTTCTCATTTCCCACTCATCTTACATTCTATGTTAAATATATACAGACCATGAAGAAATGCATGTTATCACTCGTTGGCCAGACCTTGACAGAAGCACTAGCTATATTTGAAATCGTGTTAGAATCTCCCCTATTTGTTTAATATAGTTTGTATTCACGTGCGTCTGTGTGTTTGAAGCACCAAATCGGTGTGAGCGCAGGTGTGTGTCTGGAGACTGGCAAATAATTGTTTGACCAGGAGAGTCTGAAGAGAAGATTGAGAGGAACGATTTGTCGAAAATAAGTCTGTCTTTACTCTCCCCAGCACTCTGTGAAGCAACTATTTACTCTCTACATTTTCTATCACTGAGCTTTCATCATCATTCTCCACTCTAAACCGGACCACCATTTCTAAGACTCTTTCTCTCAAAATAAATTTACGACAGGCATCTGTCACTAAAATGACTTGGACATTGCGTTCTATGATTTTATGTCGTAATTTTAAGGTCGTATGTCACACATCGTAGTGACGTCCGTGATATAAATATAGTCATAATACAGCATGACCTCTCACGAAGCAGGAATCTCGTTTTCAGCTACGTGATGTTAGCTTTGTTAAGGTACACCTTGGCGTATGTTAAAAATTATGAATAACGTTTTACAAGCAGGTCGTCTACAGAAGGTGGTGGGTCATTGGAATGACATAACCTGAATTCTGCGTGGGTTGTAGTATTTTTACTATGAAATATAATTTTTTTTAAAAATAAGTTTCATTACTTCACGTTCAACGTAGTCTGTTCATCATCATTATTATCATGTCCCATTTCGCTGCTGATGAAGTATCCAAAACATTCAATTGCGGTGATTGTATTTTGTAACAATTTATTATACATGATGAGGTGGCCAGCCTCCATCAAAACCTTATATTAGTAACCACTTACGGCATCCTGAGGGATTGTTTTTGATATTCTTACATTGTCTCCTCTTAAACCCCCGATATTTGAGCATTATTGTGAATTGTTTCAGTAAAATGCCACATAAGATCTAATGTAGGTTTTAATAAGTCTGTACTGATTTTCACGTATTTTCCGTGTACCAGACAAGCGAAAGAGGTATGTCAACAGAAAAGAGTAAGTGATAAATCAGCAGAGGATCTGTCATGACAGATGTACATAGCCCTGTATAGTTACCAGGGATCTGTCATGACAGATGTACATAGCCCTGTGTAGTTACCAGGGATCTGTCATGACAGATGTACATAGCCCTGTATAGTTACCAGGGATCTGTCATGACAGATGTACATAGCCCTGTGTAGTTACCAGGGATCTGTCATGACAGATGTACATAGCCCTGTATAGCTACCGGGGATCTGTCATGACAGATGTACATAGCCCTGTGTAGTTCCCGGGGATCTGTCATGACAGATGTACATAGCCCTGTGTAGTTACCAGGGATCTGTCATGACAGATGTACATAGCCCTGTATAGTTACCAGGGATCTGTCATGACAGATGTACATAGCCCTGTGTAGTTACCAGGGATCTGTCGTGACAGATGTACATAGCCCTGTGTAGTTACCAGGGATGTCATGACAGATGTACATAGCCCTGTGTAGTTACCAGGGATATGTCATGACAGATGTACATAGCCCTGTGTAGTTACCAGGGATGTCATGACAGATGTACATAGCCCTGTATAGTTACCAGGAATCTGTCATGACAGATGTACATAGCCCTGTGTAGTTACCAGGGATGTCATGACAGATGTACATAGCCCTGTGTAGTTACCAGGGATCTGTCATGACAGATGTACGTAGCCCTGTGTAGTTACCAGGGATGTCATGACAGATGTACATAGCCCTGTGTAGTTACCAGGGATCTGTCATGACAGATGTACATAGCCCTGTGTAGTTACCAGGGATGTCATGACAGATGTACATAGCCCTGTGTAGTTACCAGGGATGTCATGACAGATGTACATAGCCCTGTGTAGTTACCAGGGATGTCATGACAGATGTACATAGCCTTGTGTAGTTCCCTGTGATCTCTGAAGTGAACAAGAAAGAATAAAACTACTGCAGTCTCAAGCATGTCGTACGAGGCAACTAATATTGAGGTTGCGAATGTGGCTGGCAACCTCATCGTGTAAAACAAACTGCTTCAGAAACCACTGATGTAAGAGCATGGGGCTACTTTATGCAGACTTCCCGCAAAGGGACAGCTACAGGGGTTGCACCATGATCCATACGGAGCGCAAAGGAAAATGATGAGGAGTGATTTATGTATAAACTGTATGCCTGGAAGAAACTCTATCACTGCTTGAATTTTTTATTTTTTTTTAAGCGCATTTTGACCGTTTTGGTACCTGACCCAGACTTAGGGAAAGGACAAACACTGAAGAAAATTTTGGTAGCATTGCATGGCAGCCCTTATTCTAGAATCCCCGATGTAAGAACGATAGAAGAGAGATCGAAAAATACGTGGAGAAGAGAACTGAATATATAAATGACAGGGATAAAGAAGATATGGGAAGACCACGAGCAGAAAGCACGAACATTCAACTTGGATACGAATTTGTTGTAGGCTTATGCCCCTCGGGGAGATGATGGTTGATGGAGATGGGGATGATGATGATGACTCGGATTTATAATTTGCTGAGAACGTAGCATTTCAAAATGAAATATTCCTGAGCGTAAGGGATCTCTGCAGTGCTGCATAGAACCTATACTATCATACATAAGAGAGTCATTTAACATGAATGAATAAGCAATAATCAGACAGAAATTAGGTTTTTTTTTAACAAAAGAATGATGAAAATGCCTTGATCAGAAGGAAAAAACAGTTTAACTATGATGTGCAAACAAGGTAGGCAGAGAAAAAAGTTTATAACGATTGGAACCTAACAGTCGTTTTCATTGTTTGTGTCTTGAGCAGGGAAAAGTTTAAAACACGTTATGACAACCTGTAACATTGGTAACTATTCTCCAGACCTAATGGTCTTTATATTTTGGACATGCGCCCTAATATAACCGGCTAGGTTGAACGGGACTCGCCTCGCTAAAACGAGGCAAAATTTTTTTTTTAAATTGTTTGGAAAACACTGTTTAGGAAACTGGGTTTTTCCTATATAAAAAAAAAAAAAAAAACCTGAGCCCAAATCGCCAAAAATATCCCAACTTAGCCCGTCGCCAAACTGTGCTCGAAAATAGCACAGAGTAGCCCAAAATAGCCACAAATGGCCCAAAGTACCGTAGCACTAATCTATTTTCATAATATTTCGGTTTTTGGGTGTTCCGACAAAAAGGTTATAACCCTGTAGAGAAAATACTGAACAACTTAGATGACACGATGTCAGTCAAAAACATTATGCATTCTTAGCATGTGCCTTAACAGCTTTAAAAAAAAAAAAAACTCTTTTTCTCTCTCACACACACTGTCTCTTTACCAGTGTGGTGTGGTTAATACTGATGTTTAATAATTTTTGCATAGATACATTTTGCTCTTGGGAGCCGCGGTAGCATAGTGGTTAGTGCACTGGCTTCCTAGCTCAGTGGTCTATGGTTCGATCCCCAGATGAGGTGGGATTTTTTTTAGGCCGCAAACGGCTCCTGGGTCGACCCCCAGAGCAACTCTGGGAAGGTTAAGGCGGCCGGCGTGATGCTGACCACATCACCCCTAGTGTGCCGATGGTCAAGAAAATATGGGCCTAACACCATATTCCCAATATGCCTCAATGGGCGTGTAACGGGATCCTTTACCTACCTTTACATTTTGCTCTTACACGTTTCAAAGGATGTGTCTTAAGCACCACCATTCCTATCTTTTAAGTGCTCGTTGTGTGTGTGTGGGGGGGGGGGGGGGGGGCGCCCTCGTGACGCTCGTTTCTGTATTTCTTTTCTGTCTGTGTCACAAGATGAAGCGAACACGTGACTTGTGTATAATGTTTTGTTTGTACTTTGTATGTGATCAACTTCCGATGCTGTATAGTGTTACTTAATATTTATACTATGAAGCGAATCGTGGACAATAGAAACACAAAGATTACTGGCAGAGGCGGATCTACTATGAAGCTTGGTCAGGCTTCAGCGTCCCAAAGTCCTGTTTTCTCAATAATACGTTTCTTTCCCATCCCCCAACACCTTTTTTTTTAATATATGTTATAAATATTTATAGGGGACATAGTGTACTGACTGAGATCAGCTGTGAAGGTATCTGTATCTAATAGGTGTAGTGTTTTACAGATAACCTTACTTGCTACCACATTTATACCTCAGTCAGAATTATTCTGGAATATTGTGATGACTACGTTAAGTGTCTAGGGTTATGTAAATGATGAAGTGTAAATCACAACAACAACAGACAGATAAACATTTTAATTTATTCCACCACACTTGACAACACTGTGACACTCACACACATTTAACACTCTATAAGACTATCTTAATTGAGTCAATGGTAAAAGTTCAAATATATATGTATTAATTACTTTCACTAATATATATCCTGATTCAACTACACAGTGAACCAGGAATCACAATCAAATGTAATCACAATTTATATGTACATAATTTATAAATATGAACCTTGTAGTGACATATTGTAATAGTATTATCCTATGTGTGTCAGTTGTGTAGTAGTACTATGAGGTAATACTGGTTTTGTTTTTCAAGCTATGTTGTTATTTGTCATCATGACTTCAAGTGTTTGTTTATCTTGGAAATAATATGGGGAAAAGTTCCCAGTTCCTATCAATTTAAACAAGGTATTGTCCCTCTGTTTTACTATAATGTCAATTTTAAAGGGGGACACATAATGTTGAGCTCCTCTGGCCACAGAAGCTTATCTTTCGTGATGGCGGCAGGAAAAGACTCCTCTGCTCGATAGCTTCCCTGTGTTCTGGAGACACCTCACTGGTCACTATCTGGACCCAGGAGTATGCTGTCAGCCTCTAGATTCAGCAAAGCTCAGACCAGGTGCTGCTCAATAACTTTAGGACCACGGTCCCTGAAACAAGAAGGTTGTACCTCCTATTTCAGAACTAATTTATAATCTATTTCCAGACTGAACACAATACATAACAAACACTGAGTTCAGAGCGGTAGGCCAACTGCTATCTTCATCTGAAACAATTTACACCAGTATACTCCTCCCTAATGGTTACTACGCCTCTGCAATTCCAGCATTAGTTCTTTCTAGTCAATAAGATAGGTGTCAGTGTACTGTTAGGCAATTCCATGCAATTTTACTTTTCTCAGACACGTTCTGTTCAGGTTGGAGCAATATCTAGGCTTTGCCTCATGTTTGCTACTGAACTACACACATATACAGACATAAATTATCAATTTACATTCAATTTTCATTAAAAAGATATCAAATATTTCAAGCTTACCACAATTCATGGAAATAATACACAATTACGTTGACTGGCAATGAATATGGCACAAAATCCGACCTGCCGCTGTCTCAGGCTTTTATTTAGAAAAATATAAGCTGAATCTCAACGCACTGTTGCTTTAGAAAGTTTATTTGAAAATGTGGTGCTGAACTGACGCTTCTAATTGACTATATTGGCGGGTCTAACCAATCGTGCCATGTTTACACAGCTTTTCAAAAAAGTACCTCTACTACTGTTTCCCCTAACAACAAAAAAATTAGTATTGGTAGTCCGACTAATCGTGTTTAGCCTTACATTTACTGCGCTCCAATCAAATAGGATTTAACATGGGGACCTATTTCCCGTACAATGGTGGTTTCAAAATCTGCCACTGAGCGATTCTGATTTTGGTGTTGTCTGACACCCTCACTATTTCTTTTGGCTATAATTTGTTAATTCCTAGACTATTTGCGTAACACTTAACATATTATTTGTCAGCAAGTCCTAAGGAACCCAAATATACAAATTTAAGGGAGCTAAGTGGCTGCGTTCAAAATATGTATTTTCTAGGATAGTCATGTATTTGTTTTTTTATTTTTTATGTTTAGAACCGCCACCTGTCCTGCTGTACTGTCAGACTAATGTCAGGATTTTAGACATAAAACAGTAGAATGTCATGTTTCCTAATAAGCGTTTTGTAAGTTTTTTAAACCTAACTCTCGTATGGGTAGTGTTTTTTATCACTGTCTATCTGAAAAAAAAGTATTGCTTCTGGCATTTAGCTTGGGGTGTGTGGCATTAATTGTATATCGCGAGACGCGTATTTAGTGTTGCATGCGTTCCGGCTTTCAGCCCTCCCTTCTCTCTATCCTAAGTTCATCTGTCTTTTCATCACGCCGTGTATAAAATGAAATTAATGGAAGTATTAATTTAGGTCATTACGCGGTGTGCCTAGCTCAAGGTTTTCTTAGAAATGCAGTACACGTTTTATGGTAGAAAGCGTGTAGTGACGCAGTAGGCTTTACTATCAACGTGAAAGCGTGAGAATATGCAGACGAAGCAGAAAAAGGGGATCTCGAGTACAGTCATTGTGACAGCACTGTTCTTTACCATTCTTCTTTCCTTTTATTGAATTTATGTGTTAGGCTGTACCTTTACTTTTTAATTTATATATGTGGATTAGAATTTCTAACGACAAATTCTCCCCACTTGAAACAGACGTTATATGTCAGTCTATAATTCTATATACACATAGAGAAATTTATTATCTTTCCTGGGGCTTAGGGTGATTCTCATCACACGGATGGCGGCTTAAAAAATCCGCTCCCAGATTTGTTTTTCCACTTATATACTCTATGCTAAACTCATATGGCTGCATCAGTAATGACCAACGGAGTAATCTAGAATTTTCATGTCTAGCCTGTGCTAGAAACGACAAGGGTTTGTGATCCGTTTGCAACTTAAATGCCTTCCCATACAGATAAATATTGAATTTCTTTATCGCCCATATTACTGCAAGACATTCTTTTTCGCTAGTTGAGTAATTGGTTTCAGCTTTATTCAACTTTCTGCTAGCATATGCCACTGGGCTTAATTCCCCATCCAATGCATCTGATTTCTGTAGCAGAGTCGCACCTAACCCAATATTACTGGCATCCGTCCTTACAATGAATTCTTGACTTAAGTCAGGTAATTTCAAAATAGGTTTACTTGTGAGCTTTTCCTTCAATTCCTGGTAAGCGAATTCGCATTGTGGAGTCCATGTAATTCGATCTGGATGTCCTTTACGTGTCAAATCAGTTAACGGTGCACATATGGAATTAAAGTTTTTGATATACTTTTGGTAGAAACCACATAATGAGACAAAGGATCTCACGTCTTTCTTGGTTTGTGGTCTCGGGGCTTTCTTTAATTTCTCTAAATTCTTGGGGTCAGGGGTCATGTTTCCCTGATGGATTGTGTATCCCAAGAACTCTAATTCTTTACATCCAACGCAACATTTGGTTGGTCGGGCTGTTAAATTCGCTTCTCTAAGTCGATTAAACAGCATGTTCAGAGAGTCAATGTGTTCCTCAAATGTTTCTGTTGCTATAAGGATATCATCCATGAAATTTGTGATGCATGGATTATTCAGAGGGTCCAATAATTTTCTCATCATTCTAGAGAAGACACTAGGTGTATTCTTCAATCCAAATGGCAATCTGTTAAACTCATAGTGTCCCTCTGAGGTACTAAACGCTAGGTATGGTCTAACCTCAGGCTTTACTGGAATCTGATAGTATCCTTTACTCAGATCCACTTTTGAGAAATATTTAGCTTTATTTAGTCTGGCAAACAACTGATTTGTATCCGGCAATGGATCCACTTGTCCTTCTGTAATAGCATTCAGTCTCCTGTAATCTATACAGAGTCTATGTTCTCCAGAGGGTTTCCTTAAGAGTACAACACTGGAACTATACGCAGATTCACTGTGTGAAATAATTCCTTCCTTCAACAAATAGTCTATCTCTTCCTTCAAAGCTTTCTCCTTAGCAAAAGGAATCGAATAGGGTTTCATACAGACAGGTGTGGGGTCTATCAGTTTCATATCATATTCCAATAAGTTTGTATGCCCCGGTCGGTCTGTTAACACCTCTGTATGATTATCTAGAACCTGTTGCACTCTCTCTTTCTGATTTTTCGTTAAATGTGTACTGATTTTCACCTGTGCCGCTGTCTCACAGGGATGTAATGGATATTCAAATGATGAAAGTGGTTCCTTTTTCATTTCCATGGCAATGGATAAGGTCAACAAGTGTGTCTCTTCCTGATGTTCTCTTTCCAAGTATTTCTTCAGGAGATTCACATGATAGATTTTTTCTTTCCCCTTCTTATCTATCTTATAATTGGTTCTAGACACCTTCTCTAGAACTGTATATGGACCTTGCCATCCAATTTGTAACTTATTCTGACTACCGGGGAGAAGAAGCAGTACCTTCTCTCCCACAGCCAAATCTCTGTCTTTAGCTTTCCTGTTAAAATAGGCAGCATGTTTCTTCCTGGCTTGTCTCAAATTTTCATTGGCAAGTTTCCAGCCAGTTTTTAAACGAGTGGTCAGCTCATTCACATATTGGTATGAGGATGTAATATTTTCCTCTGCCTTTTCATCAGTCCACGTTCTTAACAGCGTTACATATGGACCTTTAATTTTGTGGACCTATTTGTCCATGCACCGGTATGGTCTCTTCCACTCGAAGCGCTATAGTGATGATTTTTCTTCCCAGAATTATCATGCACAAAACGACCGCTACCAATTTTTCTCTTGGGGCTTTCTCCCCACTTAAAATTCTTGATGAGAGATTTCCTCTCTACATCCTCTTCCTCCAGTTTGTTTAAGTCCGATTGAGGGATTTTCGGCTTATCCTGGGGTAAGACATCTTTTTGCACTCTCCGCATAGTGGCCATTGTAAAACAGTTAATTGAAGCTTGTCCGTGAAAAGGGGCTTCCCATTCCATTTGGTCCACTTTATCAAATTTATTTTTCCTTATATTGTCAGGCCTAATTTTGCCCCGTGGCGTGTCCAGGTCCTGATCAATGTTCCCACTTGTGGGTGTTCCCTCATGTGCTATGCTACACCTTTCTACAAAATTCTCAATGTCCCACCTTGCCTTGGGCCAAAAATAATTGTGAGCCACCTTTTGGATGATGGTACCAATTTTCTCATGATCCCCATCTTGTTTCACATGTAGGCTCCTTATTAATTCTGCCCTATATCTTTTAGGAAGTACCAGCTGTCCCTGACCTTTGGATCTAGCTCCAGTCTTCCTATACATCAACTTGTTTTTCATGTAAAAATCTCCCTTGCCTGGAGTTGTATGACAAGTTGACAATTTCCTGAAACAAGGCTTGAGGGTCTTATCCCCAGCCTGTGCCTTCCTCATCTCTTCTGGAGTGGTATCTAACATAATATCCTCCTCCTTTCTTGAGGTCGACCTGACCTGAAGGGTGGCCATAACTATAGGGTTCCTTCTGCAACGGTCAGTGTCATGATTGTTCATCTTACAATTTTTACACCACCTTTTCCCTTGGTTGAAAGATTTTCTTTCATCATATTTCCTTTCATCGAATTGTGGGGTTTTATTTTTATTGTCATACCATGGCCTATCAAATTGGTGCTTACCTTTGTTTTGATCTCTAGGATCAAATTTATTAAAGTTCTGTGGTGCCCTAAAATTATCCACCTGTTTCTTTTTATTACCTGATACCTCTGCCTGAGCCGCTTGATACCTTTCTGCAACATTTAGCAACTCACCCAGCCTCTCTGCACCTTGTTCCATGAGAAACTTTCTCAGGTCTGGAGCCATGGACTCTCTTAATTGTTCTATAAGGACCATTTCCTTAAGATCTTGGGTTTTCCCCAGAGAAGTCCATTTCTCCAAGTATGTCTCTAACCGTGCAGAGAACTGGTGATAGGTTTCACCTGACAGTAGTTTAGCATTCCTAAATTTTTTCCTATAAAATTCTGCGTTCTTTTCATATCTTAACAAAAGAGCCTGCTTTAGCATGTCATAATTTTCTTGATCACCTCTGTTCATTTTGGCAAAAACTTCATGAGCTGCCCCACGAAGGCCTTGAGATAACTTTAAGCTCCACCTTTCTCTCTCTAACCCATATGTGGTAGCTAATAGTTCATATCTATTTAGATAGCTCTCAATATCATCGTCTTTCTCAACAAAATGATCTAAATGAAAGCTCATAGCTGAGGTTGAGGCTCCCTGACTAGCAGTGGCATCAGAGGTAAAGGGACTGGCACCATTTTCAGGAGCATGGCCTTGCAACTCAAACTCCCTTAGTCGTAACTCATGTTCCCTTTGTAATCTCTTCTCCTCCTTTTCTGCTTCCCTCTCTGCAGTCAATCTTCTTTCCTCTGCTTCCCTTTCTGCAGCTAATCTCTTGTCTTCCCTTTCTGCAGCTAATCTTTTTTCTTCTGCTTCCAATTTCTTAGCCTCAGCCTCAATCTGCAGCCTCTTAGTCTCAGCCTCCAGCCTCTTAGTCTCAGCCTCAGCCTCAAATTGTAACCTCTTAATTTCCTTTTCAGCCTCTAACTTTCTTTCGGCCTCTTTTTCTAATCTTCTTTCTTCCCGTTCAATATATTTGTCACATTCAGCAGTGACATAAGCAATCATAATTTGTCCGTCCATTCCTAACTCTTTTGCAGTCTGCACAGCAGCAGATCGAAATTTTGCCAAGTCGGCCATTTTCTAACAGGTAAATATATGTAATGTCTAACTAAACAATACAATCTGTAATTACTTATCCAAGGACACCACAGGCACTGAGAGCTCAACCTTATTTAATTCCACCCAAGGATACCTTGTAAATTTTTATTATTCCCTGAAGTGAATTACCCCCAATATTTATAATAGGGAAAGATTCAAAATCCCGGACAGGACCCCAATATATGTGGTAAAGTGGTATGTTATAAATATTTATAGGGGACTTAGTGTACTGACTGAGATCAGCTGTGAAGGTATCTGTATCTAATAGGTGTAGTGTTTTACAGATAACCTTACTTGCTACCACATTTATACCTCAGTCAGAATTATTCTGGAATATTGTGATGACTACGTTAAGTGTCTAGGGTTATGTAAATGATGAAGTGTAAATCACAACAACAACAGACAGATAAACATTTTAATTTATTCCACCACACTTGACAACACTGTGACACTCACACACATTTAACACTCTATAAGACTATCTTAATTGAGTCAATGGTAAAAGTTCAAATATATATGTATTAATTACTTTCACTAATATATATCCTGATTCAACTACACAGTGAACCAGGAATCACAATCAAATGTAATCACCATTTATATGTACATAATTTATAAATATGAACCTTGTAGTGACATATTGTAATAGTATTATCCTATGTGTGTCAGTTGTGTAGTAGTACTATGAGGTAATACTGGTTTTGTTTTTCAAGCTATGTTGTTATTTGTCATCATGACTTCAAGTGTTTGTTTATCTTGGAAATAATATGGGGACAAGTTCCCAGTTCCTATCAGTTTAAACAAGGTATTGTCCCTCTGTTTTACTATAATGTCAATTTTAAAGGGGGACACATAATGTTGAGCTCCTCTGGCCACAAAAGCTTATCTTTCGTGATGGCGGCAGGAAAAGACTCCTCTGCTCGATAGCTTCCCTGTGTTCTGGAGACACCTCACTGGTCACTATCTGGACCCAGGAGTATGCTGTCAGCCTCTAGATTCAGCAAAGCTCAGACCAGGTGCTGCTCAATAACTTTAGGACCACGGTCCCTGAAACAAGAAGGTTGTACCTCCTATTTCAGAACTAATTTATAATCTATTTCCAGATTGAACACAATACATAACAAACACTGAGTTCAGAGCGGTAGGCCAACTGCTATCTTCATCTGAAACAATTTACACCAGTATACTCCTCCCTAATGGTTACTACGCCTCTGCAATTCCAGCATTAGTTCTTTCTAGTCAATAAGATAGGTTTCAGTGTACTGTTAGGCAATTCCATGCAATTTTACTTTTCTCAGACACGTTCTGTTCAGGTTGGAGCAATATCTAGGCTTTGCCTCATGTTTGCTACTGAACTACACACATATACAGACATAAATTATCAATTTACATTCAATTTTCATTAAAAAGATATCAAATATTTCAAGCTTACCACAATTCATGGAAATAATACACAATTACGTTGACTGGCAGTGAATATGGCACAAAATCCGACCTGCCGCTGTCTCAGGCTTTTATTTAGAAAAATATAAGCTGAATCTCAACGCACTGTTGCTTTAGAAAGTTTATTTGAAAATGTGGTGCTGAACTGACGCTTCTAATTGACTATATTGGCGGGTCTAACCAATCGTGCCATGTTTACACAGCTTTTCAAAAAAGTACCTCTACTACTGTTTCCCCTAACAAAAAAAAAATTAGTATTGGTAGTCCGACTAATCGTGTTTCGCCTTACATTTACTGCGCTCCAATCAAATAGGATTTAACATGGGGATCTATTTCCCGTACAATGGTGGTTTCAAAATCTGCCACTGAGCGATTCTGATTTTGGTGTTGTCTGACACCCTCACTATTTCTTTTGGCTATAATTTGTTAATTCCTAGACTATTTGCGTAACACTTAACATATTATTTGTCAGCAAGTCCTAAGGAACCCAAATATACAAATTTAAGGGAGCTAAGTGGCTGCGTTCAAAATATGTATGTATTTTCTAGGATAGTCGTGTATTTGTTTTTTTATTTTTTATGTTTAGAACCGCCACCTGTCCTGCTGTACTGTCAGACTAATGTCAGGATTTTAGACATAAAACAGTAGAATGTCATGTTTCCTAATAAGCGTTTTGTAAGTTTTTTAAACCTAACTCTCGTATGGGTAGTGTTTTTTTTATCACTGTCTATCTGAAAAAAAAGTATTGCTTCTGGCCTTTCGCTTGGGGTGGGTGGCATTAATTGTATATCGCGAGACGCGTGTTTAGTGTTGCATGCGTTCCTGCTTTCAGCCCTCCCTTCTCTCTATCCTAAGTTCATCTGTCTTTTCATCACGCCGTGTATAAAATGAAATTAATGGAAGTATTAATTTAGGTCATTACGCGGTGTGCCTAGCTCAAGGTTTTCTTAGAAATGCAGTACACGTTTTATGGTAGAAAGCGTGTAGTGATGCAGTAGGCTTTACTATCAACGTGAAAGCGTGAGAATATGCAGACGAAGCAGAAAAAGGGGATCTCGAGTACAGTCATTGTGACAGCACTGTTCTTTACCATTCTTCTTTCCTTTTATTGAATTTATGTGTTAGGCTGTACCTTTACTTTTTAATTTATATATGTGGATTAGAATTTCTCACGACACTCGTATAAAAGAAAAAAAATCCAGTGATGCTTGTTGTGAAAGCTGCTAGCTCCAAGGAGATCAGAAAGATGCAACCACCCATTTTTGTTGGTCATATATTAACAAGAGCATAATTACCAGAAGTCCCTTTGTCGTTCAGAGAGGTCTCTTAGGGGTCAAAGATGGAATTTGACTTTTGCTTCCTCAGGCATGTCGATGCAACTAATATGAGAGTTTGTGCATGGCAACCACATCACGTGAAACTAATTGCTAAAGAAACTACTAGTGGTGCAAGAGAACATGATGCATTGGTGCATTTTTTCTGTAAGGGAACCAACTGCCATAATGGCTTGATGATGATGGTGATAATGATGATGATGATGGTGGTGGTGGCGGTGATGTTGATGGTAATTATGATAATGACAGTGATGATGATGATGGTGGTGGTAGTGGTGATGATGATGAAGGTAATTATGATGATTATGATGGTTAAATCCACTAGTCATGATGGCATTTGAAATTGATGCAACAGAACATAAAGTACCATTACGGAGTGTTGCAGAGTAGCTTTCATTGCATTGGAGAATATATGGAGATCGCCAGGAATCAAGTCCAACACAAAAGTAAGAATTTTTATCTCGCATGTCACGTCAGTCCTATTGTATGGCTTTGAAACACAGAGAACAACATAAACAACCAAGAAGCTATATACGAGGGGCATTCAGAAAGTAATGCACCACATCGTTTTTCTCAGCTAATAATGAAGATAGAAGCATGACATTTTGCACACTTCAAATATGGCATGTGCCAATTGTGTGCACCAAATTGCACTGCAACCGGCCAAATAATACGGCTGCCCTAAACCGTTGAAATGGAGCGTGTTAGCAACTTGCGTTATAAGCAGCGAATTGTGATAGAATTTCTCGTTGTAGAGAAGGAAACTGTTGTGAACATTCACAAGCGTTTATGTGATGTGAATGGAAGTTTTGCAGTCGACAGGAGTACAGTCAGTCGCTGGGTTCAAAGAATCAGGAAGTGGAGATACGGAACTGCTTGATCGGCCGCGCTGTGGACGTCCTGCCACAGCCACTAACGCAGAAATGTTGAAATGCGCTGAGAGCATTATTCTTTCTGATAGGCGAATCACTACTCAACAATTGGCCTTACAGCTGTCAGTTAGCATTGGTAGTGCAAATGCAGTTATAAAAACTCTCGGATTTTCTAAGGTTTGCGCAAGATGGGTTCCTCGAAGTCTCACAAATGACCACCGATTGCAAAGGAAAGCAATTTCTTCTGAATTTTTGGGGCGTTTCAATGCTGATGGAGAGAACTTTTTGGCTAAGATTGTTACAGGTAACGAAACCTGGGCACATCATTTTGAACCTGAGACAAAAAAGACAGTCAGTGGAGTGGCATCATCCGCAATCACCACAAAGAAAGAAATTCAAGACAATTCCTTCAGCTGGAAAGGTCATAATCACTGTCTTTTGGGACATTGAAGGTGTGATTCTTGTGGACGTTATACCAAGAGGAGAGACAATCAATTCGCAAGCTTACATTAAGACATTGAAAAAACTCAATCAACGTTTTCGCAGAGTTCGGCCGCACAAGAATCCAGCAGACCTGCTTCTCCTTTACGACAATGCGCGACCTCACACAAGTCTGGCAACACGGGAAGCAATCACCAAATTGGGTTGAACTGTACTACCCCATCCACCCTATAGTCCCGATTTGGCACGCTCTGATTTTCATCTGTTTGGTCCACTTAAAGATGCACTCCGTGAGACAAGGTTTGAAGATGATGAAGGAGTGATTCATGCAGCGAAGAAATGGCTACATGCAAGACAAAATCTGGTACGGGCTAGGAATACATGCACTTGTTTCGCGCTGGCATAAAGCCGTACAAGTTGATGGGGATTATGGTGAATAATACCGATGTTTACATGACATATCCATGTATATTGTGTATAAATTTCATGCTTTTTGAATCAACAGCTCCTGAGAAAAACTATGTGGTGCATTACTTTCTGAATGCCCCTCGTACTTTCCTAAGTAAGTGATTGTCAGGGATAGAAGGACTGAAATAGTGTGACAAGGTCACCACTGTGGAACTGATGACAAGAAATGGACAAGTGCGAGTAGAACAATACATGATAAGAAGGCAATGGAGATGGATAGGACACACATTAAGGAAACCTGTTGATAGCATTACAAGACATTCCTTTTTCTAGAATTCCCAGGGTAAGAGAGGCAGAGGTAGACCAAAGAACGCGTGGAGAAGAGAACTGGAGACAGAAGGGAAAATGATGAGAACGTGGAAAGACCTGGAGCTGATGGCACAGGACAGGAAGACTTGGAATAAGTTTGTTGAAGGCATGTGCTCCTTCGAGACTGCTGATGGTAGTCATCATCGTGGAATTATGCATTACACAACTAAACCTTTACATGGTCATAAAAGTGTGATAGGGTGGGCGAGAGATGATGATGATGTTGTGATTTGTGATCACTTTCTTGCACACTCGCACCGACCCGAACAACAATAAAACTCTTGATTCTAAGGCAGGGGCTGTATTTATTCATACAACCCTGTCAGTGACCCAAACCCACAAAGCAAACCAATGAAGTAAACCAAACGAAACAAATCACCCAGCCAGTGCTCAAATGCTAACCCTGTGCAAACTTCTGCTTACTTTGGGTGTCTCACATCTTGCCTCTACTGCGAATCTCACCAAACTGACCGCTTCTCCTGCGTCAGACTTTTCACACGCCAGCGATGAGGGCTCGCGCAGTCACATGGGCTGGGGTTTTATTGTATCCTTCGCGCAGTCACGTGGGCTGTCGTACTCGTTGGAGCGCGCACATCGAAAATATATGGGCGTTAAACACATAAATATGACACGAACTTGAGCGGGCCTCTGGGGTGTTTTTATGGCCCCATCACATATCCTCTCCTGAAGATGTTGTGGTCCCCACAACCTACTCTCCGCCGTAGGCCCTGCGCCTGATTCTTTCTTAGCGGCGATGCTTGGGGCTCAGATTCTGTAGGAGGTACCAGCCCGGCTTGTGATCCTATTGGTCGTCATGTTCCTCGTCGTACGTTGTCTGGCTGGCAGTTGCTGTGGTTTGGAAGAGTCGTACCCTTGTGCTGTGTCGCTGCTTGCTTGTGAGTTCTGCGGTTCAGTGCATGCAGTTGTCGACCTTGGCGGTGGATTGCTTTCAACGTGTTTTACACTCGTTTTCTGTGGACGTTGGCTAACATTCATCACAATCTGCTTAATATGCGTTTCACTTTCTTGCACACTCGCACCGACTCGAACAATAATAAAACTCTTTATTCTAAGGCAGGGGCCGTATTTATTCATACAACGCTATCAGCGACAACAAGCACATAAAGCAAACGTTATAAATGTCATGAGAAATTCTAATCCACATATATAAATTATCAGGTAAATGTAAAGCCTAACACATAAATTCAATAAAAGGAAAGAAGAATGGTAAAGAACAGTGCTGTCACAATGACTGTACTCGAAATCCCCCTTGTTTTCTACTTCGTCTGCAAATTGTAACGTTTCACGTTGATAATAAAAGCCTTCTGCAGCATACACGCGTTTCCCCAACACAATAAAATGTGTACTCCATTTCTAAGAAAAACCTTGAGATACGCAAGATGACCTAGATTTAAAATTCCATTCATGTCATTTTATACACTACGTTACCAAAAAAAACGAAAGACAGATGGACTAAAGATAGAAAGAAAGGGAGAGGCGGAAAGCCGGAACGCAGGCAATACTACCCCAGTCGCGCGATACACAATTACTACCATCACGCGTGTAAGGCCACATGCACTAGCTTTTTTCAAATCGACAGTGATAAACAACACTACCCATACGAGAGATAGTTTTTAAAAACCTGAAAATTCTTATTAGGAAATATGACATTATACTGGTTTACGTTTGAAAACATTACAGTACCCAGACACCACATCGTATTCGAAGTGAACAGGAGGTAGTAGAAAATGCATATTTTGAACGAAGCCACTTAGCTCCTTTAAATTTGTATATTTGGGTTCCTTAGGACTTGCTGACAAAGAATATGTTAAACGTTACGCAAATAGTCTAGGAATTACCAAATTATAGCCAAAAGAAATAGTGAGGGATGTCAGACAACACCCAAATCAGAATCGCTCAGTGGCAGATTTTCACCCCACCATTGTACGGGAAATGGGTCTCCATGTTAAATCCGATTTGATTGGAGCGCAATAAATGTAAGGCTAAACACGATTAGTCGGGCTATAAATACTATCTTTTGTTGTCAGGGGAAACGGGAGTAGGAGTACTTTTTTTCAAACGATTGGGTAAACATGGCACGATTGGTTAGACCCGCGAATATAGTCAATCAGAGGCGTCAGGTCACCACCACATGTTCAAATAAACTTACTACAGAACCAGTGCATTGAGCGCCAGTGCATATTTTTCTAAATAAAAGCCTGGGACATCGGCAGATCGAAATTGTGTTATATTCAGTGCCAGTCAACGTAATTCTGTATTATTTCCATGAATTGTGGTAAGCTTGAAATATTTGATATCTTTTTAATGAAAATTGAATGTAAATTGATAATTTATGTCTGTATATATGTGTGGTTCAGTAGCGAACATGAGGTAAAGCCTATATAGTGCTCCAGCCTGAACAGAAGGTGTCGGAGGAAAGTAAAACTACATGGAATTGCCAAACAGTACACTGACACCTATATTATTGACTAGAAAGAAATAATGCTGGAGTTGCAGAGGCGTGGTAACCATTAGGGAGGAATATACTGGTGTAAATTATTTCAGATGAAGATAGCAGTTGGCCTACCGCTCTGAACTCAGTGTTTGTTATGTATTGTGCTCAGTGTAGAAATAGAGTATAAATTGGTTCTGAAATAGGAGGTACAACCTTCTTGTTTCAGGGACTGGTCCTAAAGTTATTGAGCAGCACCTGGTCAGAGCTTTGCTGAATCCAGAGGCGGACAGCATACTCCTTGGTCCATATAGCAAACAGTGAGGTGTCTCCATAACACAGGGGAGCAATCGAGCAGAGGAGTCTTTTCCTGCCGCCATCACGAAAGATAAGCCTATGTGGCCAGCGGAGCTCAACATTATGTAACCCCATCTTAAACTGACATTGTGTAAAAATAAGAGGGGAAATTAATTGTTTTAATGAACGGAACTGAGAACATCTCCAATACTAGTTCCAACAGAAACAAACACTTGAAGTCATGATGACAAATAACAACATAGCTTGAAAAAAACAAAACCAGTATTACCTCATATTACTACTACACAACTGACACACATAGGATAATATTAATAAGATATGTCACTACCAGATTCATATTGATAAATTCTGTACATATAACTTGTAATTAAAATTGATTGTGATTCCTGGTTCACTTTGTATTTGAATCAGGACACATATATATTAGTGACAGTAATTAATACATATTTATATTTGAAAATTTACCAGTGCCTCATTTAAGAATAGTCTTATAGAGTGTTAAATGTGTGTGAGTGTCACAGTGTTGTCACGTGTGGTAGAATAAATTAAATTGTTTATCTGTCTGTTGTTGTTGTGACTTACACTTCATCATATACATACCCTAGACATTCAACGTAGTCATCACAATATTCCAGAATAATTCTGACTGAGGTATAAATATGTGGTAGCAAGTAAGGTCATCTGTAATACACTACCCTTATTAGATACAGATACCTTCACAGCTGATCTCAGTCAGTACACTAAGTCCCCTATAAATATTTATAATATCCCACTTTACCACAATAAAGTAAATCAAACGAAACAAAACACCCAGCCAGTGCTCAATTTCTAACCCTGTGCAAACTTCTGCTTACTCTGTGTGTCTCACATCTTGCCGCTACTGCGAATTTCACCAAACTGACCGCTTTTCCAGCGTCAGACTTTTCACACGCCAGCGATGAGGGCTCGCGCAGTCACGTGGGCTGGGGCTTTATTGTGGCCCTTGCGCAGTCACGTGGGCTGGCGTCCTCGTTGGAGCGCGCACATCGAAAATATATGGGCGTTAAACACATAAATATGACATGAACTTGAGGGGGCCTCTGGGGTGTTTTTATGGCCCCATCACAAAAGGTACATGACTATACTAACTTCGTCTTGCCCCACAGAGCAAGTATCAGTGGAAGAGCTGCAGATTCGACCTCATCTGCTGTGCGTCCATTCATACAAGTCGCCACACTTTTGTGACTTTTGTGGGGAGATGCTGTTTGGACTGGTTAAACAAGGCCTTAAGTGCTATGGTAAGTTACAGTTGCTTATCAGTGTTTTTTATTCGGTACAGTGAGTAGTGGGTGTGTGAGTTCGGTGATCTAAATGCAGAAGGTGAGGGGCTGTATTTTTTTATTTTTTTTAAAGATTTTAGACATACAGTAGAGTCAAAGTGAATAGTAGTTTTTTTAAATTTTAGATAAACAGTAGAGTCAAGGTGAATAGTAGTTTTTATTTTATTTTAGATATACAGTAGAGTGAAAGTGATGGGCAGTTTAAAAAAAATTGTCAGATACAGAATAGAGTGACTGTGATTAGTTATTAACATTTTAGATATGCCCCATAGGCAATTTATTATATAGACAGCTTGAAAAACATACCATGTTCAGTGATAAAACAGTGCTTTATTTTGGGTTTAATCTAGATTCATGTTAGAGTGACAGTAAGAGGCATTTTATTTTTTGTTTTAATTGTTGATGTTGGGTAAGTGAAAGTGATTAGTGCATTAAATGTATAATATCAACTAGACAAAAATTACAAAACTCACTGAAAACAACACTTCAGCTCTACATTGGAACCTCTTTAATTGAATATGTAAATGAAAATAAAACACTAGGACTCATAATTGACCAACATTTAAGTTGGAATTCGCATGTACAAGCACTGACCAAACAAACAGCACAAAAAGTTTACCAGTTAGCTACAATCAAACATTCCCTAGATGAGGAGACATGAAAAATGTTCTATACATCCCAAATACAAACACATCTAGACTATTGTTCCACAATTTGGGATGGCTGCTCCATGTCCAACATGAAAAGACTCTATTCATTACAAAAACGTGCAGTGCGCCTAGTTTCAGACAAAAACCTCACACAGTGTGTAGATCCATATACATATCTTAACATATTACCACTAAGAAAGCGCTTTCTCTTCAACAAAACCAAATTTGTTCACAAAATCTTATCACAGAATACTCCAACGTATCTGTGGCCTATTTTCAAATACAGCTGACACATGCCTAAGCCTAGGCTCGACTTATTCAAGAAAAGTTAGCTTTTTCTGCTGCTCATCTGTGGAATAATCTTCCACACGACTTAAAAAACACGCTTAGTCCATATTCCTTCAATCACAGACTTTTCAAATACATCATGAGTGCAGATTATATGCCACCCTAAATTAGTTATGTTCTTAAATAATTACATAACATCATATGTATTTTTTAAAGATAATTTTATCCTGTTTAGTATTAATTATGATAAGGTACTGTAAATCTGTGTAACTGTTATTGTACTGTTACAATGTTGGGATTTTATTTTATTGTATTTTATTGTTATTTTATTATTTAAGATACAAGTGAGATTAAATGGATTCAGTATGGAAGACGAGAGAAAGGAAGGGCAGAACGTTAGACGGGCCTGCATCTAACTATATATATATATATATATATATATATATATATATATATATATATATATATATATTCACACACACATACAGTTAATAGAAGGTGATAGTTGGTGTTTTTTTTAATTTTATAAATAGATTAGAGTGAGGGTGATATGCAGTGGTTTTGTTTTTAATTTTAGATGTACAGTAGAGTGAAGAAGTTAATTTTTGATCACCCTTTAGAACCAGATTTTCCATTGAAACACATGTAAATTTGTAGTATATGTCTTACTGTCATGAAAAATCTAGAAATTACTTTTATCATGTAACCTTTTCTTGTCAGTTTAATTGTATTAGAATATTACCTACAGGATTGTTCTTCTAGTTCATCTGTTGCTGTCAAATAACCACATCTATCTCTATTATAAAGCCGGCAGTCTGCCTTAGGCTTCTCGTGTCATGATATAGTTTCTCCACAGGATTATTGAAAAGTCTCTCCCCATTTTAAAATTTGTATTTCGTCACTCCTATACAACTAATTTATACCAATCAAATGTACCGGGTTCGCTCCCAGTACAGGGAATATAATTTAGGTACATTTTTGGACATTTAAGTCAAAACTGCACAAAAATGAAAAGAGATTAGTCTATATTCGGATAATGTATATTGCCCTGAATCTAAATCTGTGAAAATTACTTGTCAGAGCACATTCTAAGTAGGTATATTTTGATTTTGTAAATAATATTTTCTTCAGAAATTCTGCTTTTCCTGTGAAGAAAATGAAGATTTTCTCAGAACCTTGTTTTATGTTACTAATTTTCTTATAACTTGCATGTTTTTAGTCATTCAATAATCGAGGAAGTTGAGGGGAACTGCGGTAAGACGTGGAATACAATGGGTGGGTTTGAAAAAAAAACGAAAAAAGGTGATTCGTCTTACGAGGACAAAAGACAAAGAAAATAGTCTACGTTACGGCCACAAGGCCTTCGTCAGGAAAGGAAAGAAAGTGAAGTCTAGATAGGACACATAAAAAACTTAATAAAATAATAAAATAAAAACTGGGTACTTCCCTGAAGGCAAGAACCGAAATTCGCTTTCTGTTCAGCCACGCGCTCTTCAACAGACAGCGAATTTCGGTTCTTGCCTTCAGGGAAGTACCCAGTTTTTATTTTATTATTTTATTAAGTTTTTTATGTGTCCTATCTAGACTTCACTTTCTTTCCTTTCCTGACGAAGGCCTTGTGGCCGTAACGTAGACTATTTTCTTTGTCTTTTGTCCTCGTAAGACGAATCACCTTTTTTCGTTTTTTTTTTCAAACCCACCCATAGTCATTCAATATGAGATTAGGCACAAATACTTTACATAGGATACTAAAACTTTTCTCAGATCTAGTTTTTTTTTTATATCTTATCAAACTATTGATTTATTGCAAATAATGTAAAATTTTGAAAAAAATGATTACTATCTTTAGATACAAATTTTAAAGTTGTATTTCTCAGGATCTACTTAAGTTATCAAAAATCCAATCTGACAAAAGTTTTAAGATATAATGATAAATATTATGTTTAAATTTGGGGTTTGATAACTTAATAAATAAAAAAGCCATGACAAATTAAAATAGAACAACAAAATCCAATATGGCCGCCTTTGCTATAGCAACCAATAAAATAGTACCATCAAACTCTTCATTATGATTATCTATGATTGATGCAGGTTAAGTTTGCATTTTTATTGAAATATTATGATTTATAGGGAACATATCATTTCACTATAACTCCTGCCCCTAAGTCTGCAGTGGCCTGTTCTCAGTCAGAAAACCATCACTGGAACTCTTCTTGGCAAGGAGTAGAATTCTTCTGCTGTGTCTGAATCTGGGTGCTCTCTATGCCATTGTTCTGTCAAGTTATATATTTTTAATTATTGCCTTTATATCTTCATATGTAATATTTTGCACCTTGGACCACTGATCATTCTATTATTAATTATATTTCATTAATTTAAAAAAAACAGTTGAGGTTTGCAGTGCACATTTAGTGAACCTGATGTTATTTCAGGCTGTAATCGCAACTACCACAAGCGATGTGCATACAAGATCCCCAACAATTGTGAACGTCTGAGACGCCACTCTAATGTTAGTATCCCCAGCAGTCCCATCCCAAAGTCCGAGGTTTGCAGTCCACGGATCCAGGACAGCCCAATACAGGTTACTCATTTTGTTTCATTTCTGCAGTTGTTATTACTGTACATGCTGTAAGCAGATGGCAAAAGAACAGTTGGGCGACCGCAGCTGAGGTTCAAAGATGTCTGCAAGTCAGACATAAAGGCACTGGACATAAATCCAGCAGCCTGGGAGGATGAGGCTGCTGATTGCACCAAGTGGCGATGCTCCCTACGGGGCTACCTCAGATTGGGCAAAAAGAAGCTCTCACAACAAGCAGAGAGAAAAGAACGTGCCTAAAGGAACACTAGGAACAAAAGACGCTGAGGGCTATTACCTCAAGGGTGCATTCCCATAGTCAGGCATGACTGAAGGGGCTACTACTACAACTATCACTACTGCTACTACTACTACCACTACTGCTACTACTACTACTACTGCTACCACTACTACTACCACTACTACTGCTACTACTACTACCACTACTGCTACTACTACTACCACTACTACCACTACTGCTACTACTACTACCACTACTGCTACCACTACTACCACTACTGCTACCACTACTACCACTACTGCTACTACCACTACTGCTACTACTACTACCACTACTGCTACTACTACTACAACTACTACTACCACTACTACCACTACTACTACTACCACTACTGCTACTACTACTACCACTACTACTACTACTACTACTACTACTACTACTACTACTGCTACTACTAATGTAAGCGATGACACAACATGCGTTGTACTGGTAGCTTGTTTATTGTAGTCACTTTTGTGTGTGTAGGGGGGGAGTCAAGATGGATATTAAATAGGAGTATTCATTATACACTTATAATGGTGAAAAATAAGTGACCTATTGGCAGAGTGGTTAGAGCTCATGCCTCTCACAGCAGGAGTGCCAGGTTCTGGGTTTGAAACCTGGTGGCGCCACTCCAGTCTTCCAGGCTGTAAATAGGTACCTGAGTTGCTTCTCTGTCCTTTCTGTCTTTGCCTTCCTTAACTCAAAACAACGAATTGCTTTGGGATCACCTTAACCATCACATATCATAGTGAAAGGTGTAGAACAACAGAAAAAGACCTATTGTGGAACCAACACTTAACAGAGCCGAAGTTCCATGCTTCATTGGTCGGAACAGTTAGTGACAAATTCTACGAAATGTTAATGTCTCTCTCTCTTATTCTCTCACTCACTCACTCACTCACTCACTCACTCACTCACTCACTCACTCACTCACTCACTCACTCACTCACTCACTCACTCACTCACTCACTCTCTCTCATTCTCTCACTCACTCTCTGTCTCTCTCTCTCTCTCCCCTCCCTCCCTTAACTCCCCATTGTCAGTTTTTTTCAGCCAATACGTCCATTTTAGTTGTCCTCATCTGAGCTTTTACCTGTGCTGTCTGAGTTTGTTATTCATTCATTACCTTTCATCTCCCATGGGAGCATAGACCTTCTACAATATCACCCCATGTCCTCCTGTCCTGTGCCTTCCACTCAAACTCCTTCCATGTCTCCTTTATCTCTTTCACTTCTGTCACCATATGTCTTCTGTCTCCCTCCACCTCTCTATCCTGATTTTCCAGAACATGGACTACCTTCTAATGCAATCAACAGGTTTCCCAAAATATTATTTGTTTGTTATAAAGCATTTTATTCACTACGTTGAGTACAACATTTTATTCACTGTGTTGAGTACAACATTTTATTCACTGTGTCGAGTACAACATTTTATTCACTGTGTTGAGTACGTTTTCCATTCTGTCTCTGGCTTGACAAGCAGTTCACAAAAGTTGTTGTCTTTAAGCTTTGCTATCAGCACCTCTGAAAAATTGTTCTTATTTGCCTTATCCGTTAGTCAGGCATAGTTTAATACAGGAAGGAGAACCTTCTAGCAATACAGTACTTAGAATTGCTGTTGTACATGCTTGGTGCAGTCAAAAAGGCATTCACACTGTCACTGCAGGCAGACGCTGGAGCTGGGTTGGCCATGCCTGCAGAAGGGACCCTGACACCATCACCAGAATTGCTGTGCTATGGACCCTAGGAGGACGGCGACAGAGAGGCAGACCAAAGACAACCTGGCAGAGAACAGTGGAGGCTGAGATGCAAAACATGAACCAGAGTTGGGACACGGCACGAAGGATGGTCACCGACCGAGCAGAATGGGGACAATTTCTTGCTGCCCAACAAGATGCCACTAGGCGTGATGGCCACTGACTGCTTTGTCAGTGAGGGGCTAAGAATTCAAGAAGAAGAAGTTGTACATGCTGTTGTTATTTTTATTGTTGCCATAAAACCTTGTCCTCGTCTCTGACTCTCTATCTGCCATATATGCCTTTGAAAAATGTATCCCAGCAGCCGAAAAAACCACAACAAACATTCATTCATAACCCTCCACTCCCAAAGGAGCATAGGTCTTCAACAAACACATGCCAAGTCCTCTTGTCACGTGCCATCATCTCAAGTTCTTTCCACGTTCTCCTTATCATTTTCACCTCCGTCTCCAGCTCTCCTCTCCATGTGCTTCTTGGTCTACTTCTGCCTCTCTTGCCCTGGGGGTTCCAGAACAAGGACTGCCCTGCAATGCCATCAACAGGTTTCCTCAGTGTGTGTCCCACCCATCGCCATCGTCTTCCTCTCATCTCCCGTTCCACCGGCACCCGTCCAGCCCCTGTCCTCAGTTCCACATTGGCAACCCCATCATACCATTCCAATCCCTCTATTCTACGCAAGTACCCATTTATGAAAGTCTGTAGCTTTTTGGTTGTTGTCTTTGTTGTTCTCCATGTCTCAGAGCCATACAATAGGACTGACTATACAAACATACGAAAAGAAATAGATGTACTTGCCTCCTATGCTATCAGTACAACACTGCAGAGGATACCAGATAGGCATCCGAGGAAATGAAATTGCTGACTAACTGGAAAAAAAAAATAGGAGCAAACATGCCACAACTGAACATTCCCATCAATTTAAGAATCACAAAATACATGATACACAACAAGTGCAAACAGCAGTGGCGGAACTGCTGAGCTACTAGCAGAATTGCAAGAGCACTATATGCAGAAATGTCTTGGCAAAACCCCAGAGATAGCATACCATTTGCGAACAAGACATGTACCTCTCAACAAGCATTTGCACAGAGTAACTTCAGACCATACACAACACTGCAATCACTGTAAGAGACAAGAGGAAGAAACAGTGGAACACCACCTCCTGAAATACCTGGCACTAGCAGATCTGTGGAAGCAATTGCTACCCCCAAACCCCTCCATCACCAACACCCTGTATGGAGATACAATGCAACTGAAAAAGACATGTACATTTCACTATCTGGCACAAGGAAAAAATAGTGAAAACTGGTAACTTAGGGAATGAGAAAGGTCAAAAGCCAAAGTTCATGTTGCCACAACAAACCTGCCATTGTTGTTATCTTTCACTGTTGTAGTAACAAACGTTATTATTTTGTCATTATGACAGCGCTGCGGTGTGTTTTTTCTATTAGTACCTTTTAGGTTCCCTTGGAGCATAAGTCATCAACTAAAACACACCAAGACTTCTTGTCTTGTGTCATCTATTTAAGATCTGTATGTCTTGTTTATCCCTTTTTACGTCTATCTCTAGCTCTCTTCTCCATGTTTTATTTGGCTTCCCTCTATCTATCTTACTGTAAGGACTCCCCCTTGTAGTTCCGGATGGGTCTCTACAGAGACAGAGAAAGAACAAGACCATTGCACCATCAGGCATGTCGTACAAGGGTCACTAATATGAGGTTGTGTATGGGGCTGGCAACCTCATCATGTTAAACATATTCCCACATAAACCACCACAGTAAGATCATATGAAAGCTTTGTGCAGGCTTCCTGTAAGGGGACCAGCTACAGTGGTGGCTCTATGCTCCTGAAGGAGCGCAAAAGGAAAATGATGAAGGTGAAGGATTCCAATCTCTATCCATTTGTTCCACTAGTGTTTGCCTCTTTCTTTCCAGCAGTTCAACGTTAGTGATCCTGTTGTACCATGTCAATCCTTCTACTGTGTGTACGTACCCATTTATGAAAGTCTGTATTTTTCTGCTTGTCGTTTTTGTTGCTGTCCTTGCTTCAGAGCCATACAATAGGACAGACTTGACATTTAAGTTGAAGATTTTTGTCTGTATGTTTTTTTTTGCTTTGAGAAATTTGTAGTGCCACTTTCATCTGAAATATGCATGGAGGCATATATGGTGTCATTCTTGTATGACTACCAGCTAAGCACAATGCTATAGTATACATATGTGGAAGTGAACCTTTGTTGGACAAGTGGTGAGAAGGATAGCACTGGTCAAATAGAGGGACACAGAAGTAGAGGAAGGCGGAGACAGAAAATATTGGAGTTTGGCCATTACGGCATGGGAGGACACCAACAATGAAACTGAATGTGCCAAGCTAAAAATAGAAAAATGGAACATCCTATGTAATAAATCCTTGTCATTCAACACAAGAAAAATGGTTTTGAATTGTTACATCAGACCAGTACTATTATATGGAAGAGAGTCTTAGACAGTGAGTAAAAAAAATGCAAAAGTCATTCTCAGAAGAATATTAACTGATTCCTACGTAATTATTTTCAGCTCTGGATGGAATTATTTTTAAGCCCCAAAAATGTACATATACATAATTTACTTTTACTAACAATGTGTGTCTAATCATGAGTTAAGTATAATATATTATATATCAAATTAAAGTACATTGGATGGACAATATGAATATATATACTTTTCTAGCTAATTTTATATTATGTTTATGTTATGACAGATAATATGTACACAGAACAAAAGATAACTTGAAATTTTGAACATAAATTTTCCACTTACCTAAGGCTTGTAACATAAATTATTATCACAATACAGTTTCACTGCTCTCTTTGTGAAGGTAATCCATTTAGAAACACAGAAAAAGTAAGAAAGTATAAATCAGTCTTTTAAAAGATCTTGCGGACACAACAGTCGGCCATTGCGTCTTTTAAAAGATCTTGCGTAGGGAATCAGTTAAGAATCCCATTGGAGATTAAGAAAACTAATGAAGGATGCTTCTTCTTCATAAACTCTCAGACGTCAGCTTGAATATATTCAAAGAAAGCAGCCGTCAGCTTGAGGCTATTTCTATCTCCATGTTGCAGTGAGATGGGATCTGCTGTAATACAAATCTTTTGAATCGCTGACATAGTATGTGGAGTATTACTCTTAGGGCATCCCAGACTTCATTTTTCTAGCTCTTTAGTGTTGCAATTACTGACAGTGCATCTGTAGAGAAGGCAAATTGTCTCTCAGGGCTTTCCTCTGTCATTAGGACCTCTGCTGCAGTTTTCAGGGCCTCTGCCTCAGCTCTGAAGTTACTTGAGAATGTTTCTGTTGCCACTGACAGTTTTTAATTTGTACTTGCTTAAGCTCAGCAACATTCCGTCACCTCCATCCTCTGTTGCATTTACTGCTGATCCATCTATGTTAGCACGGGTCCAGGTGTGAAGAATGCTTGAGAAGAGATAATAAACAAAGAAGTATAATAGCAGGTATAAGGAGAGGACAATTAACCTTTATTGGACAAGTGATGAGAAAGAGAGCACTTGTCAAATAGAAGGAAACAGAAGTAGAAGAAGACGCAGACATAAAATATTGGAGCTTGACCATTATGGCATGGGACATCAACAATGAAACTGATGTAATGCATGAAAAAATCAAGATCTGTGGGGAGGCATGATCACTTACTCTTTGAGACATGGCATCTGACCTGACTTGAGTTTAATGCTGCTTTTCTTAATGTTTGGTGTCAGTTTTATGTTCATACTTGCTCTCATGAAAATGTAGTACCTTGAAACAAATTGTATTTGATGGGTTTTTTTCCTACTTTTTAATTTTTGTCTTCTTTCTTCTCATCCACTCCTCCTTCTCTTCTTACTCATCTTATTATTTTAATCATCCACTTCTCCTCCTCCGTCTTATTTTTTTTTATTTTTCTTCTCATTCATGTTTCCTCCTATTTCTTACTTATCTTTTTTCCTTCTTTCTCCTCACCCACTTCTCCTCCTTCTACACATCTTATTTTTTCCCAAAATTCTTTCTCCTCATCCATGTCTCCTCTTACTTACTCATCTTATTTTCTTTCTTTCTCCTCATCCACTTTCCCTACTCCTCATTACTCATTGTATTTTCCTTCTATCTCCTCTTCCAGTCCTCCTCCTTCACTCATCATATTTTCCCTTCTTTCTCCACCTGCTCCTCCTCCACTCCTCCTCACTCATCATATTTTCACTTCTGTCTCCTCATCCACTTTTTCTCCTTCTCATTAATCTTATTTGTCTTCTTCTTCCTTGTCAGAGTGTATTCTGACTGGTTCTGCTACTCCCAGTCTCGGTGCATTTCACTTTCGTTTTCATTGCCACAGCCACCTTGAAATAGTTATTGATTGCTTTTATTAATTTTTATTTTTTGAGGTCCATCTTTTTTGTTTATCATTTTGTTGCCAGTGAAACAAGAGGTAAGGAGAAGACAGGACACACATTAAGAAAACCTGTTGCTTTACTAGACAGTCCTTGTTCTTGAAACTACAGGGTAAGAGAAATAGGGGGCAAACTAAAACTAAAACATGGAGAAGAGAACTAGAGACAGACATGAAAGGGATAAAAATAGACATGGGAAGAGCTTGAACAGACGGCACATGACAGGAAGGCTTAGCATGTTTTTGTTGAGGACCTGTTCTCTACAGGGAGCTGAAATTTATTGTTGATGATGATGATAATGATTGTGTTGTTGTACTGGCAGCAGGTTCTACTGCAGTCACATGTGATATATAACTTCTTCTTCTTCTTCGTTCGCCCTGAAAAGGTCGGTGGTTGCGTTGTGTCTGTTTACGCCGTAGCTGTGATATCTGCACCTTTCGGTCGACACATCCGACTTCAGCACGGCATTTTTTAGGGACAGGGTTTGCCTTCCCATTTCGATCCGTACTCACTCAACCAGACTGCACTGCTGCAGACTGTTTCCAGGACCACCACGTGGAGGTGGAGTACAGTCTTGACCAGCTCTGGTTCGCTGGTCCTGATGCAAGCAGTCAAGCTATGGGTCGCTGACTGCATTCACTATTGCTGCATCTCTGGGTCCCATGTGATATATATATATATATATGACAACATGAAATAATTTATAGAATGTTCTTCATCTAGTGTGTTTTCACAATTGCAGGACCCAGTTTTCTTGCTTCCTGTTCCTGGGAAGATTCGTGCTGGCTCCAAGGATTCTCCGGTAATGAAAGTTACATATATGTACATGCATAAGTAAAAGAGAGCATTGTTCATAAAAGTAGATGTTTTGTTAACTAGGGAAAGTCTCATTTTGTAGAGTTTTTGTCAATTTATGTGAACTGTATCATGGTATAGAGTAGTGCTTTTCAGTTTTGAAAGAAAATTAAATGCAGTTGAGTTGTTGTTTCATATCTTTTCAGTGGAGATTAGAGTCATAGGTCTTTTATGAGTCCAGGCTTGTCCCTAAATCAGCATCTAGTGCTGTCATCAGGAAAAGTGGTCTAGAAGATTTTTTATTTAAATGGTATCTTTGGTTTACATTTTTGTTGGGGTCAGAGTGGCTAAGAGATACGACATCCACCTCTAATTCTAAAGGTACTGGGTTCTCTCCAAGCACAGGGAATGTAATTTATGGAAATTTTTTCAGATCCAGTGATTCTTAATGATGGCAAACTCCCTCCTAATCTCCTGGGTAGTGAGATTGGATGCCTAGTCGTCTCGGATGAGGGTGAAAAAATAGGAGGTCCCATGTGCAAGTTGTGCACATTAAAATTCCCTTTACAGTTGGAAATTGTAAAGAGTAGGCCATAAGGCTCCTGCCCTGGCAAAATTTAAAAATTAGGAAACCTACCTACCACATAAATATTTATAGAGTGTGTGATTTCTGTATACACATATTAGGATCCTCGCCAATGCTATGGAGTTCGTGCATTGCGCAGAGATCCTCCATGTGTTATCTAACGGTGGTGATCAAAGCACTGATGACGTTGTCCATGTGCTATGAAGATTGTCCTTAAAACCAAATCAAACAAAATTTTTGCTGCAATTGTAGGTGACCACCAAGTTCTGTATCCTGTGTGTTTTCTAGGGGTCTCTGGAAGACCAAACAAATAAAAATAAAAAGAATACTACTGGTCCATATTATTTGTGATTTCATTGCATTCTAAAAAAATTAATTCAAGAGAACAGTGCCTAAGTGCCTAGGTACCTAAGCCTAAACTTATATTTAGAAATAAAGAAATGTTTAATTCATGAACGATGAAATAGCTGTAGGAACAGTGTTTGTTATTTCATGCAGAGAAATCGTGCCTGCTAATATTGCCTTACAGGCTTACTTGGCAGGACTTGTTCTGGAATCCACAGGGTAAGAGAGGTCGGGGAATACCAAAGAACATATGTCGAAGAGAACTGGAGACAGACAGGAAGGGAATAAAGAAGATATGGACAGACCTTGAGATGATGGCACCGGACAGGAAGTCTTGGCATATGTTTATTGAAGGCCTATACTCCTTGGGGAGTTGAAAGGTGATGAATGAATGTATGTACAGCAATCAAATATTGTACAGTATCTTAGATGAAGAAAGGGAAACTTGATACAATCAACTAAAATTGATTCACAAATATTGTACAGTATCTTAGATGAAGAAATATAAACTTGACATAATCAACTAAAATTTATTGACAAATATTGTACAGTATCTTAGATGAAGAAAGATAAACTTGACATAATCAGCTAAAATTTATTGACAAATATTGTACAGTATCTTAGATGAAAAAAGATAAACTTGACATAATCAGCTAAAATTTATTGACAAATACTGTACAGTATCTTAGATGAAGAAAGATAAACTTGACATAATCAGCTAAAATTTATTGACAAATATTGTACAGTATCTTAGGTGAAGAAAGATAAACTTGACATAATTAGCTAAAGTTTATTGACAAATATTGGACAGTATCTTAGATGAAGAAAGATAAACTTGACATATCGGCTAAAATTTATTGACAAATATTGTACAGTATCTTAGATGAAGAAAGATAAACTTGACATAATCAACTAAAATGTATTCACCTATGTTGTACAGTATCTTAGATGAAGAAAGATAAACTTGACATAATCAGCTAAAATTTATTGATAAATATTGTACAGTACCTTAGGTGAAGAAAGATAAACTTGACATCTTCTTCTTCTTTGATCCTTAGCTGCCGACCGTCAAAGCAGTCAGTGGCCATCACGCCTAGTGGCGTCTTGTAGGGCAACAACAAATTGATTCCACTTTGCTCGGTCGGTGGCCATCCTTCGTACAGTGCCCCAACTCTGGTTCATTCTTTGCATCTCAGCCTCCACAGTCCTCCGCCAGGTTGTTTTTGGTCGGCCTCTCTTTCGTTTTCCTTCAGGGGTCCTAAGCATAGCTGTTCTTGTGATGGCATCGGGGTCTCTTCTGAGGACATGACCAACCCAGCTCCAGCGTCTGCCAGCTATGATGGTGTGCATGTCCTCTTGCTTGCTACGAGTAAGCAGATCTTGGTTAGTGATGGTATTTGGCCAAAAGATTTGGTAAATTTTTCTTAGGCATTTTGTGTGAAAAGAGGACAATTTCGACATTTCCTTCTCTGTAACTCTCCAGCATTCCGCACCATAGAGAAGCACAGAAAGCACACAGCTCTGATATAATCTTAATTTTTTGTGTGTGCTTGTGCTGTATTGGGAGGACTTCCAGATGTTGTTTAGGCTAAAGAAGGCTGTTCTTGCCTTATTCATTCTGACATTGATGTCTCTGCCTGCCCCGCCATCTGGTGTTACTATGCTTCCTAGGTATGTGAAGGTATCTGTCTGTACCAATTGCTGATTCCTTACTGATATGGGCTCAGGGTTGCTCACATTGAGCGTCATGACCTCAGACTTCTTTAAATTGATATTCAAGCCCACCTGCTGGCTAAACTTATTAAGTCTATCCGTTTTTTCCTGGATGTGTTGATGTGAATGTGCTAGTAGTGCAATGTCATCTGCATATTCCAGATCTTCCAATGTAGAAAATGTTGTCCATCTTATTCCTCTTGGACTGCCCTCTGTTGTCTGGCGCATCACCCAGTCTATGACTGTTAAAAATAGAGTGGTTGATAAGAGGCATCCCTGTCGTACTCCTGTCTTCACCTCAAAGGTTAGGTTGCTCTGCCCAACACTACACGTAAAGTTGGCATAGAGGCTTTTTTATGATTGACACTATGCAGCTTGGAATTCCATAAGCCCTCAGTATTTTCCATAAACTGTCCCTATGTATGCTGTCGAAAGCCTTTTCAAAATCAACAAAATTAATGTAAAGCTGTCTTTGCCATTCTGAGCACTGCTCTATAATGTTCCTGAGAGTGAATATATGATCTACACATCTCCTGTTCTTTCTTCTTCTTCTTCGTTCGCCCTGAAAAGGACGGTGGTTGCGTTGTGTCTGTTTACAATGTAGCTGTGATATCTGCACCTTTCGGTCGACACATCCGACTTCTGCACGGCATTTTTTAGGACCGGGTTTGCCTTCCCATTGCGATCCGTGCTCGCTCAGCCAGCCTGCACTGCTGCAGACTGTTTCCAGGACCACCACGTGGAGGTGGAGCACGGTCTTGACCAGCTCTGGTTCGCTGGTCCTGACGCAGGCAGTCAAGCTATGAGTCGCTGACTGCGGTCTCTATTGCTGCGTCTTCTGGTCCCCTGTTCTTTCTAAATCCTGCTTGTTCTTTCCTCAGTTTGTGGTCTACTGCCTTTGAAATTCTCTGTATAATTATCCTGCCTAGTATTTTGCTGGGAACTGAGAGAAGAGTGATTCCTCTCCAATTATTGCAGTCTGCAAGATCTCCCTTCTTGGGCAATTTGACAATTATTCCTTTGTTCCACTCTGATGGTGTTGTCCCCGTTTTCCAGACTTGTGCAAATATTGGTTCTAATAGTTCTGCTGCTAGCTCTGGGTCTGTCTTAAATAGCTCTGCATTTAAGTTATCATGGCCCGGAGCTTTGCCGTTCTTTAACCCCTTGATTGCTGTGATGATTTCTTCTTTGCGTGGAATGTCTGTATTCACATCTAGATCGTTTTCCGCTTCAGGAACATTTAATTGTGTCTCTAGTGGAAACTTGACATAATCAACTAAAATTTATTATTGTACAGTATCTTAGATGAAGAAAGATAAACTTGACATAATCAACTAAAATTTATTGACAAATATTGTACAGTATCTTAGATGAAGAAAGATAAACTTGACATAATCAACTAAAATTTATTGACAAATATTGCACAGTATCTTAGATGAAGAAAGATAAACTTGACATAATCAGCTAAAATTTATTGACAAATATTGTACAGTATCTTACATGAAGAAAGATAAACTTGACATAATCAGCTAAAGTCTATTGACAAATACTCGTATTGGACAGTATTTTAGATGAAGAAAGATAAACTTGACATAATCAGCTAAAATTTATTGACAAATATTGTACAGTATCTTAGATGAAGAAAGATAAACTTGACATAATCAGCTAAAATTTATTGACAAATATTGTACAGTATCTTACATGAAGGAAGATAAACTTGACATAATCAGCTAAAGTTTATTGACAAATATTGTACAGTATCTTACATGAAGGAAGATAAACTTGACATAATCAGCTAAAGTTTATTGACAAATATTGGACAGTATCTTAGATGAAGAAAGATAAACTTGACATAATCAACTAAAATTTTATAATTATATAATATAAATTATATAATTTTATAATTATGTAATTGTAATATATAAAATTATAAAAAAAATTAAATAATATAATATAATGACATTTTATATTTGTCTCTATTTTGGCTTCCTTATCTTCTATGTTTTGTTTAATCTTTTCAGTAAGTGAGTAGTCTATGATTGGTCTATGATCTCATATTTTATATATATATTTTCCTTCTTTCTCCTCATCCACTTTCCCTACTCCTCATTACTCATTGTATTTTCCTTCTTTCTGCTCTTCCAGTCTTCCTCCTTCACTCATCATATTTTCCCATCTTTCTCCACCTGCTCCTCCTCCACTCCTCCTTACTCATCATATTTTCACTTCTGTCCCATCCACTTTTTCTCCTTCTCATTAATCTTATTTGTCTTCTTCTTCCTTGTCAGAGTGTATTCTGACTGGTTCTGCTACTCCCAGTCTCGGTGCATTTCACTTTCGTTTTCATTGCCACAGCCACCTTGAAATAGTTATTGATTGCTTTTATTAATTTTTTATTTTTTTGAGGTCCATCTTTTTCATTTATCGTTTTGTTGCCAGTGAAGCAAGAAGTAAGGAGAAGACAGGACACACATTAAGAAAACCTGTTGCTTTACTAGACAGTCCTTGTTCTTGAAACTACAGGGTAAGAGAAATAGGGGGCAAACCAAAACTAAAACATGGAGAAGAGAGCTAGAGACAGACATGAAAGGGATAAAAATAGACATGGGAAGAGCTTGAACAGACGGCACATGACAGGAAGGCTTAGCATGTTTTTGTTGAGGACCTGTTCTCTACAGGGAGCTGAAATTTATTGTTGATGATGATGATAATGATTGTGTTGTTGTACTGGCAGCAGGTTCTACTGCAGTCACATGTGATATATATATATATATATATATATATATATATATATATATATATATATATATATATATATATATATATATATATATATATAATATATATATATATATATATATATATATATATATATATATATATATATGACAACATGAAATAATTTATAGAATGTTCTTCATCTAGTGTGTTTTCACAATTGCAGGACCCAGTTTTCTTGCTTCCTGTTCCTGGGAAGATTGGTGCTGGCTCCAAGGATTCTCCGGTAGTGAAAGTTACATATATGTACATGCATAAGTATCTTTGTACAGAGATCATTGTTCATAGAAGTAGATGTTTTGTTAACTGGGGAAAGTCTCATTTTGTAGAGATTTTGTCAACTTATGTGAACTGTATCATGGTGTGGAGTAGTGCTTTTCAGTCTTGAAAGAAAATTAAATGCAGTTGAGTTGTTGTTTCATATCTTTTCAGTGGAGATTAGAGTCGTAGGTCTTTTATGAGTCCAGGCTTGTCCCTAGTTCAGCATCTGGTGCTGTCATCAGGAAAAGTGGTCAAGTAGAATTTTTTTTTAAAATGGTATCTTTGGTTTACATTTTTGTTGGAGTCAGAGTGGCTAAGAGATACGACATCCGCCTCTAATTCTAAATGTACCAGGTTCTCTCCAAGTGCAGGGAATGTAATTTATGGAAATTCTTTCAGATCCAGTGGTTCTTAATGATGGCAAACTCCCTCCTAATCTCCTGGGTAGTGAGATCGGATGCCTAGTCGTCTCGGATGAGGGTGAAAAAATAGGAGGACCCATGTGCAAGTTGTGCACATTAAAATTCCCTCTACAGTTGGAAATTGTAAAGAGTAGGCCATAAGGCTCCTGCCCTGGCAAAATTTAAAAATTAGGAAACCTACCTACCACATAAATATTTATAGAGTGTGTGATTTCTGTATACACATATTAGGATCCTCGCCAATGCTATGGAGTTCGTGCATTGCGCAGAGATCCTCCATGTGTTATCTAACGGTGGTGATCAAAGCACTGATGACGTTGTCCATGTGCTATGAAGATTGTCCTTAAAACCAAATCAAATTAAATTTTTGCTGCAATTGTAGGTGACCACCAAGTTCTGTATCCTGTGTGTTTTCTAGGGGTCTCTGGAAGACCAAACAAATAAAAATAAAAAGAATACTACTGGTCCATATTATTTGTGATTTCATTGCATTCTAACAAATTAATTCAAGAGAACAATGCCTAAGAGCCTAGGTACCTAAGCCTAAACTTATATTTAGAAATAAAGAAATGTTTAATTCATGAACGATGAAATAGCTATAGGAACAGTGTTTGTTATTTCATGCAGAGAAATCATGCCTGCTAATATTGCCTTACAGGCTTACTTGGCAGGACTTGTTCTGGAATTCACAGGGTAAGAGAGGTAGGGGAATACCAAAGAACATATGTCGAAGAGAACTGGAGACAGACAGGAAGGGAATAAAGAAGATATGGACAGACCTTGAGATGATGGCACCGGACAGGAAGACTTGGCATATGTTTGTTGAAGGCCTATACTCCTTGGGGAGTTGAAAGGTGATGAATGAATATATGTACAGCAATCAAATATTGTACAGTATCTTAGATGAAGAAAGGTAAACTTGATATAATCAACTAAAATTGATTCACAAATATTGTACAGTATCTTAGGTGAAGAAAGATAAACTTGACATAATCAGCTAAAATTTATTCACAAATATTGTACAGTATCTTAGGTGAAGAAAGATAAACTTGACATAATCGGCTAAAATTTATTGACAAATATTGTACAGCATCTTGGGTGAAGAAAAATAAACTTGACATAATCAACTAAAATTGATTCACCAATATTGTACAGCATCTTAGATGAAGAAAGATACACTTGACATAATCAACTAAAATTGATTTACAAATATTGTACAGTATCTTAGGTGAAGAAAGATAAACTTGTTATATCAACTAAAATTTATTCACAAAAGCTCATACTGTTTCTTTTACAACAAAAAGATGATGAAGAGCTGTCTTACTGCAGAGGAAGGTTTGTTTTCATTCTGATCATCCAAACACAATCCAGTTTTGATAAATATAGTGTACTTAAGTAATTTGAAATGTCAAGTCTGTCCTATTGTATGGCTGTGAAACATGGAGAGCAACAAAAACAACAGCCTAGAATTTAACAGACTTTCATAAATGGGTGCTTGTGTAGAATGGAAGGATTGAAATTGTATGTCAAGATTACTCGTTTGGAACGAATGAGATGAACCAGACAGGTTCGAGTTGGACACACATTGAGGAAACCTTTTGATAGCATTATAAGGCAGTTATTGTTGTAGAATCCCAAGGTTTAAGAGAGGTAGAGCGACACTACAAAACACATGGAGAAGAAAACTGGAGACAGAAATGAAAGGCATAAAAATGACATTGACAGATTTTGAGCAGACGGCACAGGACATCAGAACCTGGCACAGATTCATTCAAGGCCTTTGCTCCTTCAGAAGCTGAAGGATAATTTTTAAAAAGTTACAATATTATTGTAGGAAAACAAAACATTACGTGACACTGACGCCATTTCTCACAGAAACGAATATTTTGTGAATGTCCTTTCACAGAGGAAGGTTTTTTTTTTTAATATTCTGTTCGCTCAGAAACAGTCCAGTTGTGATAAATAATAATATTTATATAATCATAACAGGTTTGCAGACAGTATTGATAAGAATTATGTGAGAAAAATTTGGGTTCAGTTACAGATTATGGACCACCACTGCAGTTAACCCCCTTTGCAAGAAGCCTGCATCAAAGCACATACTTCTGCAACAGTGGTTTCTGTAGCAATTATTTCCCAGCCCCATGCACAATCTCACATTAGCCAGGTTTTATGATATGCCTGAGGGGTCAGTAGACCTATTACTTTTGTTTGTCGGCTCAGAGACTCCCAGGAACTATATGGGCAGTTGTTTTCTTTACACTTTCATATTTGTTTACAGAATTTCATAAGTGTTCCTGTTCAGCCGTCTCCCTCCTCACCTGGTGGTCGGCTCAGGACATGGAGTGGCAGGCCCATGCAGTTAGAAATGGAGTATGCCAGTCGCATCAAGGTACCCCATACGTTTGTCATTCATAACTACAAGAAGCCTACACAGTGTCAGTGGTGCAAACGATTGCTGATTGGAATTATACGACAGGGAGTGCAGTGCAAAGGTATTATTTGTAACTAACAACAAATATTTATGAACACCTTGTGCGACTTTAAACTGTTATAACTTTGCACTTATAAAGTTCAAATTGTTATCTACTCATCAAAATTTTCACTTATAAAGTTCAAACTGTTATCTTCTCATCAAAATCACATTTTTATGGATGAACGTGAGACCAGGATCACAAATGCAATTCTCCAAGCAGCAACTGGAGAAAATGTTCAATGTGTTGGAAAATCAGATTGAAAGATGTGTCACGAAAGATGGTGGTTATATTGAAGACTAAAAATTGGAACAGTATTGTGGTAAAACTGAATAAATTATGCTTTCATATGCCATTTACAGTGTGATTCTATCATATGCCATTTACAGTGTGCTTCTATCATATGCCATTTACAGTGTGCTTCTATCATATGCCATTTACAGTGTGCTTCTATCAAATGCAGTTTACAGAGTGTTTCTATCAAATACAGTTTACAGTGTGCTTCTATCATATGCAGTTTACAGTGTGCGTCTATCATATGCAGTTTACAGTGTACTTCTATCACATGCAGTTTACAGTGTGCTTCTATCATATGCAGTTAACAATGTGCTTCTGTCATATGCCATTTACAGTGTGCTTCTATTGTGTGTACATCTAAAGTTATTAAAGTTTAAAGTTGCACAAGAACTTTATAAATACACTCTCATTATCATCAGCTGCCATCTCTACACCATTGCCTTCTGTTTCTTGTCTTGATGGCATGCTCTGATAGGGTCTTTCCTGTTCATCTCTTGGTGTCATCTTCTTACTTGTAGTGCTGTCTTCCTCTTGTACATTTGCCTTTCGCTGTTTCTTCCAATGTGTCTTTTTATATAACCAAAATATTTAGCTTTCTATCTTTGATCGTCTTCATTATTTCTATTTTCATTTCTAGCTTTTCTAGGACTTCTTTATTTGTTTTCACTCTAAACTTGTCCTAAGTTTGTGACATGTCCTTGGAAATAAAGTAATAATCCTTTAAATCAAAAGCTGTTACATTGCCCAATATTGGCAGACATGCATTTGTCTGGAAACCACAAGGCAAAATTGTGTTATCTATAATGAAAAAAGTATTTGAACAGTTTGAATAAAAATAAAAATGTAGTAAAAATAAAATGATGTCCAAAGCAAATAGTATCACGTAAGATGCATTTAGATTGAAACAGTCTTAAAATTTGTTTACTGATGGTGAGATCCCAAATGTTTTGTTTTAGAAGCAAGATATGAATTAAAAGCTTAGCTCAGTGGCATGGTCAGATTTCCTGTGCATTATTTGCATAATAACAATAGGATGAGGTACTATCTATATCACAAGTACAGGATTGGTCCAAAATATCTCTGCTCCTGTGGCACCAGCCCCATGACAACCAAACATCTGCTGCAGTCCTGCCCAACTTAAACCAGTGAAGGGAGTAGCATGTGGCAAAACCCACTTATCTCCACGAAAAACTGTTTGAAAATGTCAGGAACCTTGAGCTGACTACTGCCTTTATTAGAATCATTAATGTAGAAGTGTGAGGGTGAATGAAGAAGAGGAAGAAGAATTTACATAAAAGAGGAAATCAGCAGATAACATCTTAGAATGCAGACAGATTAACCAGCCATATGACCATTCTGTGTAAGGGCATATGGACAGAATAGACAGAGATAACCCAGGAAGAAATGGCTGATGAAGTAATTGAAGCCAGAAAGAAAAACTTGGCTGAATAGTCAGTCATCCAAATCTGACTGTAAACACAAATGTCATGATGTGTAGCTGTGCAGGGACATCAGGGCGGAATGGACGAAGATAACCTAGGATGAAACAGCTTAATGAAGTAATTGAAGCTGGAAAGAAAAAGAACAGCCCAGTAGTCGATCCAAGTCTGAATGTAAACAAGAATGTTTATAGGTCTTCCCCATGATGTGTTGTTTAGTGCCAAGGCATGAGGACAGAATATACAGAGATAACCCAGGGAGAAATGGCTTGATAAAAGTAATGAAGCCAGAAATAAAAAACAACCAAATAACTAAACCTGATGATAAACAAAAATGCCTATTAGGTCTTCCCCATGGTGTGTAAACAGGAGGACATGAGTTGGATTTATCTCATCATCACTAGTGTTTTTTATCATTACCATAAACGTCTGTTGTTTTTTAATAAATAAGTGAATAAATAATATAAAGTATTTGATGATGTGTAGCTGTGCAAGGGCATCAGGGCGGAATGGATGGAAATAACCTAGGACGAAACAGCTTAATGAAGTAATTGAAGTTGGAAAGAAAAAAAACAGCCCAGTAGTCGATCAATACTGTTTTATTTGTTAATATATATATTCTGTTGTTTTTTCTTAGTGGTTGCACTAAAATACATCTTGAAAACAGACCTTAAATAAACTGAACGCACCTGGAGTGAATAGCATGAAGATTGTCCACACAGAATCAAAACATTTTTGTTTATGATTCGGTGCAATGCTCCAGACTCCCATTAATAGGGACACTATAATCGTCCTTTCCATTTTCGCTTGTCATGGACATGGAGCCACTAGTGCCAGCTGGTCCCTTTGCAACCTGAATCAAAGCATTCACATGCTGTTACAGCCATGGTTTCTGTAGCAACGTTTTCTTCACATTGAGGTTGCCAGCAATATGAATAATCTCATATTAGTTGCCTCTTACGACAGTTGCCTGAGGAAGTACTAGACCTAGACTTTCTTTGTCTCCTTAGAGAATCTCAGGAACTTCACAGGGCCATAGGCACATCATCATCATCTATTTGGTTCCTTATGGAGCATGAAGCCACCAATGCAGATGGCCCCCTTGAGGTAGCCCACACTAAAGCACGAACACTTGCAGCAGTGGTTTCTGTAGCTGTCTGTTTTACATGATGTGGTCACTAGCTTTATGTATGCACCAATAGGCATATAGATAAGTCTTCTTTAGTATATGACCCCCTAGCAGAATAGAGGACCATCCTTTTTGTAGCATTGCACACCCACCAATTACTGGGTCTGGTGTGACCTCCACCAGCTGCATCTGCTGAGTTGGAGATGTCCTCTGGGGTTGCAAGAAAGCTCAAACAACATCCCCATTTGCCGCTAGGGTAAAAAAGTGAAAGCTTGAAATCCCTGGGGTTTGGAAATTTTCTTTAGTATATCTGGCTCCTGTACAGATCATGTAATATTAATGTTTCTGTATTTTGTGGAAGATTTCTGAACACAGGGAACAAATATGTTCTAGTGGCTTGTTGAAGGTTTCCAAACACAGGGAACAAATATGTTCTAGTGGCTTGTTGAAGGTTTCCAAACACAGGGAACAAATATGTTCTAGTGGCTTGTTGAAGGTTTCCGAACACAGGGAACAAATATGTTCTTATAGCTTGTTGAAGGTTTATGAACACAGGGAACAAATACATTCTTGTAGCTTATAGAAGGTTTCTGAACACAGGGAACAAATACATTCTTGTAGTTTATCAAAGGTTTCTGAACACAGGGAACAAATACATTCTTGTAGCTTATAGAAGGTTTCTGAACACAGGAAACAAATACATTCTTGAAGCTTGTCGAAAGTTTCTGAACACAGGGAACAAATACATTCTTGTAGCTTATAGAAGGTTTCTGAACATTGGGAATAAATACGTTCTTGTAGCTTGTCGAAGGTTTCTAAACACAGAGAACAAACACATTCTTATAGCTTGTTGAAGGTTTCTGTACACAGGGAATAAATACGTTCTTGTAGTTTGTCGAAGGTTTCTAACACAGGGAACAAATACACACATGTCATGGCAGATAATTAAGCACTCATAAAATTGAAATTAAACAATATTTTTACAAGAAAAGTAAAATAGAAATTTCTGCTTTCATCCTAGAGATAATGATCGTTTTTAACTAGTTCTCTTACAAGCTGTGTTATGCATTTCCCATTTATTTTTTTTAAATTTCTAGACTGTAAGTTCAACTGTCATCGCAAATGTTCTTCTGAGGTGCCCAACACCTGTGCTGGTGAGCTGCCTAATGATGCAGGTGAATGTAGCCATATAGACTGTTTTAAAAATATTTCACTTATAAATTAAGCAAGCAACCGTTTATAAAAGTATGTAGCTTTTTGGTTGTTGTTTTTGTTGTTCTCCATGTTTCAGAGCCAAACAAAAGGACTGACTTGACATTTGAGTTGAAGATTCTTATTTTTGTGTTGGACTTGATTTCTCTTGATCTCCATATGTTTCCCAGTGCAATGAAAGTTCCTCTTGCTTTCTGTATTCTTATATTTATATCATTGTCTGTCCTTCCAACTTTGTCTATATTGGGGGGTGTTGGGAAGTCAGGTATTGGTAGTACCTCTGGTGAAGGAGCTGTCATGCCCTTTTCAGGGCAGCTCGGCCACCTTTGGTCCAAACCTGGCATCCAGCTCTCACCTGTGGCTCCTCGTAGCTGTCAGCATGCGACAGCGGCCACCCCCCGGGCAACAGCTTTGACAGGCCGGCTAAACTAGGTGAGGGTAGCCGAATGATTATAAACCTTTGGTGAGTTAGGGTCTGCCTACCCATGCATGCGAAGACTGGATTCGATAGACTGCGTGGAAGAAACCACCTGTTGGTTCAACGAGCATGACGGCGATTACCAGCAACGTGCTGTGGAGCGTAAGGAGCACGGCGAGGCACGTAGAAAGCCCTGGTCATCCACTGCACCTGACTTCATCTCCAGTCGTCTTGACTTGTCTTGCCACTGGATTGAGATGGACCCAGGCGAGAGAGTGAGGTCGACGAATTGCGCAACTCTTCCTCACTTTAATCCAAATCACCGCGCAAGTCACTCTTTCATCCATTCATCCATTCATCCATCCACTCACAACAAGTCCTGTGGCGATGGGCGAGCGGCGAAGCGGCAGGCGTGGGTACGCTGGCAGTCATAGTCGCAGACCTACACACAGGCGGCTCAGGCCATATGGTCGTCTTCCACTGATCGGAGCAGCAGTGGGATTCGGCAGCCCCCTGAGTGACTGAGCAGCCCTCTTTAGGAAAGCACTGCTCACCTCCATGGCATGAGGAAGGGGCTAGAAAAGGTGCCCTAAACATTGCCTGCTCCACCATTACCTAACCAGCTTACCGCAGTTGGTGGGTACCCTACTTCGGCGGGCGACATATAAGAAAAAGAAAGGACAGATTTTTCCCCCTCATTCTAGGCGCATGGAATGTGCGCACTCTCCTTGACAAAGACTTTAAAGCAAACAGACCTGAGAGACGAACTGCCCTGATTGGGAGAGAACTGGCCAGGTACAACATTGACATAGCAGCACTGAGTGAAACTTGACTTGCAGGTGAGGGCCAACTTTGCGAAAAGGGTGCAGGTTATACATTCTTTTGGAGCGGAAGAGGAACTGAAGAAAGACGAGAAGCAGGGGTTGGATTTGCAATCAAAACAGCAATTGTCAGCAAGTTAGCGGGGCCCCCAAAGGGAATAAATGACCGACTGATGACGGTCAAGATCCCCCTGTTCTATGGAAGAAAACATGCCACCATCATTAGCGCGTATGCACCAACTATGACAAACCAGGATGACGTCAAAGATAAGTTTTACGAAGAACTACATGCAGTCATTGCATCAGTTCCTAAAGCAGATAAGCTCATCATTCTTGGTGACTTTAATGCAAGAGTAGGCTCAGATAACATCTCCTGGAATGGCACTATTGGAAGGTACGGCGTGGGTCGCTGTAACAGCAATGGACTTCTTCTCCTCCAGACTTGCGCAGAACATGACCTCCTTGTCACCAACACCATTTTTCGACTTCCTACCTGCAACAGGACCTCCTGGATGCACCCTTGCTCAAAGCATTGGCACTTAATTGACTATGTAATTGTTAGGAAGAAGGACAGGCAAGATGTCCGGGTGACCAAGTCCATGTGTGGTGCCGAATGTTGGACTGATCATCACCTCATTGTATCTAAACTTAAAATTCGTATTCAACCAGCCAGGCGCCCTCAGGGGAAGAAAACTCAAAAGAGGCTGGATGTCACCAAACTAAAGAAGACAAAAATCAAACAGTCATTTACTGACACCTTAGAAGACCGTCTCAAATCTATATCGCTAGACGGCCAAAGTGTGGAAACAAATTGGGCAGCCCTAAGTGAGCAGATCTACAACATTGCTACAGAGGTCCTGGGTCCTTCCATCAAGAAACAAAATGACTGGTTTGATGAGAACTCAGATGATATAAAGCAGATGTTGGCTGAGAAACACCATCTCCATAAAGCATATTTAAATGATCCAAAATCTACATCCAAGAAAGACGCTTTCAACAACATGCGTAGAATCGTCCAACATAAACTACGCCAGATGCGGGATTCATGGCTGAGTAATAAAGCAGATGAGCTCCAAGGCTTTGCTGACAGCCATGACTTGAAAAATTTTTACCTTGCACTCAAAGCGATCTATGGTCCAACATCATCAGGATCATTTCCCCTCCTTAATGCAGATGGAAAAACACTAATTACAGACAAGGAAAAAATGCTCCAACGCTGGGCTGAACATTTTAATAATATTCTGAACCAGCCATCATCTATTAACGACGAAGCCATCATCCGCCTGCCCCAAATTCCTATAAATGAAGCATTAGATGATGTACCAACTCTGGAGGAAACTAAGAAAGCGATTCGTCAACTGTCTAGTGGAAAGGCCCCCGGCTCCGATTCAATTCCTGTTGAGGTTTATAAAGATGGCGGTGCAGTTCTGATAGAGAAACTTCACATGATCTTCCAGCAAATGTGGCAGAGTGAAACCATCCCACACGATCTCAAAGATGCGTCAATTATACATCTATATAAACGTAAAGGTAATCGCCAAGACTGTAACAATCATCGAGGCATCTCTCTTTTATCAATCGCTGGGAAGATATTCGCCAGAATCCTTTTGAATCGCCTACGGCTCATCTTAACAAAGGTCTTTTACCTGAAAGTCAGTGTGGATTCCAGAAAGAACGTGGAACCACAGATATGGTGTTCGCTGCAAGACAGCTACAAGAAAAATGCCAAGAACAGCACTGTGACCTGTACACAGCATTCATCGACTTGACAAAGGCGTTTGACACGGTCAGTAGAGAGGGTCTGTGGAAGATCATGGCAAAATATGGCTGCCCAAAGAAATTTATCACAATAGTGCAGCAACTGCATGATGGAATGCAGGCTAGAGTTCAGGAAAACGGTGAGCTATCAGAGCCTTTCCCCGTCTCAAATGGAGTTAAACAAGGGTGCGTACTTGCACCGACTCTGTTCAGTATCATGTTTTCTGCTATGCTGACTGATGCTTTTAGAGACGGGGACACAGGAATCGACATTAGTTATCGTATTGATGGAAAATTGTTTAACCTTAGGAGGCTTCAAGCAAAAACCAATGTCAAATCACACACCATCAGAGATCTTCTGTTTGCTGATGATTGTGCCCTCAATGCTGGCTCAGAGGCTGATCTGCAGCATAGTGTGGATAGATTCTCCAAAGCCTGCGCCAACTTTGGGCTTACCATCAACACGAAGAAAACAGAAATCATGTACCAACCAGCTCCTGGCACAGTTTATACTGAGCCAATCATCAAGGTTAATGGTGAGAAACTGAATGTTGTGAACAGATTCACATACCTTGGTAGCACACTATCCCAGAACATTGTCATTGATGATGAGGTGAACACCAGGATCTCCAAAGCCAGCAGCACATTTGGCAGATTATACACCAACGTTTGGCATCGAAGTGGCATTAGTCTACAGACAAAGCTGAAGGCGTACAGAGCTGCGGTGCTTCCAGTGCTGCTATATGCAAGTGAAACATGGACTGTATACAGGCGCCACGTAAAGAAGCTAAACCACTTCCATACAGTCTGTCTCAGGAAGATAATGAACATCAAATGGCAAGACAAGATCCCGGATACCGCCGTTCTTGACAGAGCTGGTATCCCTAGTATTGATACTATTTTGATGCAGTCACAGATTCGCTGGGCAGGTCATGTAGTCCGCATGCCAGACCATCGACTGCCAAAGATACTCTTTTATGGTGAGATACAGAAGGGTAATGGTGCGGAATGTTGGAGAGTAACAGAGAAGGAAATGTCGAAACTGTCCTCCTTCCACACAATCTGCCTAAGGAAAATTCTCCGAATCTTTTGGCCAAACACCATCAGCAACCAAGAACTACTTATTCGGAGTAACCAGGAGGACATGCACACCATCATAGCTGGCAGACGCTGGAGTTGGGTTGGCCATGTCCTCAGAAGGGACCCTGATACCATCGCAAGAACAGCTATGCTATGGACCCCCGAGGGAAAGCGAAAGAGAGGCCGACCAAAAACAACTTGGCGGAGAACTGTGGAAGCTGAGATGCAAAGAATGAACCACAGTTGGGGCACTGTACGAAGGATGGCCGCCGACCGAGCAGGGTGGAATCAATTTGTTGCTGCCCTACAAGACGCCACCAGGCGTGATGGCCGCTGACTGCTTTGACGGTTGGCGGTTATGGATCAAAGAAGAAGAAGAAGAAGAGAAGAAGACAGAAGGGTAAACGCTCCCATGGTGGCCAAAAGAAGCGCTTCAAAGACACGTTAAAGACGTCATTGAAAACCTTTGACATAAACCATGACACATGGGAAGCTGCTGCGCAAGACCGAACTGCTTGGCGCACATCTCTTCGTAAAGGTGCAGCGGCATGCGAATCATCCAGAAGAGCAGCAGAGGAACAGCGGAGACAAGCTAGAAAGGACCGTGTAATAAAACCTTCACATGAAGCAAACATTCCCTGCCCACACTGTCCGAGATCTTTCCAGGCCCGCATCGGGCTCATCAGTCACCTTCATACCCATAGACTAACCTAACATATTCCTAAATAATTGGATGAACAGAGTGGTCTTCATCACCCGTGATGGACGAACAACACAACATATTGCTGCAAGATATGCATATGATTATACCTCTTATAGTGGTGTTTTTTCAAGATCCACCTTGTTATCATTTGCTGTATTTATTCTTATTATCTTTGTCTTTTCCCTGTGTATTTTCAGACCCAATTGCTGTGACCTCTCATCGAGTATTTTCATTTTGTCTTGCATCTGATTACGGTTATGGGACAGAAGAGCCAAGTCATCTGCAAAATCTAGATCATCTAGCTGTTTAGTCTGATTCCACTTTTGTGGTGTGTTGACAATGTTTTCATAATCCAATCTATTGCTAGTAAGGAAAGAACGAACGAACGAACAAACTTTATTTTCGAAGGGTTAAGAATTGGGCATGCAGGCCCATCTAACATTCTGCCCTTCCACTCTCATTTATCGTGCATACTATATCCTTTCATTAAGCATCCCTGTCACAGTCCAGATCTTATCCCAAATGGTTCTGTAGGTTGTCCTTCATGAAGAACTCTGCATGTCATGTCTTCATAAGTTTTCTTTATTAAATTAATGATCTTCAGGGGAATTCCATAGTGCCTCAACAATTTCCAAAGAGATTCTCTGTCTACACTGTCAAAAGCCTTTTCATAGTCCACAAATCCAATGTAAAGAGGTGAATTCCATTCTAGACTTTGTTCCACTGTTATTCTTAATGTGGCTATTTGATCTGTACATAATCTATTTTGCCTAAAACCTGCATATTCATTTCTCAGGTTTTTTTTTCTGTGGGCTCTTTTAATCTCTCTAGAGTTATCCTGTTTAATATTTGTCCTGGCATTGATAGTTTTTTTGTTTTTTTTCGTATGCCCGCTAATACTCGAGGCGAAATCTCAGGTTATTATTAATTTCTAACCTGACATTGATTTTACGTGAGTATCCCTTTTTTTCTTGTACAGAGACAGGTGTCCCTCGCCATTCAGGCAGATACTCGCAGATTTCGGAGGTACCCATTAGAGCTGGGTCGGCTCAGGAGCCGCCAATCCCTGGTCGATGACACTCCTTCAAATGTTCTCGCCAGGTCTTGAGTTAATCCAGTCCAAATCCCGGTCGACGAAAAATCCTCAAATGCCGTCGCCCGGGTTTGATGCTGCATCACCCGGTCGCCAGAGCGGTGTTGTAACCACTACGCTAGCGCGGCTCCCGGGAAGGATAATGAATTCCAGTTCAATATGCCTTTACTAACTGAACTCAAGAGCCTCCTATTGGCAAAACTAGGGGTCAGCAACCCAGGAGCTTTTGGATTTTCTACTTTAGTAACACTGAGCTCTCTAAAGATCCACCATATATATATATATATAAATTATGTGTTTATCGGATGGCTGAGTTTTATTTTCCTTAGTTGACCTGTCCATGTTTGTCGAAGTTTTTGTGGTTTAACGTTTTTTACAGGATAGAGTAACCAGTCCCATGCCCAACTTTCCTTAGTCACTTTCTGTGACATGCTTGGTAGGGAGCAATGTTACTATTCTTTGCTTCCCTTGTGGGCCCTGGTAACACTTAGATGGCATTGTATGTTTTGGCATCAGCTTTAAAAGGGGCAGAACAATAATAGGAGGAAAAAAAGATGATCCTGGCTATTTTTTTTTGTGTGCTGGATAAGTGTAGAGAAAGTGCCATGAAATTAGTAAAATAATGGCTCTGTAGCAATTTGTTTTAAATGATGATTTTCCTATCTCCATATATGACTTCACTATTGTCTCCTGCTAGGATAGGAGTGACATGTAATTTTGAGATCATTTTCACATAAGAGACTTGTTTTTCATTGCACTTTAATGTTTTATTTAAGCTGCTTTAACAAAAATGTTCTATTGGTTTCTTCCTCTACCATATAGTCATTTATGTAGGTCCTTTTTATTTTCTACTCACAGTGCTATGTTGCTAGCATAGCACAAGTTACATACATCAGCTCTACGTTGTCTTTTTTTTTCTTTAAGTAACTTCTGGATTTCATTGTTAACTTTGAAACTATGTTGATATTGTTTTAAACGACACTGCTGTTGTCTATTAGTTGCATTGATATGTTTGAATTGTTTTAAAAAGAAAAATTAATGGACTATGATATCGCAGTGGTTAGTGCACTGGTTTCCCAGCTCAGTAGTCCTGGTTCAATCCCCAGTTGAGGTGGGATTTTTTAAGCCCGCAAACGGCTCCAGGGTTGATCCAGCCTCATGAATTGGGTACCAGAGCAACTCTGAGAAGGCTAAAGGCAGCCAGCACCTATTACCTTATTCCCAATATGCCTTAATGGACATGTAACGGGATTCTTTACCTTTTTTTTTTTTTTTAAATAACTTCTATTTTCCTCCTCAGTCTTACATTTATTGTACTAAAATTTGAGTTTTATTTTTTGGTCAGAAAACAATTATATTTTAAGAATTTAATATGAGAGTGTGGTAATATTTTTTGCTTCATTCTTTTATTGGGTAAACTAAAGTGAGAGTGTGGTAATATTGTTTGCTTCATTCTTTTATTGGGTAACTGTTAGAAGTTTTTGGATCCTGATATTTTCTTCTTTCCTCCCCCCCCCCCCCCCCCCCCCCCCCCCCCCCCCCCCCCCTCCCCCACCCCCCTACCCCCCCCCCCCCCCCCCCCCCCACGCCATCAATGTAATGGCTTACAGAAATCATCATTTCTCTATTCACTTCTTATGGAGCCAACACTGCATTTGAGCCCCCTTACAGGAAGCCTCCACCAAAGCATTCATGTACGATTGCAGCCGTGGTTTCTGTAGTCTGTTTTACATGATGAGGTTGCTAACGTCGTTGTACAACCACATATGACATGCCTGAGGGGGCAGTCCTATTCTTTATTTGTCTTGTCAGAGACCTCCGAGGATGACATAGACAGCTTGTGATGACATAGACAGCTTGTAGGAGTGGCTTCAGCATTTCAACAGTTTTTCTTTCATTAATATTTGATTAGAGCAGTGTTCATACCTGTCAACTTGTACAGGAAAGGGATAATTTGTACAGGAATTTTAAATTGTTGTTGGTGTACAGCTGTACAAGCAGTTTGTACAGGTGTTTTTTTTTTAAATACGTTTTTTTACTCTATAAAGTTACTTTAAAAAAAAAAACTATTTTTAACTCTTTCAGTCCCAAGCAAAAAAGTGGGTTTGGCCCAAGCAAAAATGGCCACCCCAGTGCGTTTTTATTATTGTGTTTGGAAATAATTTTTAAAAATGTTCATATGCATAAATAACTTTGTTGTTGTATATGAAACTGAAGGTAATTGGATGTACTTTACTCTTGTGCTACAATTATAAAAGCTTTCATTGAAAAATGATTAGTTATTCAAGGTAAAATGGAGGATATGCGCTTTAAAAAAATGATTAGTTATTCAAGGTAAAATGGAGGATATGCGCTTAAAAAAATCGCTTTAAAAATCTAAAATAAATATCTCAAAACAGAAACACGTTCACTCTTAAACACGTGCGGTATTTAAAAGAATGTCATCATCATCAGTTGCCATCTCCACAACGGAGGTTGGCTGTAATGGATCTCCAACGTCTTCTGTCTCTTGTCTTGGTGGTACACTCTGATAGACTCTTTCCCGTCCATCTCTTGATGTTATCTTCCCACTTATAGCGCTGTCTTCCCCTTGCACGTTTACCTTCAACTCTCCCTTCTGTTATGGTCTTCTGCAAGGTGTTATGCCTTTTTATGTGGCCAAAGTATTTTAGCTGCCGAACTTTGACCTCTCTCATTAGTTCTCTTTTCATACCTAGATTTTCTAGGACCTCCTTATTTGTTTTCATCTCTTTCCATGAGATACGCCCCATTCTTCTATATATCCACATTTCAAGAGCCTCAATTCTTTCCAAATGCTTATTCATCGTCCATGTTTCTGCACCATACAGAAATGCAGAATATATATAACACTTTATGATTCTCAGTTTTAATTTATGAGATAACTGTTTGGATGTCAGTATATGTTTCATGTTGTTGAATGTAGCTTTGGCCATTCCTATTCTCTTCTTGATTTCTGTTTCACATCTGCCATCTTCTGTTATTATATGACCAAGATATACGTAGCTCTTGACTTGTTCCAGGATTTTCCCATTTACGCTTATCTTTAATGTGGGTTTATCGTCTGTTTTGCTAATTATCATAGTTTTAGTTTTCTCAATATTAATGTCGAGTCCATATTCATGACTTATACTGTTCACTTGCTTCACTAGTTCTTGTAACTCCTGTTCGCTTTCAGCTAACAACACGGTATCATCTGCATATCTAAGGTTGTTTATTGATCTTCCACTGATGTTCAGTCCTGGTATTTCCTGTAGGCCTATCTGTTTGAAAATTTTTTCGGTGTATAAATTAAATAGGCAGGGGGACAGCACACAACCTTGTCTGACACCTCTTTTTATGTCTATGTATGGTGAATAATTCCTTCCCGATCTTACTGTGGCAGTTTGCTCCCAATAAAGGTTACTGAGTATTCTTATATCTTTTCCATCAATACCTATGTCTTTGAGGCATTCAATTATTTTCTCATGATGGATTCTGTCAAAAGCCTTCTTATAGTCAATGAAGCACATATACATACTTTTTTGGACCTCTGTATATTTTTCTGCTAATCTTCTTAGGCAAAATATTGCCTCTCTTGTTCCACTGTTCCGTCTAAAACCAAACTGTTCTTCTTGGATTTCGCTGTCTACTTTACTTTTTATTCTTTCCTGTATGATTTTGAGCAGTATCTTAATTGCATGACTCATCAGGCTGATTGTTCTGAAGTCTGAACATTCTGTTGCATTTGGTTTTTTGGGCAATGTTATAAAAACTGATGTCTTCATGTCGTGTGGTAAATATCCTGTATTGTATATATCATTGCATATTTCTGTGATTGTATCTATACCAAAGCTCTCCAGAGCTTCTATCATTTCAATGTTTATGTTATCCATGCCTGCTGATCTTCCTTTTTGTATCATATGAATGGCATTCTCTACTTCTGATCTGAGAATGTGTGGGCCTTCATTAGAATCTGGTGATGGTTTTTTACCTCTGTTGTCCTCGAATAGTTCTTTTACATATTCTGCCCATCTGTTTGATATGTCTTTCTCATCAAGTAATATTACACCATTTTTGTTCTTGATACAGCTTCCTCCTTGTGCAAACCGCGACCGATTTGATAATTTCTTTATTTCTTCATGCATATCTCTTGTCATGTGCTTCGCTTCCAAGTCTTCTATTTCCTTACATTTTGTTTCTATCCACCGTTCTTTTGCTTCTCTACACATAGTACGTATGTCATTGTCTATTGTTTTATATTCTGGAGTATTTTTTTTGCTTTCTTTCTTTCTGCCATTTTATTCAAGATGTCATCTGTCATCCAAATTTGATTTTTCTTAGACTCCTTTTTAGGTAAATTTGCATTTGCTGATTGTATGCTTGTTTTTAAGCATTCCCATTTTGCGGTTGCTTTTTCTTCTGGGTTTTCTCTTCTATACTGCTCCATGCTTTCTGTCAATAACTGTTGGTATTTATTTTTGACTTCGATTAAATATTTCTGTTTTATATCTGGTTGTTTCAGCGCTGATATTTCTATCTGGGGTTCCTCCTGTCTTCTGTTTCCTGCTCTTTTCAGCTTTATATTTACTTTGATGACAACTGGATTGTGATCTGAATTTATGTCGGCGCCAGGATGTGTCTTTGCACTTGTGACACTGTTCTTAAATCTATGTTTTATCATGATATAGTCGATTTGATTACGTGTTACATCTCCTGGGCTTTTCCATGTGTATAATTTCCTTGGGTGATGTTCAAAAAAGGTGTTACATATGACCAGCTGGTTTTCTTCACAGAACTGGATAAGTCTGTCTCCTCTATCATTTCTTGTCCCTAATCCATACTGTCCTACTATTTTCTTGTATTTTCCTTTTCCTACTTTTGCATTCATATCACCCATTACTATCAACACATCTGTAGATTTGACTGGTTTAAGTGTGTGTTGTAGCTCTTCATAGTATTCTTCTATTTCTTCCTCGCTGTAATCTTTAGTTGGTGCATAAGTTTGTAAGATTGATATGTCGAATGGCTTTGCTCTCATCTTTAGTAACATCATTCTGTCATTGTGTGTCCAGTATCCACATACGTATTTTTCTAACTCCTTCTTTATCAACATTCCTACCCCTCTTTCGTGTTTTTCTCCTCCTGAGTGTATAAGCGTGTACTGGTCTCTTGTTATGTAGCCTGTATCCAAAAGTCTTGCCTCTGCAACTCCCAGTATATCGAGTTTCATGTCGGTTGCCTCTAATATAAGATTGTCCAGCTTTCCTTCTCCGTTTAAAGTTCTAACATTCCATGTTCCTATTTTTAGGCTTCTCCTACTAGTTTTTAGGTGGTCTTTCTCAGAATGCTCCCTTTCAACAGAATTTAAGGAACACTCGTCATTATGTACTTCCTTACTCATTAGAATGTACTTGCAGTCAAAAATGACGTTTTGGGTGGTTTGTAATTAGAAACAGTCTCAAACAGAGGCACATATACTAAAGGCTTTTTAAAGTCGATTGGGCCAAGCGCGTCTAACACCTGAGCTTTTATAAAGTCGATTGGGACTTAAAGAGTTAAACTATTCATCTTGTGTATTACAAATACTCTTGTGTAAAGTTTGTTTTTTTTACTTTGTAAGTGGTGGTTGCATACAGGTTATTTAACTTTGTACCAGTTTTTATTGGTATTCCATACAGGTTTTTACTTGAGGAAGTTGACAGGTGTAGATCTTTTTTTTTAAAATAACTCAAGGCTAAATGCATTTTACTTAGTTATTTGTTTTTTTTTTTTTTGTTTCAGAGCTGTCATAGTTGAAATGTTGATATTTTCATTGTAATATTAGCACTGTGATATTGATATTGTGATGTTGATTATATCATTTTGATGTTAATGACATCCATGTTAACTGATACTGTCATAACATCTTGATGACAACAGAACAAGATGACATGAATGATAACCCAGAGTGCAACTCTGTAGAAGAGATGACTGAAACTGACTTCCAGCATGGTGACTCAGATGATGAACCTGAATCGAAGCCCCCCCTCAGGTAACTTCGAGTATATATGTCATTTGGTTTTTTTATAACTATGTGAATTCACTTAATCTGGCACCCACAAGATCCGACAGGTCCCAGACCTGTTGTAAATGAATTTTTTTTTTTTTTAATAAATGTGTAGCAGTAGGGTGAAGTAGTAAAATTTGGCAGAGTAAGTTAATAGGAAAGGTCATTCCCATACCAGATACTACCTTAGTGGAATGAAATGTTATGGACTTCATCTATACTTGGTATCAGCTGTATGAGGTGAAATGACCAGGTCCCTTCTTCATTGCCTTTGCCTTCCTTAGCTCAAGAGCAGCCAGGTACCAATTTTTGCAGCTGATTAAAGTGGAGTGTGATATGTCACCAGCCAGGTGAAGAACCTGAATCTAAGCCCCCCACTCAGGAGGTAACTTCAAAAAAAGAAAAGAAAAGAAAAGGAGCCATGGAAGCGCAGTGGCCAAAACTCAAGAGTATCTAATATGGGCCTTCAAATGTGTCTATCTTCGCACAAGATTACTCTTGGCAGAGATGTAGATAGAAGGGTAATGATACTTCTATCACAAGGTAGTGTCACAAGATATTCAGATAAGCGAAAACAATGCTGCTTTGGCTGAGCACGTTAATTCTAGAATCTGCTGACAACTTTTGTGAAGAATTATGCAATGATTAATTTTAGCTCGTTAAACCCCCACCTCTGATTTACTCAGTGGAATTCTTATTATTGTGGAATAGCTCTGTTTAGAGTGTGTGTAGTAAATTGTCTGAGACAAACATGCAGTACATTTAAAATGATTAAATCGAAGTTAAATTTGTAAAATTACAAATAACAAAATTTAATAATCACTTAAGTTTTAACAGTTTGAAAATAATTTGAATAGTTTAAAAGAAAGGATTCATCATTGAAGGATGATATAATTTTTTCTTAAAAGTTCACATGGCAGCTTATATATTGAACTTAGCTGCCAATGACGGTTCTGCTCCTTCTGATGGGTTCTTTTTACACTGATCACACTCGTCGCTGGTCAAGGTTGTCAGGTGTAGCTCGTTTCCCAGAAATGTCAGGGAGAGTCTACAAAAGTTGGTCCCTCGTCTTAAAGCATAGGCCACTTGTCCCTTCTTGTTCCAGAGATAGTACTTTCTGCTGGTACCACCGATAACTATGATAAAGAATAGAAACGAAACACTCTCCTGAGTATTGCATTTTATGTGCCCCCCTCTTCTATTCCACCATCACATTTAACTCAGAATTTACCCTCGATGAGAATTAAATTTTAATCCCTTGGGATAAAACTTTCTTTACATTTAAATTGAATAGCTTTTATAGTTACTTTACATTTAAATGAAAAGGTTAATAGTACAGATAGAATATGTTTACATTTACATTTCCACTGATTTGAAAAGTTTGAAACTTCCATTAATTTTAAAGTGAATATGTTTACATAGACATTAATACTGGTTTGAATCTGTAAGTATTATAATGTACATCATTTCTTTCATCTTTCCCTCCCTGCTCCATATGGAACTTAGGACTACTAATGCGTTTAGTTCTCCTTAAGAAACTAGCAATAAAGCAGTCGCCAGCCCATGCAGTGGTGATTCATGAAATCATTCTATGCGCTGAGTTTGCCAGCCTCAAATGACTGGGACATCCATTATCGATTTTCACACCTTAATATTCACATGGTAATATATACATATTAGTTCACATGTTAGTAATGAAAAATATAGAATGTAAAATGACAACTTACGCCAATCCTGGCTCACAGACTATTTGCTCAGATGAATGAAGTTAAGGCCTGGATTAGATCTCTTACATGTGTTCTGGGGTTGTTAATTTAATAAGTTCCCTCTTTGACTTGGTGTGTTTTAGATTCCTCAGATTTCCCGGATGTCCTTATTTAAAATGATAGATTTCCTGGGCTGTTTGTAAGTCCTTCTCCAATAAAAGTTCCTGTCTGATAAAATGGAATCCTGATTCTAACTACTGGCAAGTCTGGTGTCTTTGGCAAGCGTTAATCTCACAGTAAATTTTCACAGTGTCTTAACACTGAAGCGTGTCAGGTTATATTCACTGTCATATCCCCACATCTGTTTGTAACGAAGCTAAGAAAGCGCCAATCATTTCAAACAAAATATGGGGTGGGGGCAATTTCAAAATATTCCTGACATGGAAAAATTTTGAACGTAATGTAAAGGTCACGTTTTCCATATATGGCAATCGTGACATTCAAATATTCTCGTCAATGATTACATATAACTTCTTACATCTACCCGGAAATATTACAACATTTCCGCTCAGGTGTGTCTGTCATCCCACCAGGTCGATACTTGACCCGGCGCTCCTTATGCAAACACAAACTCCTGTTTGACCATCTGTGCTGTGTCTTATCACAGCAATAATTAGTCAGTCACATGAGCCATTTGAGCGCTAAGTAAACTTGCTTGGCCTTTTACATGTGAAAACGTGCAAAGGTTTTCAAAGAAAGCAGTAGTCAGTTTGAGGCTCTTTGAATCTCTGTAGAGCTTTTCGACGATTGGTACTGGTGTTGGCGATATACGCTTTCTCTGTTCCATATATGTTGGGCAACTTTGAAGCAGATGTTCAGCAGTCATTTTATCAGCGCCACAGTTACACTGATCGGTAGTTCCTATCTTTATCTTGTTGAATAGATGGTATCTCAATCTGTTGTGGCCAGTGCGGAGTCTGAAGATTACCACTTGTTCTCTTCTATTGAGCTGGTAGTATGCATCATTTTGTGTGACCTGGAAGTTCTACTTCACATTTGTTCCTGTATCTGATAAAACTCTTTGCTGGCTTCCTAGAGGTAACTTCAAGCCTTTGTGTTATTTGTGTGTTCTGTGATGTTGAAGTTTAAGTGACTTACAGTTTCTACAGAATCATTTAGCTAGTGCAACGCCCAACCCTCCTTAGTCACTTATTAATGACATGCATTGTAGGTTACACTGTTATTATGCTTTGTTCTCGGTTACACATGGGTGAGGAGAACTGAAAACAGACTTGAAAGGGATGAGGAAGGCATGGTGAGGCATTGAGCTGATGGAATGGGAGAGGAAGACTTGGCATGTTTGTTGAAGGCAAATATATATATGTATATGTCCCTGTGTAGTTCTGGGGGTCTCAGATGAGAATAAAAAGAATAGGACTTGCACCCTCAGGCAATTCAAACAAGGCAATTAAAATGAGGTTGGGCATGAAGCTTGCAACCTCATCATGTAAAATAGATTGCTACAGAAACTATCGCTGTAAGAGCATGTGAATGCTTGCCAGCTTCCTCAAGGGGACCAGCTGCCGTAGTGGCTCAGTGCACCATAAGGAGCGTAAAGGAAAATGATGATTATATGAGGTCTAAAGATATTCTTATTATCTAACAAATCATCTCGACTGTCGTTGTTACCCCTGCAGTCCCATTGACAGCAGCAACATTACTCTCATGAGAGTTGTGCAGTCATTAAAAAATACAAGGAGGGCTGGCTCAATGATACTCAAAGAAGGATGGATGGTGCATTTTACTGACAAGGACAACACAGTAAGCAGATATATGTTCCTTCTTGTTGTTTAACTAGGGCTGTTGAGTTCATTGCTGTTTCAGAGCCAGTGCCAAGTTGAAGAATTGGTATGTACTCTGTAGCTGCTGAATGGTGCAACATATAGTGTTTGTGATTGTTGGAGAGCTTGGCAATAGCTTTCTTGTTAGAAAATAGCTAACCTCTTGTTATGAAGTAACATTGGTCGGAGTGGCTAAGAGGTATAGTGTCCGCCTCGAATTCTAGAGGTACTGGTTTCAATTCCCAGTTGAGGGAATATAATTTATGGAAATTTTTTTCAGAACCAGTGGTCCTAATGATGTCCCCCTGGTCTCCTCGGTTGTGAGATCGGATGCCTAGCCTTTCGGATAAGGGTGAAAAAATAGGAGGTCTATGTGCAATTGTGCATGTAAAAAATCCCTCGGCAGTTGGAACTCGTAAAAAGTAGGCCTACCAGGCCGCTGCCTTGGCAAAATTTAAAAATTAGAAACCTACCCACCACAAAAATATTTATAGAATGTGTGATTTCTATATATACTCATTGGGATTCTCGCCGGTGCTACAGAGTTCATGCACTGTGCTGAGATCCTCCTTGTGTGATCTAAGGGAGGAGATCAGAGCACTGATGTTGTCCATCTGCAATGAAGATAGTCCTTAAAACCAAACCAAACCAAACATTTAAAAAAATTATGTTTGTTTCTTGATTATTTTTATTTCATTTTTAACAGACAGTTATGAAGTAACATTTAAAGAATTGTGTTTGTTTTATGATTATTTGTAGTTCATTTTTCTCAGATTGTTTATCAAATTCTGCCATCTGCTGTATGGCATAGGAAATTACTGAACCTACTGACAACAGGTAAATGCAGTTCAAAGAACATAAAAGGACCCAAAAATGCAGCAATAGTTAATGCAGTCAGCAACCCATAGCTTGACTGCTTGCATCAGGACCAGCGAACCAGAGCTGGTCAAGACCGTACTCCACCTCCAAGTGGTGGTCCTGGAAACAGTCTGCAGCAGGGCAGTCTGGCTGAGCAAGTACGGATCGCAATGGGAAGGCAAACCCGGTCCCTAAAAAATGCCGTGCTGAAGTCGGATGTGTCGACCGAAAGGTGCAGATATCACAGCTACAGCGTAATTAGACACAACGCAACCACCGTCCTTTTCAGGGCGAACGAAGAAGAAGAAGAAGATAAAAGGATGACAGAGAAAGAAATGCCTTGACAAATAGACCACATGGCATGGAAATAGATTGGGCCCATCTAGTTTCTGGGGGGTCTCTGAAGAACAAATAAAAAATAGGACTGCTACACCCAGAGGCATATCATTTAAGGTGACTAATATGATGTTGTGCAGTGGTGGTTCATGAAATCATTCTATGTGCTGAGGTTGTCAGCTTCAAATGACTGGGACATCCATTAGCGATTTTCACACCTTAATATTCACATGGTAATATATACATATTAGTTCACATGTTAGTAATGACAAATATAGAATGTAAAATGACAACTTACGCCAATCCTGGCTCACAGGCAATCTCATCATGTACAACTTACACCAATCCTGGCTCACAGGCAATCTCATCATGTACAACTTACACCAATCCTGGCTCACAGGCAATCTCATCATGTACAACTTACGCCAATCCTGGCTCACAGGCAATCTCATCATGTACAACTTACGCCAATCCTGGCTCACAGGCAATCTCATCATGTACAACTTATGCCAATCCTGGCTCACATGCAATCTCATCATGTACAACTTACGCCAATCCTGGCTCACAGGCAATCACATCATGTACAACTTATGCCAATCCTGGCTCACAGGCAATCTCATCATGTAAAACTTACGCCAATCCTGGCTCACATGCAATCTCATCATGTACAACTTACGCCAATCCTGGCTCACATGCAATCTCATCATGTACAACTTATGCCAATCCTGGCTCACAGGCAATCTCATCATGTACAACTTACGCCAATCCTGGCTCACAGGCAATCTCATCATGTACAACTTACGCCAATCCTGGCTCACAGGCAATCTCATCATGTACAACAAATTGTCAAGTAAAACCACCACTGCAAGAGCCATGGGAATGCTTGGTGCAGGCTTCCTGCAGGGAGAGACCAGCTGCTGTTGTGGCTGCAGGCTCGGTGCAGGCTTCCTGCAGGGAGAGACCAGCTGCTGTTGTGGCTGCAGGCTTGGTGCAGGCTTCCTGCAGGGAGGAACCAGCTGCTGTTGTGGCTCCAGGCTTGGTGCAGGCTTCCTGCAGGGAGAAACCAGCTCCTGTTGTGGCTCCAGGCTCCATAAGAAGCGCAAAGAAATAAATTATGATGATGTTGATACTTGTGAACTGAGAGATTGTGGAGAATAGGTTGTTGTGAGGAGAATGGGGAGAACAGGTTGTTGTGAGGAGAATGTGGAGAACAGGTTGTTGTGAGGAGAATGTGGAGAATAGGTTGTTGTGAGGAGAATGCAGAGAATAGGTTGTTGTGAGGAGGTTGTGGAGAATAGGTTGTTGTGAGGAGGTTGTGGAGAATAGGTTGCTGTGAGGAGATTTTGGAGAAAATGTTGTTGTGAGGAGATTGTTGAGAATAGGTTGTTGTGAGGAGATTGCATATCTTTTGCTTACATTTTTTCAAGTGTTGTAATTATTATCTATTAGTTTTAGGGCACTTTAAAATGAATCTTCATATAAAATGGTAAAGAGGAAGGGTAGTCCCATAGCAAATCTTGCTGTAGAGGAGTAAAATGTTAGAGACCACATGTACTAGGTCTTAGCTTTATCTTGTGGGGTGACCAGTTCCATTCCTCGCTGCCTTTACCTTCTCTAACTCAAAAGCAGAGCCACATACCCATTTTTACAGTTGGGTAGACTCGAATTTGACTCAACCTGGCTTCTAACTTGGTATCCCAGCAGCCCCAAGTGCTGTTACCATACTGCCATTAGTGGTAGGCAGCTCAGGAGCTGTGTGAATCTACTTTAGAAACTCTGAGATCTATAAAGATGTACCTTGATAAAATCGTGTCTGTTTTCAGGTTTTGAAGTATTTTGAATTTGAAGTAAGTGCAGGCTACATGTAACTTGTATCTCTGCCGACTATCTGCATGCTACAATCACGTTAACAGTGCAGTGGAAAAATGAAAACTAAATATTTTACCAAATTTTAACTTCACTTTCGTGTAATGATTGCATGCCTGTCTCACACAGTTCACGAATAAAGTTAATTCCAGTCAGCTGGCTTGCAAGTTTTCTCTGGGAATTTGGTGAAAGTATCTTTAAAACTAACACAGCGAGGCCCAGAATCTATACCTAAACACCAAGAAGACCAAAGTATTGACAACAGACAAAGTAAAGACCAAACCAGAAATTGAAATTGATAACGAAGAACTGAAAAGTGTTAATGAATTCGAATACTTAGGATCAATCATCAACAGCTCTGGCGACTGCGCAGTAGAAATTAAAAGAAGACTTGCAATTGCTTCACATAAACTAATACAGATGAAAAACCTATGGCAAGGCACAAGCAAAAAAACAAAGTTACAACTGATCAGAGCATGTATATTCCCAGTAGCAACATACGGCTGCGAGACTTGGACACTCAATAAAACAGTTGCTAAAAAGATTACATCATTCGAAATGAAATGCTACAGAAGGATGTTGAGAATACCCTGGACAGAAAAAAAGACCAACAGAGAAGTACTGCACTCACTAAACGTACAGGAACATTGGCTCCTAAATACCATCGCAATAAGGAAGCTGAAATTTTTCGGTCATATAAAAAGACATAATAGTCTGGAAAAAACAGTGATGGAAGGCATGGTCCCTGGAAAAAGGGGAAGGGGTCGACCTAGACGACGGTGGACCCAGGACATCACAGAGAGTCTGAACTTGTCTTTGGCTGATGCAGGTCGACTTGCCCAGAATCGTGATGCGTTCAGAGCAGCTGTAATGGAGACAATGTTCTGGAAAGAATACGTCACATGATGATGATCTTTAATACTAAGTACACCGCGCTTTTAAGTGCTGGCTGGAGAGGACCAGTCTGAAATTTGCCTAGGTTTAAAATTCTTTCTCTCCCCCCCCCCCCCCAAATCACCTAAAGATCTACCAAGTGATCCACTGGGATCTAACAGTAGATCAAGATCGAACTTAATGACGTCTGCTCTAAATCATATAACTTTAAAAAAAATGTTTTTCAAATGAAGGCTACAAAGGAGATAGTGAGTTTTAAAATATAACAAATAATGTCATCATCTGAAACTTCCCACAGCAGTTTATAGTTTGATTTTAAAGTTCTTTTCCAGTGAGAAAGTTCCTCTGGAAATTTGTGAGAAGTTCTTTTTGTTTTAGACAGTTCCCTTAGAAGTTGATGAGATTACGGTTTTCAGACAAACCAACAGACACTGTAGGTCAACTAAGAGAAAATCTAAAAAGGACATCTTTTCTTCTGCTAGTTTCAGAGAGAAAAAAAGAAGACATTTGTATTGCTTCTGGCTTACATTTAAAAATAAAACACTTTTTGTCCTTTGGTTACCTCAGAGGAAAAAAAAGAAATGTTTTTTTTTTACTTCCTTAGAGAAAGAGACACTTCTGGCGCTTGGAACCAAAGACTCTGTGCTTCTATAGTGATGAGACTTCAAGTCGATATTTTAAGGTACAGTAAACCCTAAATGAAAAGTACTATTTTTTTTAAGTTTTACTTAAAAATGCCTAGCTTTAAGCAAAGGCTTTTCAGTCATGAAAGATTGTAAAAGTAACCCAAGTCTTTCAAATAACAGTTTTGTAAAACTTTGTACTTGCTAATAACATGAGCAGCCTCATAAAAAGCACAGCCCTTGCAGAGTAATATACTCATAAATAATTCTTGAAAAGTTTGGTTTTTTTAATTGCTTAGTGTTGAGGATTGTTGCATGATTTGCAAGCATCTTGGTTTGAACTTGATTCGGATGGTTGCACCATGTAACACCTCCACTAAAATAGAATAATAAGATTCGCGATGTATGACGCGTTAGGCTAGTAACAGTAGTCTTATGTGTACCCTTCGGACCTAGAACAGTGTTTTATAAGTATGTGGTATAACCATTAAAGGAATATGTCTAACCCTGTTAAGATAGTTCTGGTAAAGCAATCAAGTAAATATGTGTAAGGACCATTGAGTCCGAAGTTATATAAGTTGGTATGATTAACCGCAATAATTATTAGGCGCGAAAGTCGTAAAATACGAGCGCAGATATAATATGTAACGGCTGATAAAGCCCAGCTATGAATGCCAAATTAAATTTATATTCCAGACAGAGTTTCAATGTGTGTATTAGGATCACTCCTTCATAATACTATTAGCAGTAAGATTAATACTGCATAAATATGATAATTATGCCAAATGCATGGTAAATAGCTTTGGTCAAAGACTTGAAAGACATTGTATAACGGTTACCTGACAGACGTGCAATGCCTGATAAGATACAAACTCTGAAATGTGATAGCAAGTGACTTAGTGTGAATTATATTATTATTAGTACGACATTCTGAACGATGAATGATCATTAAAAATGTTTAGTCATCCGAACGAGACTTGTTCATTGAAGTCTTCCACAAGTTTCAATTATGTTCTGTGACTATTGACCGTTAACCTTCAAAGGTGGTTCAAAGAATACCAAACTCTGTCAAGGCACTTATAGTTCAAAGAACAAAACACTGACATTCAAAATATATACAGCTTAATGAAAGAAACGCTGATATTCAAATATAAAATAATAAGAGATGAATACCATGTTGCAGCAGAAGGATACTCCGTGATAGACAGATCAGATGAATTAATAACATATACAGTGAAACATAGTGGTTCTAATAGTTCTGCTGCTAGCTCAGGGTCTGTCTTAAATAGCTCTGCATTTAAGTTATCATGGCCAGGAGCTTTTCCGTTCTTTAACCCTTTGATTGCTGTGATGATTTCTTCTTTTCGTGGAATGTCTGTATTTACATCTAGATCATTTTCAGCCTCAGGAACATTCAATTGTGTCTCTGGTGGTTCCTTGATCAGAGTTTCTCTGAAGTGCTCTGCCCATCTTGTTTCCTGTCCCTCTGCTGTCGTGATGAGATTTCCTTGCTTAGCTCTTACTAATGTAATATTGTTTGCAACTCGTTTTCCGCTGATGAATTTAGTTATTTTGTATACTGTACTTTGTTCATTTCTCAGTGCTGCCTCTTCTGCCTGTCTTGCAAGATCGTCTAGGAAATTCCTTTTGTTGGCTCGGGTTTGGCGTTTAACTTCCTTGTCCAGCTGACTGTACTGTTTGCTATATAGTTGCTTTAACCTGGGGGACTTCGCTTCTGTTTTCTTTCTTTTCATTTCCTTTCTCAGTGTTATGGTGTTTAATGTTTCTGGTGTTATCCAGTCTTGCTTCTTCCTTTCCTGGAATCCCAAGCATGATTTGCTGCTTTCCTTATATATTGTTGAAATGGTGTTGAATTTCTGGTCTATATCATCAGTCAGTGCCTTTTCCTGACTTTTGGCAAATTGATATCGTTTCTTTATGTCAGCCGCAAAAGCTTTTCTGGTAAGGGAGTCCTCCAATTTGCTGATGTCAAACCTTTTCTGTGTAGTTACAGTTGGTCCAGCCCTTCTTAGTTTCACTTTCAGTTTTGCTACTACTAAATGGTGATCACTTCCCACATCTGCACCTCTTCTTACCTTCACATCTTGTAATGCATGTCTCCATCTACCGTTAATCATGATGTGGTCTATCTGGTTTCTGTCCCGACCATTTGGTGATTCCCATGTTAATTTGTGAATTTCTTTATGTGGGAAAAGTGTTCCTCCAATGACCAGGCTGTTAATACTACAGAAACTTATTAATTTATCCCCATTTTCAGTTGCTGCTCCGCTGCCGCATTTCCCCATTACTCTTTCATTATATGTATTGTGTGTACCAACTTTCGCATTGAGGTCTCCCATTACTATAATAAGATCATATCTAGGTGTGTCTTCCATTTCTTTCTGCAGTTGTTGATAGAATTCATCCTTGACCTCTTCATCGCTGTCATTCGTTGGTGCGTAGCATTGTATTATTCTTGTATTGGTGAATCTACCTCTCAATCTTAATCTTATCAGTCTGTTGTTGATGGGTTTCCATTCCAGTAATGTCCTTTCTATTCCTTTCTGTAGAATAATGGCTACACCTTCATTGTGCTGTCCATCCTCTCTTCCAGAGTAAAGTACTGTTTCTCCTGTTGCTGTTTTAACTTTTCCTGCCCCTGTCCATCAGCTCTCGCTTATCCATAGAATGTGTAACCTATAGTTTCTCATTTCTGCCGTGACCTGTTTTAGTTTACCTGTCTCATTCATTGTCCTGACATTCCAAAATCCTATTCTTGTATCATGTTTTGTGGTCAGGACGTCCATTCTCATGTCAGTGGCTTCCTTTCGGCTTTCACCACAGACAGTCATACGAGCCTCAGACTCCGGATGTCCGTCCCGCAGCAAAGTTTCTTTATTCGTTGTTGTTTCCGTAACTTCAATTTTTTTACATAGACAGGGGTGTCAGCCTTATGCTAAAACCCCCAACCTGGAGGACCAGGGTGTCTGCTTTAGTCTGACCAATGCCCGCACAAACCTGTCCAGCTTGGTAGAACCTTCCAGGAGTAAAACTCCCGCTGGCATAGCTCTGGGGGTAATCAGGGTATGCAAGCCGCCATACCTCGACAAGGTATTGACACCGGTGAACTTTATTTAGAGTTACGTCACAATTTTATTGGCCTGGTGTTAATAGAGGCACAAAATATTAGAACCACTATTTGCACAAGTCTGGAAAACGGGGACAACACCATCAGAGTGGAACAAAGGAATAATTGTCAAATTGCCCAAGAAGGGAGATCTTGCAGAGTGCAATGATTGAAGAGGAATCACTCTTCTCTCAGTTCCCAGCAAAATACTAGGCAGGATAATTATACAGAGAATTTCAAAAGCAGTAGACCACAAACTGAGGAAAGAAAGCAGGATTTAGAAAGAACAGAAGATGTGTAGATCATAAATTCACTCTCAGGAACATTATAGAGCAGTGCTCAGAATGGCAAAGACAGCTGTACATTAATTTCGTTGATTTTGAAAAGGCTTTTGACAGCATACATAAGGACAGTTTATGGAAAATACTGAGGGCTTATGTAATTCCAAGCTGCATAGTGTCAATCATAAAAAGCCTCTATGCCAACTTTACGTGTAGTGTTGGGCAGAGCAACCTAACCTTTGAGGTGAAGACAGGAGTACGACAGGGATGCCCCTTATCAACCACTCTATTTTTAACAGTCATAGACTGGGTGATGCGCCAGACAACAGAGGGCAGTCCAAGAGGAATAAGATGGACTACATTTTCTACATTGGAAGATCTGGAATATGCAGATGACATTGCACTACTAGCACATTCACATCAACACATCTAGGAAAAACGGATAGACTTAATAAGTTTAGCCAGCAGGTGGGCTTGAACATCAATTTAAAGAAGTCAGAGGTCATGACGCTCAATGTGAGCAACCCTGAGCCCATATCAGTAAGGAATCAGCAACTGGTACAGACAGATACCTTCACATACCTAGGATGCATAGTAACACCAGACGGCGGGGCAGGCAAAGACATCAACATCAGAATGAATAAGGCAAGAACAGCCTTTTTTAGCCTAAACAACATCTGGAAGTCCTCTCAATACAGCACAAGCACAAAATTAAGATTATATCAGAGCTGTGTGCTTTCTGTGCTTCTCTATGGTGCGGAATGCTGGAGAGTTACAGAGAAGGAAATGTCGAAATTGTCCTCTTTTCACACAACATGCCTAAGAAAAATTCACTGAATCTTTTGGCCGAATACCACCACCAACCAAGATCTGCTTACTCGGAGCAAGGGCGGAGGACTGTGGAGGCAGAGATGCAAAGAATGAACCAGAGTTGGGGCACTGTACGAAGGATGGCCACCGACCAAGCAAAGTGGAATCAATTTGTTGTTGCCCTACAAGACGCCACTAGGCATGATGGCCACTGACTGCTTTGACAGTCGATGGCTAAGGATCAAAGAAGAAGAAGAACAGTGAAACATAATATTAGCCCAACAATCTAAGACGAAAGTCTGCAACACTTAGAATATTAAAAACTATTACTTAATTAATTATAGGTATATGTTTATGCAGAACTTTTCTATCTCTTGTACCTTAGTTGTGTATACAAACCTTCATCAAAGAAAAGAAAAGTATATTTACAAACATGAAAGAAAGAACGATGTACACAGTTCAGACGACATTTGCTTGAGCTAGAAATTAAACTTTAATTCAGACCAGCTACCATCTTCACATCACAGGCTGGATGCAATGGATCTCAAATAACTCCTGTCTCTTGTCTTGATAGTACACAGTGATAGACTCTTTCTCATTCATCTCCTGATATTATCTTTCTAGCACTATCTTCCTCTTGCACTTTTGCCCTCAGCTTTTCCATCCATTATGATCTTCAGTAAGGTGTTATGTCTTTTTTTAATGACCAAAATATTTTTATCTGTCCGACTGATCTTATTCATTTTTTTTCTTTTTCATTTATAGTTTTTTTTAGGAACTCTTTATTCAGATGATGTGGGATTTTTTTTTTAGGCCACAAACGGCTCCTGGGTCGACCCAGCCCCAATTGGGTACCAGAGCAACTTCTGGGAAGGGTAAGGCGGCCGGTGTGATGCTGACCACGTCACCCCTAGTGTACCGATCGATGGTCAAGAAAATATGGGCCTAACACCATATTCCCAATATGCCTCAAGGGGCGTGTAACGGGATCCTTTACCTTTTTTTTTTTATTTGTTTCCTTCTCTTTCCATGAGATGCACTCCCTTCTTTTATATATCCACGTCTCTAGAGCCTCAATCTTGTCTTTAAGTTGTAGACCCCTTCTTCAAGATATATACATGGTGTGGCCCCAGTCTCTTCCTCTATTGCCATCCGTAATCTTTTTCCATGCCCCGACATGCCTCTAGCATGCCACACACTTTGCTGTTGCTTCATGAGCCATTGATCTTTTCAGATTCTTCTGCCTCACTCACCATTTACAGATTAAATGTACACACGCTTATAAAACAGTGGAACATGCTTTGAATGGACTGGTGGATTAGATTTCCTGTGTGCAATCTTCTGTTCTTAAAAGAGAACATAAATAATTATGACAAGTTGTTAGAGCCATTTATGCATTTTGTTTAAAAAGATTTTTAATGCTGTAATATTGTTTGTTTCTCCAGGTAATAGAGTTAATCAATATTTTGAGTGTGGACCCAGCAAAGCCTTCAAATGGACATGACTACTTTAGACCGCCCCATGTCTTCGAGATTGTCACAGATTCAGTGACCTTTTTTGTTGGTGAAGACCCAACATATGGACAAAAGAAATCTATTATGGTGTCTCCTGAGAGCGGAATTGGACTTGAGCAAGCACGACATTGGGAGGCTGCGATTCGTCAGGCACTTATGCCAGTCACTTCACAGTCAAGTCTTAGAAAAGTAGCAGGCAAGTAACCAACATGCATTTATTATAACTGACCACTCCACAATCGTTTTCTACTAAGGTCACATTATGCTGTCTTGTTTTCTACTATGGTCACATTATGCTGTCTTGTTTTCTACTACAGTCACATTATGCTGTCTTGTTTTCTACTATTGTCACATTATGCTGTCTTGTCTTGCCACAGATGGACCTTGTTTCTCACTGTTCTGTTATTTCTTTAGTTCACTTTTGCCATGAAGTGTTGTAGGGGCTGAAGTTTTTAATTCTTGAGCCAAGCGTATCTCATTGGCTTATGTGAGCTCAAGTCATTATAGAATTTCTAAAGTATTGTCTGTCCTTCTGCCTTGTGGTCTTCTTCTTCTTGTAAAACCAGAAATTCTACTAAAGTAGGCAACCTAAGGGTAAATGATAGGGCTCTATTCTCATAATATGGCCAGACCACTTTATTTTCTGTCTCTCTATGTATTTGATGCAGGATGCAGTTGCTATAATTTTTTTTTTTAATATCATTTGTTTCATGATGTCATCATCATCAGCTGCCATCTCCACAAAGAAGGTTGGCTACAATGGATCTCCAACGTCTTCTGTCTCTTGTCTTGGTGGTGCACTCTGATAGGCTCTTTTCTGTCCATCTCTTGATGTTATCTTCCCATGTATAGCGCCATCTTTCCCTTGCACGTTTGCCTTTAACTCTTCTTTCCAATATGGTCTTCAAGTTTAAAAAAGTTATGAGCAGCAGAGACATCATTGACCAATGATCTTCCTGTCCTGTGCCATCTGCTCAATGTCTTTTCATATCTTCTTTATCGCCTTTTTGTTCATCTCCAGTTTTCTTCTCCAATTATTTTTGTGGTCCACATTGAACACACTCATTTTGATAAATTTCTGTTTTAAATCATATTACTTGAAAGTGGACATAAGTTTCAAATAAATTTGGTCTGGTTTGAATAAAATCAAATTATGTGTTTTGGAGACTCTGTCAGTGTAACCTTTTTTGTTGGTGGTTTTTTTTTCCAATAGGTAGAGGTGGTGCTGGTGATAGTCAAAGGGCTAGACAGGTAAGTGTGATGTAGAATGCAGGGTATCTGTTCACTGTGGTGTGAAACATGACTTACTGTTTTTGTAAATGCCCAGTAGCTCCGAGTTGTAATAGAATGTGAAACTTGCATCACATTGTTTGGTCCTGTTAACCTCACCATGTAAAAAGAGTTACTTCTGAAACCACTGCTGCCTGAGCACATGAATTCTTTGGTGCAAGGAAGCCAGCTGGAGGGGTGGCTCCATAGAAAAATTTGTGTTTGGTCCATGCATAGGAAAACTGGTGTTTGTCTTAACTCATTCTTACCCACAAGCCATATAGTGTGCCAAGTTACCCTATAGATCTACCCACTGGTATATGGTGCGCCCGCTTAATACGAGTTCTGAATTTGAGCAAAAAATTAGAAAATAAGTGGCCATAGCTTATTCAAATCATGTAAATACTTCCTGTGGACCAGTGTAATTTGAACTGGTAACGGGACCCGAAGATGCAGCAATAGTGAAAGCAGTCAGCGACTCATAGCTTGATTGCCTGCGTCAGGACCAGTGAACCAGAGCTGGTCAAGACCGCACTCCACCTCCACGTGGTGGTCCTGGAAACAGTCTGCAGCAGTGCAGTCTGGCTGAGCGAGTGTGGATCGCAATGGGAAGGCAAACCCGGTCCTAAAAAATGCCGTGCAGAAGTCGGATGTGTCGACCCAAAGGTGCAGATATCACAGCTTAGGCGTAAACAGACACAACGCAACCACCGTCCTTTTCAGGATGAACGAGGAAGAAGAGGAAGAAGAAGAAGAACTGGTAACGAAATAAGTATTCTGGTGCTTAATTTTTGCATACTTTTATCAATTAATGACATCATTAGGCAGTTTGTTTATGAGTACTGTAGTCACATACATAGAAGTCATAAACTATCAACTATTGATCAATTATCAATCACAATAGGTTATTTCTAAATAAATTTTAGCGATATCAAAAGTGATAATTGCCTATTTTCGATTCCGATTAGGATGTGTAACAAATTTTATATTTTTAAGTAATAAATTAATTAAATTGCGTGAGATAGGACTGTGTACATGTGATTCCAGTTCAGCAATATGTTACTTCACAAACAAAACCATACAAATTAGAATGTTCATTTCTTTTTTATCAAACTTCATGGATTAATTTTCAACTGGATATACGTTTTGATTCCTACTTATTTACCACCAAGGTATTAAGTAGAGTTGAAATATTTACGGGTAAGTGCACAATTTGGATCATTTTTTTGTTTTGATTTTTTATGGTTTCTGTGCTTTGCAAGACATAACACACAATTATCACATCATATAAGAACTTGACATTCACAACATTCTTTAGCCAGTTTCCTAAAGTTTGATGCATAATACATATATCTGCAGAATGTATAAATATCTATATATATAAATACATCTGTAGAAAAAAATGCCTCCATTTTGGGGCCTGGGTAAAACTGGAAAACTGCCAGGGTTTCAGTGAGTTAAAGAAAGACAAATCACGATTAGAAAACTTGTTTTTAAATGTAACTTCATAAGCATGTGTGAAATATTTCTAACATTCAAGTAAATCACAATGTGTCGTGTCTGTAACCGTTTTCTGTCTTGTCAAACTAAACTGTACCTGTAGAACAGATATCAGTCATCATCATCATCCTCAAGGAGCATAGATCTTCAACCAATTCATACTAAGTCCTCCTGTTCTATGCACTCTGCACAAGGTCTCTACATGGCTTCTTTACCCCTGTCATTATTTCTGTTTTCATTTCTCTTCTCTGTTGTGTCTCTCTTTACCTCCTTTACCCTGGAGAATCCAGAACAAGGACTGCCTTGTAATGCTATCAACAGGACATGTGAATGTCTTCTATGTTTTATTCTGCCACACTCAATACAGGTGACTTATGTTGCACTAGTGTTTTCTGCAGGATGTCCTAACATCTTCATTTCTGCTGCTGGTATTCCTGAACTTTCACCTGGCACTGAATGTGACTTTCACTGTGACTGCATCAGCAGCGTATCCACTGTGTGGTGCCTGTGTCCCTGTTCTTCTTTCTTTTGCACTCTTTACGGAGCTTGGAACCACCACTGTAGCTGTCCCCGTAGCAGGAAGCGTACAGAAAGTGTTCATATGCACCTGCAGTCGTGGTTTATGTTGAGTTTATTTGACATGAGGAGGTTGCCAGGCCCGTGTACAGCCTCATCATTTGTTACCTTGTACGACATGTTATTATTACCATGTCATAATGATACATTTCAGCATTATTTCTTCACCTTTCAACTCTCCAAGGAGCACAGTCCTTCAACAAACTTGTGTCAAGTCTTCCAGTCCTGTGTCAAGTCTTCCAGTCCTGTGTCAAGTCTTCCTGTCCTGTGTCAAGTCTTCCTGTCCTGTGTCAAGTCTTCCTGTCCTCTGCCAAGTCTTCCTGTCCTGTGTCAAGTCCTCCTGTCCTGTGTCAAGTCCTCCTGTCCTGTCAAATCTTCCTGTCCTGTGTCAAGTCTTCCTGTCCTGTGCCAAGTCTTCCTGTCCTGTGCCAAGTCTTCCTGTCCTGTGTCAAGTCTTCCTGTCCTGTGTCAAGTCTTCCTGTCCTGTGTCAAGTCTTCCTGTCCTGTGTCAAGTCTTCCTGTCCTGTGTCAAGTCATCCTGTCCTGTGTCAAGTCCTCCTGTCCTGTGTCAAGTCCTCCTGTCCTGTGTCAAGTCTTCCTGTCCTGTGTCAAGTCTTCCTGTCCTGTGTCAAGTCTTCCTGTCCTGTGTCAAGTCTTCCTGTCCTGTGTCAAGTCCTCCTGTCCTGTGTCAAGTCTTCCTGTCCTGTGTCAAGTCTTCCTGTCCTGTGTCAAGTCCTCCTGTCCTGTGTCAAGTCTTCCTGTCCTGTGCCAAGTCTTCCTGTCCTGTGTCAAGTCTTCCTGTCCTGTGTCAAGTCCTCCTGTCCTGTGTCAAGTCCTCCTGTCCTGTGTCAAGTCTTCCTGTCCTGTGTCAAGTCTTCCTGTCCTGTGTCAAGTCTTCCTGTCCTGTGTCAAGTCTTCCTGTTCTGTGTCAAGTCTTCCTGTCCTGTGTCAAGTCTTCCTGTCCTGTGTCAAGTCTTCCTGTCCTGTGCCATCAGCTCTAGGCCTTTCTATATCTTCTTCATCCGCTTCATGTCTGTCTCCAGTTCTCTTCTCTTTAACTTATTAATGGCTTAGATCATTGTACCATATTAGACTTAACATGACTTAGATCATTGTACCATTTTAGACTTTAGCATCATCATCACCTTTCAGCTCCCTGTGGAGTACAGGTCTTCAAGACAATCCTGTACTGTGCCGTCAAGGTCAAGGTCTTTCCATGTAATCATTATTCCTTTCATTTCTGTCTGAAGTTCTCTTCTCTGTGTGTTTTCTGATCTCTCTCTAATAATACTTGTACTATCAACTGTTTCCTAATGTGTGTGTTTTCTGATCTCTCTCTAATAATACTTGTACTATCAACTGTTTCCTAATGTGTGTGTTTTCTGATCTCTCTCTAATAATACTTGTACTACCAACTGTTTCCTAATGTGTGTGTTTTCTGATCTCTCTCTAATAATACTTGTACTACCAACTGTTTCCTAATGTGTGTGTTTTCTGATCTCTCTCTAATAATACTTGTACTACCAACTGTTTCCTAATGTGTGTGTTTTCTGATCTCTCTCTAATAATACTTGTACTACCAACTGTTTCCTAATGTGTGAGTTTTCTGATCTCTCTCTAATAATACTTGTACTATCAACTGTTTCCTAATGTGTGTGTTTTCTGATCTCTCTCTAATAATACTTGTACTACCAACTGTTTCCTAATGTGTGTGTTTTCTGATCTCTCTCTAATAATACTTGTACTATCAACTGTTTCCTAATGTGTGAGTTTTCTGATCTCTCTCTAATAATACTTGTACTATCAACTGTTTCCTAATGTGTGTGTGTTTCTGATCTCTCTCTAATAATACTTGTACTACCAACTGTTTCCTAATGTGTGTGTTTTCTGATCTCTCTCTAATAATACTTGTACTACCAACTGTTTCCTAATGTGTGTGTTTTCTGATCTCTCTCTAATAATACTTGTACTACCAACTGTTTCCTAATCTAATAATACTTGTACTACCAACTGTTTCCTAATGTGTGTGTTTTCTGATCTCTCTCTAATAATACTTGTACTACCAACTGTTTCCTAATGTGTGAGTTTTCTGATCTCTCTCTAATAATACTTGTACTATCAACTGTTTCCTAATGTGTGTGTTTTCTGATCTCTCTCTAATAATACTTGTACTACCAACTGTTTCCTAATGTGTGTGTTTTCTGATCTCTCTCTAATAATACTTGTACTACCAACTGTTTCCTAATGTGTGAGTTTTCTGATCTCTCTCTAATAATACTTTGTACTACCAACTGTTTCCTAATGTGTGTGTTTTCTGATCTCTCTCTAATAATACTTGTACTACCAACTGTTTCCTAATGTGTGTGTTTTCTGATCTCTCTCTAATAATACTTGTACTACCAACTGTTTCCTAATGTGTGTGTTTTCTGATCTCTCTCTAATAATACTTGTACTACCAACTGTTTCCTAATGTGTGTGTTTTCTGATCTCTCTCTAATAATACTTGTACTATCAACTGTTTCCTAATGTGTGTGTTTTCTGATCTCTCTCTAATAATACTTGTACTACCAACTGTTTCCTAATGTGTGTGTTTTCTGATCTCTCTCTAATAATACTTGTACTACCAACTGTTTCCTAATGTGTGTGTTTTCTGATCTCTCTCTAATAATACTTGTACTACCAACTGTTTCCTAATGTGTGTGTTTTCTGATCTCTCTCTAATAATACTTGTACTATCAACTGTTTCCTAATGTGTGTACTTTATCAGTGCCAGCATCTTCTCCTCATCTCTTGTTCCATTGATATGTGTCTGGTTCTTGCCATCTTCTCTTCATCTCTTGTTCCATTAATGTGTGTCTAGTTCTTGCCATCTTCTCTTCATCTCTTGTTCCATTAATGTGTGTCTGGTTCTTGCCATCTTCTCTTCATCTCTTGTTCCATTAATGTGTGTCTAGTTCTTGCCATCTTCTCATCTCTTGTTCCATTAATGTGTGTCTGGTTCTTGCCATCTTCTCTTCATCTCTTGTTCCATTAATGTGTGTCTAGTTCTTGCCATCTTCTCTTCATCTCTTGTTCCATTAATGTGTGTCTAGTTCTTGCCATCTTCTCTTCATCTCTTGTTCCATTAATGTGTGTCTAGTTCTTGCCATCTTCTCCTCATCTCTTGTTCCATTAATGTGTGTCTAGTTCTTGCCATCTCCTCATCTCTTGTTCCATTAATGTGTGTCTAGTTCTTGCCATCTCCTCATCTCTTGTTCCATTAATGTGTGTCTAGTTCTTGCCATCTTCTCATCTCTTGTTCCATTGATATGTGTCTGGTTCTTGCCATCTTCTCTTCATCTCTTGTTCCATTAATGTGTGTCTAGTTCTTGCCATCTTCTCCTCATCTCTTGTTCCATTAATGTGTGTCTAGTTCTTGCCATCTTCTCATCTCTTGTTCCATTAATGTGTGTCTAGTTCTTGCCATCTTCTCATCTCTTGTTCCATTGATATGTGTCTGGTTCTTGCCATCTTCTCTTCATCTCTTGTTCCATTAATGTGTGTCTAGTTCTTGCCATCTTCTCCTCATCTCTTGTTCCATTAATGTGTGTCTAGTTCTTGCCATCTTCTCATCTCTTGTTCCATTAATGTGTGTCTAGTTCTTGCCATCTTCTCATCTCTTGTTCCATTAATGTGTGTCTGGTTCTTGCCATCTTCTCTTCATCTCTTGTTCCATTAATGTGTGTCTAGTTCTTGCCATCTTCTCCTCATCTCTTGTTCCATTAATGTGTGTCTAGTTCTTGCCATCTTCTCCTCATCTCTTGTTCCATTAATGTGTGTCTAGTTCTTGCCATCTTCTCATCTCTTGTTCCATTGATATGTGTCTGGTTCTTGCCATCTTCTCTTCATCTCTTGTTCCATTAATGTGTGTCTAGTTCTTGCCATCTTCTCCTCATCTCTTGTTCCATTAATGTGTGTCTAGTTCTTGCCATCTCCTCATCTCTTGTTCCATTAATGTGTGTCTAGTTCTTGCCATCTTCTCATCTCTTGTTCCATTAATGTGTGTCTGGTTCTTGCCATCTTCTCTTCATCTCTTGTTCCATTAATGTGTGTCTAGTTCTTGCCATCTTCTCCTCATCTCTTGTTCCATTAATGTGTGTCTAGTTCTTGCCATCTTCTCATCTCTTGTTCCATTAATGTGTGTCTAGTTCTTGCCATCTTCTCATCTCTTGTTCCATTAATGTGTGTCTGGTTCTTGCCATCTTCTCTTCATCTCTTGTTCCATTAATGTGTGTCTAGTTCTTGCCATCTTCTCCTCATCTCTTGTTCCATTAATGTGTGTCTAGTTCTTGCCATCTTCTCATCTCTTGTTCCATTAATGTGTGTCTAGTTCTTGCCATCTTCTCATCTCTTGTTCCATTGATATGTGTCTGGTTCTTGCCATCTTCTCTTCATCTCTTGTTCCATTAATGTGTGTCTAGTTCTTGCCATCTTCTCCTCATCTCTTGTTCCATTAATGTGTGTCTAGTTCTTGCCATCTTCTCCTCATCTCTTGTTCCATTAATGTGTGTCTAGTTCTTGCCATCTTCTCCTCATCTCTTGTTCCATTAATGTGTGTCTAGTTCTTGCCATCTTCTCTTCATCTCTTGTTCCATTAATGTGTGTCTAGTTCTTGCCATCTTCTCCTCATCTCTTGTTCCATTAATGTGTGTCTAGTTCTTGCCATCTTCTCATCTCTTGTTCCATTAATGTGTGTCTAGTTCTTGCCATCTTCTCATCTCTTGTTCCATTAATGTGTGTCTAGTTCTTGCCATCTTCTCCTCATCTCTTGTTCCATTAATGTGTGTCTAGTTCTTGCCATCTTCTCCTCATCTCTTGTTCCATTAATGTGTGTCTAGTTCTTGCCATCTTCTCATCTCTTGTTCCATTAATGTGTGTCTAGTTCTTGCCATCTTCTCATCTCTTGTTCCATTGATATGTGTCTGGTTCTTGCCATCTTCTCTTCATCTCTTGTTCCATTAATGTGTGTCTAGTTCTTGCCATCTTCTCCTCATCTCTTGTTCCATTAATGTGTGTCTAGTTCTTGCCATCTTCTCCTCATCTCTTGTTCCATTAATGTGTGTCTAGTTCTTGCCATCTTCTCATCTCTTGTTCCATTGATGTGTGTCTAGTTCTTGCCATCTTCTCATCTCTTGTTCCATTGATATGTGTCTGGTTCTTGCCATCTTCTCTTCATCTCTTGTTCCATTAATGTGTGTCTAGTTTTTGCCATCTTCTCATCTCTTGTTCCATTAATATAATATGTATATTGTCTACATTAGTCATCTTGTCATACCATTTCAGTCTTTCTTGTTCTGTGTAAGTGCTCACTTATGAAAGTCTGTTTCTTTCTAGTTTCCATTTTTGTTGTTGTCCATGTTTTGTTTCAGAGCTACACAATAGGATTGACTGGACATTTAAATTGAATATTCTCATTTGTTGTGTGTTGAAATAGATTTCTTTTGGTTTCTGTGTATTTCTGTGTAGATGCATGGAGGCATATCTGGAGTCATCTTTATATGAACACCAGCTGTGCACAATGCTACAATATACATATGTGGAAGTAAACCTCTGTATTTGAGGCTAATTACACCCTCATTGACTCTTGAAATCATCCACATACTTCCAGGGATTCCCCCTGTGGTAAAACTTGTTGAGAGCCCAGCATTGTACACTAAGCTAGGAGAAGTCACTTGAGCCCCAGACGTGATTCTTTGGCTTTGACCTGGTTGACTGGAAGCAGCAGGATCTCACTATGGACCCAGTGATAGGCAGGGGAGCTGAGAAGTTGCTCTGTGCAGGACGTTACAATTCCTTGGGAGAGCCCAGAACCAGAGCACAGTATTTTAGCTCTGCATAGTTGGAGAGCCCCCTTGGATGGCGGGGAATGCACAGTATGGCACGAACTTCTTACTCCTAGCTTGGGACCAGATGTGATGATCCTTTAAATGCAATTCAAGCTGGAGAAACTGGAGCTCATGACTTCAACTCTTTAACTCACAGTATGTCACGCTTCTAGCTTGGGACCAGATGTGACGATCCTTTAAATGTAAGCCAAGCTGGAGAAACTAGAGTCTATTACAGGTGCATTTATATCGACACCAGTAGAAGCTCTAGAAGTAGCTCTCGGCATACCTCCCCTTGGTCTAAGACGGAAAGAACTGAGATTAAATTATTGGAGTAAAGTAGCACAAGAAGTGACCCACCCAGCACATAAAGCATTTGTCAAAAACCAACCAAGTGTATGGGACATCCCCTTAAATAAAGATAGATTATCCAACAGGGTGGAGAACTATAGAAGACCTAAGGCAGTTCAAAGAACTATCAAACACAATTGAAAATAGTAATAAATACAGAAGCAAAATACCACCCTGGGAACTAAAAACACCAATCATAGACTACTCACTTACTGAAAAGATCAAACAAAACATAGAAGATAAGGAAGCCAAAATGATAAGTAGAAAGTTCATAGAGCAACTAACTAAACAAAGTCTGGCCGTCTACACTGATGGATCCAAGGGTGATAGTGGGCAACTAGGTGCCGGAGTTGTAATACCACAATGGGGAATAAAAAAGAGCTACAGTGTAACGGAAGGGGCATCGATTTTTACTGCAGAGATGGTAGCAATTCTTAAAAAGTCTAGAAATAATCGAAGATAACCCACCAGAAGCTGTTACGATATTTACAGACTCACTATCATCACTACAAGCACTAGAACACCCAGGTAAATGTAGCCGGCCAGACATAAAGGAAGAAATTCTAGCTATTAATACATCACTAGAGAACAGAGGATGTAGTGTGAGGCTAGTGTGGGTTCCAGCACACATAGGTATAGCTGGCAACGAGTTGGCAGACCAGAACGCCAAGAAGGGAAGAACAAGTAAAAACAATATAAAAGCAGGACTGGGAAGGTCAGAGATCAAGAGCCAAGTGAAGGAAAGTAGAAAAGGCAGACACGCGTTCAAACTGCTGAAAGAACCAACGAGGACATGCCAGGTCAGAGAAGAATTAAAGATACCATCGAACAAAAAACTGTGGCGTCTCCGACTCGGTGCAGCATACTTCATGGTAGAAGAACCACACTGCCAAGAATGTCAGGAAGAGAATGACATAGACCACTACCTGATCCACTGTAAAAAGTATGAACAACAAAGGCTTGAATTAAAAACTTACTATAGAAATCACAATATAGACTTAACAGGTGATAAGGTTTTAAGTATAGATGCCCCAAGAGATGCCCAATCAATACTTAAAAGATATATACATAAAACAAAGGAAAAAATATAAGGTTAGAACTTCAGGAAAATCATCCAACTAAATAGAAATTAAGCAGCAAGAACTAACAAAGCATTAACAAAAAATAACTACTCATAGGACAAGGAAAGACAAGATATTTAAAAAAAGGGACAACAACTCAAAAAGAACAAATACTAATACAAATTAAAACCAAGTGTAAAGGACAATAGTTATCTAGAAACAATACAAAAGAGAAAATAAAATTGACAAATACTAATATAAATAAAAATCAGCAACTGCAAAAGACAACAGTTATTTAAATTGAATACAAAATTAGTAAATAAAATGACACTAAATACCCCAATTATAACCAACTTTCAGGTTGAACAGGGTAGACCAAGATGGAACGAGAAGAGGCAACAATGATCAGATGTTGAGTGCCCGATCTCCACCCATCAACTCGGCAAAACAACAACAACAACAACGAAACTAGAGCTCATGAAATGAGCAATGAAAGCACCTCTTGCTTTTCATATTCTTATTTTTATACCGTTATAGACCTTAGCATTCTGATTTTTAAAACAATACTTAATCCCTCCAGGCAGAGATTAGTCAGCTGTATCAGATTATACCAGAAGATGTCCTAGGGTCCGGTCAGTTTGGAATTGTGTATGGAGGTAAGCATTTGAGAGATATTCATACTGTAGCTTCTGCCAGCTATTTCTGTTTCATTTTATGCATTAACTAGAGAGGATATTTTCCTTATTAGGCTAAGGAACTTTCCCCGTGTAGTTCCCACTGGTGTCTGAAGAGATAAAGAATAAGACTACTTAATCCTCAGGCATGTCATACAAGGCAACTAATCTGAGGTTGGGCATGGAGCTGGTAACCTTATTATGAAAACAGATTGCTACAAAAACCACTTCTGCAAAAGCATTTGAATGCTTGGTACAGTCTTCCTGCAAGGGGACCATCTGTAGTGATGGCTCCATTCTCCCTAGGGAGTGAGATGGAATATGAGTGATGATGATACTGTAGCTTCTGTTTCATTTTATGCATTAGTCAGTATATTTTGCTTATTGTCTTAATGAGCTTATGAGGGACTCCATATTGCCTCATCAGTTACCATTGGGATTCTTTTGGTTAAACTGGCAAATGTCTTTTTGTAGGCCAGAAATCCAGTATGAAATGTTAAACTGCTTGGAATAAAAGTAAATACATTAGATCTGTCTACAAATTTCTAAATACAAAACAATGCTAATGACCCAGAAGGAAATGAAAATGTTAACTGCTGTACATCTTTATCTTAATTGTTGCCATTAACAGCCTAAAGATGATAGACCACTGTGTTGTTAGGCTGTGAAGCAACCGCATCTAAAGAAGAATGCTGTTACAAATATAGGAGAAATTTAAGAGAAAACTATTTCATTTAGAGACTCCGATTGGCTAAGCGGTTAGAGTGCTTTCCTCTTGTGGCATAGTTACAGGGTTCCAGGATCAAAACCTGGTAGTGTCATGCACCAGTCTACTCAGCTGTAAATGGGTACCTGACTCTGCTGTAAAATTAGGAAAGGCAGAGGCAGCAAGGAAGGGAACTGGTCATCCCACCTCTTAAAAAAAAAAGCTGGACCTAGTAAGATGAAGTCTCTAACACTTCACTCCCCTCTGGCAGTTTCTGCTATAGGACGACCTTGACTTTTATCTTAGTATTTCATTCCTGTCTTGATATACATCTTGGTTTATTTGTTCAGGTCTACATAAGGCAACAAATCGTGAAGTTGCCATCAAAGTAATTGACAAGATGAGGTTCCCAACCAAGCAGGAGACTCAGTTAAAGACTGAGGTGGAAATATTAAAGGTGCAGTCTCGAAAAGGGTGTTCTTAATGAGGTTTATTGTAGATCGTGCCTTTTTTGAGTGTCATTTGTCACCTTTATGTACTCTTATTCTCTCTGTTATCTTACTTACTTACTTAGTCATCTTTCTTCTATCTTTAGGTGTAGAGGTTTGGAGAAGGGAGCGCCATACTATCCTATCGGCTGTCTTTCTTCTGGCCTGGTTCCAATCAAGTCCTCAGTCCTTCTGAGATTGTCTAATGTTGTCCTCCCAGTGGACTCTGGGTCATCCTGGATGTCTGGATTCCTGGCTGTTAGTTTCCCATACTTGTCGTGGTAGCCCATCTTCTTCCATTCTGCAGACATGGCCAAACCATCGTAAACCATCTTGAGTCTGCAGTGGCTCGGTTTTGAGGCCATGCCAAATCTTCTGGTTGTGGACCATATCTCTTCCTATTCAACCACCTTCCTCGGATATCTCATTTCTGAGGTTTGGAGCTGACTTCTGTGGCTCTCTGTTATCATCCATATGTACTCTTATTGTGTGTGTTGTGGCCAGTATACATTATTATTGTATCTGTTGTGACCCAATATATTCTAACTGTATTGAGTACCACTAGAATGTACCCGTCTGTTGTGATCCATTTGTGAATTGCAATGATATTTGATACCTCCGATTGTGCAGAATCACAGGCCAGCTCATTCTTTTACATTATTTTATTGTTTTGTTACTTTATTTTCTCTTTCACATTTTGTTTTTGGTTGTTTTGTTGGATTCTTTGTGTTAATATTATTTCTTTTCTGTTTTGTATTTTTAGTACTCTCTATTTATTTTACTTTTTTCCTAGTGTTAACGGTGTTGTTTATTATTTTTCTTCATCTTTCTTGCTCGCTCATCTTATCTTATTTTTTTCCATGAATTTATCAACGTGTTTGTCCTGTGTCTTTTTTTCTTGACCTGTCTATATTATTGCTTGTCATTACCATTGATAATGGTATCTGTTTTCAGTAATGTATACTGTTGTGTCTTTTGTCACCATTACATGCTGGTTTTAAGATGGGAAGAAGTTCAACAGAACAGATTTGTAATCTGAGGTTATTGTGTGAGGAGTACATACAACATTTGGCATAGCCTTCCTGATTGTTATTGTTGAACAAAATCGACATCATTGCACTCTGGGCAAACCCATAGGAGCTCAGTCTCCCTCAGTATATGTCAAAGAGTGTGAATGCTAACTGTTCCTGTAGCTCGCTGGTTATATACACGATGGATGCATCCTCTCGTGCGTCCATCTCTGCTAGCCTAATGTTTGATGCCAAATTCCAACAGTCTTAAACTTGATGATCGGACGTTTAAACTATTGGGTACAGATTAATAACTGGCACAGGGCAAGAAAAATAATTGTTGAGTACAAATTTACAGCAAGTACAGGACAGTAACAATTATTATTAAGTACAAATTAATAACTTAGCATAGGACAACAAAAAACAACTTCTGAGTACAAATTAATAACTAATAAACGGCAACAAAAATAACAATTAGGTTATCCTTTCATACGTCCATCTCTGCTAGCCTAATGTTTAATACCTAATTCCAACATCTATTGCAGTGTCATTCTCCAGCAGGCGATCATTAATTGTTCTCAGTATCTCTCCCTTATCCATATCCAGTGTCCCCACTGTGGGTGCTCTTGATGCTAGTCTGTCAGCTCTCTCATTACCGCATACCCCTGCATGACCAGGACAGTAGATCCACACCAGCTCCTGCAGATTCAAAGCTTCTATTAATGTTTTCCATTCATGCTTTAGCCAGCCATTTTGAACCTTTCGAAGCATGGACTGAGAGTCTGACACAATGACTGCCTTTGATAATGAAGTTTCAAATCCCCCTCAACAGTTATTTTTCTTGCCCTCTACTCTGTAGTTATTAGTTCATACTCAACAATTATTTTTCTTGCCCTTTACTCTGTAGTTATTAGTTCACACTCAACAATTATTTTTCTTGCCCTCTACTCTGTAGTTATTAGTTCATACTCAACAATTATTTTTCTTACCCTGTACTCTGTAGTTATTAGTTCACACTCAACAATTATTTTTCTTGCCCTTTACTCTGTAGTTATTAGTTCACACTCAACAGTTATTTTTCTTGCCCTTTACTCTGTAGTTATTAGTTCATACTCAACAGTTAATTTTCATGTCCTGTGCCAGTTATTATGCTGTACTCAGTAGTGTAAACATCTGATTTACAGAGTGGTTAGAGCGCTGGTTTCTTGTGGCAAAGGCGCAGGGTTCGAATCATGGTACCGACACGCTTCTGTCTACCCAGCTGTAAATGGATACCTGACTCTGCTCTTTGAGTTAGGGAAGGAAAAGGCAGTGAGGAAGGGAACTGGTCACCTCACCTCTTGATGCTGGACCTAGTATATGAAGTCTCTAACACTTCACTCCCCTACAGCAGTATCTGCTATGAGACTACCTTGACCTTTTTTTACCCAATAATTATTTTTGCTGCCATCTATTAGAAATCAATTCATACCCAATATTTATTTTTGTTGCCTTGTACTAGTTATAAATTTTTACCCAAATTTATTTTTGTACCTATTAGTTTTTGTTGTTGTCGTGAACTAGTTATTAATCTCTATCCAATAGTTATTTTTGTTGCTCTGTTTTTTCCCTTTAATTCTGCATTTTTGTTTAGGAATGTAACCTCTCAGAACTTCTTTTGCCTTCAGAATTTGCATCACCCTGGTGTTGTCAACCTGGAGCAGATGTTTGAAACCATAGAAACGGTAGGTAACATTATTAATTTATTTCCTTGTTCTGCTTTACGGTAAGGTGAGTGAAAGTAGGTGGTTTGATTCTTACTGGGACAAAGATAAATGAAAATCGATGGTTTAAGTCTTACTGGGACTAAGGTGATTGGAAACAGATGGTTTACGGCTTACTGGGATAAAGGACAAAGACACAACCTACACTGTGATTAATAGGCCTTCATCAGGGACAGATGTACCTAAATAGTGAGGGGAAAAGTGAGACTTATTCTAAATGAGCCCTGTGTAATTTCTGGGGGTCTCCTATGAGACGAAGGAAGAATAGGACTACTCCCTTGGGCATGTTGTACAAGGCAACTAATATGAGGTTGGGGGTGGGGCTGGCAATCCCAACATGTACAACTAATTGCTACAGAAATCAAATCTACAAGAGCATGTGAATGCATGGAGCAGGCTTCTTGTAAGGGGACCTGCTGCGGTGGTGACTCCATGCTCTGTAGGAAGTGAAAAGGAAAATGATGATGAATCTAAATGAGTAAAAAAAATGTTTAAAGGAAAGAAATCATCAAGGAAGATGACAATTGTCACTCTGGAAGATTCAAGTTAGAAAAATGTGCCTTAAAGAAATCATCAAGGAAGATGACAGTTGTCACTCTGGAAGATTCAAGTTAGAAAAATGTGCCTTAAAGAAATCATCAAGGAAGATGACAGTTGTCACTCTGGAAGATTCAAGTTAGAAAAATGTGCCTTAAAGAAATCATCAAGGAAGATGACAGTTGTCACTCTGGAAGATTCAAGTTAGAAAAATGTGCCTTAAAGAAATAAGAAAGTAGTAGACGGAGGTTACTTTAATCCCCTTGTTAGCTTTCTAAATATTAACTTCTTTAAGTACCATGCCTGGTGGTGTAGGTGATAATGTCTGTCTCCAGTCATCATTATCTCATCTTAACCCGTAACCCATCATGGGTCATAGTGGTGCCATGGTGGAAGCATCAGCAGACAGGATCCTCCACTGCTCTCTATCCTCAGCAATGCGTACAAGTGTGGAAAAACCGTGCCCTGCCCATTCTTTGATGTTATCAGCCCAGGATTTTCTTTGCCTTCCTCTTCTCCATTTACCTTCGACTGTTCCCTGGAGGATCGTTTTTGAAAGGGAGTCATGACGAGTTACATGCCCAAACCAGGCAAGCTTTCGACGTTTCATGACAAAAGTGGTTCTTGGTGGCCTGCATACGTGTCTCCAGTACTAACTATTAATTCTGTGGTTCACTTCTTTCCATGCCCTTATGTCAAACAGTCTTTGTCATGCTCTCTCTTTTTCCTTCAAATTTTCCTGTTTGTCGCATGAGAAATTAATTAAATGTAGGGAAGGCTTGACAGCTGCAGAGAGGTGAGGGCCAGTAGTGCACACTGACGTGTGATAGTGATGCGCAAGTTAGATAGACAGTTGGCACAGGCTGAGTCAGTGATTTCTTCACTAAGAAAACCACACACAAAACTCTTCTTGTTTTCTCTGGCGACAGTATTATTCTTTTGCACACACTTTGTCACTCACAAATAGTTGAGGAAAGAAGTAAAGTTAGATTGAGGATTTGGTAGTCTAACAGAACAAACAAACAAAAAATCTCTATCAAGGCTAACTCAGTTTATTTCAATTTAGAAATATAAATAAGTCAATAAAAGATTTTACAACAAAATTATCATGATGAAACAAACTCAGAACAATTTGATGATTTTCAAGAAGAAAGAAATAAAACACAAATAGTGATAAATAAATTATGACTGAACTCTGTTAGTAAAGCTTACGACAGGCCTGGTAACATTATAGACCCTGCTGAAAATATGTGAAATACTTGTTGTATGAAAATGAATGTTCGTTTCTTTATTCCTTTGGTGTGAATGTTGGAAACGACTTATGTCCTGGTGTTCTCTTGGGAAGAAGTAATCCAATGATTTGAAATTAACACCAGTATTCAAATAAGGTATCCACAAAAAATTTCACAGAATCTGAACATGATTTTATAAGTCCAAGATTGGTGTTAAAAGGTAAAGGATCCCATTACACGCCCATTGAGGCATTTTGGGAATATGGTGTTAGGCCCATATTTTCTTGACTATTGGCACATGAGGGGTGATGTGGTCAGTATCACGCTGGCCGCCTTAACCATCCCAGGGTTGCTTTGGTACCCAATTCATGAGGTGTGGGTTGACCCTGGAGCCGTTTGCAGTCTAAACAATCCCACCTCAACTGGGGATCAAACCATGGACCACCGAGCTAAGAAGCCAGTGCACTAACCACTGTGCTACCACAGATTGGTGTTATGTATCCACAATTGGTGGGGAGATATCCACAGATAAAAAATTTACTTCCAGAGGTAGGATGAATTGGGTGGAGTATAATAGGGGTGTTGAGAATATTTGAAATAATTTAACACTGGTGGGCGTGGATTTAGGGCCATTAGAAAACTGTGTAACCTCCTTCCAGCAATAAGAGACAAGACGTGGCAGGCTGCACTGTTCTGTTGGTCTGTATATAGCTGTTGGACAAAACAAAATGTATGTGTAATTACTGTTCGGCTGCAATTCGCAGATATATTATTGGCTTAACAGTTTAAGCAGTGGCCTCAGCTTGTAGGCTTATTTGTATTCGTGCATGCTTTTGTCTATCTCGTTCCTAAAATAGGGCAGTCCGTTGTTGAACATTCCTGTATGCTGTGAATGAATCCAGCTGGTCAGGCTACATTAAGTACACAATAACAATACCACCAAATTGCTGCCTTCCCGGTCAGCCAAATAAAGTCACATGAGGGTCTGCTGTGGATTTTGGGGTTTATATTGTTTGATACTTGCAGTCAACTCCTTTTTCTTTTCGTTCCTTTCAGCATTCATAATACTATGCTCATACATTAATGATAAACACATTGAACAGTAAGACGATCATTGTAATTATATATGATACAAACATTGAAAAGTAATATCAATTTAAAACCCATGCATTGAAAATAAATGAGCCTTTGCATTATCATTCATGAAACATACATTGAAAAGTAAACTCATTAATATACTACACTTAGACTTGCATCATGATAGTAATGTATTTAAAACCTACAAAAACTAATTCCCTATTCTTATAACAATACCAGAAGAGTATACATACCCTCACATGAACTTAGCGTCAGTAGTTAATAACTTGAGGGCACTTTCAAAATCAAGTCTTCCTTCTAAGTTTTTCTCTACGTGACTAAGAATTTTGTCTTGCTCCATCAAAGGCTGGCCGCCAAGTAAAGTTAAAACTAGTTTCTTTAACCATAAAAGAATTATTCCACATTAGCCCTGACTACAGTTTTTGTGTTCCCACACCATGCACCTGCGAAATTATCTTTAAAAATTAGTTTGCATATCGAATGGCATGATCGTAGGTGCAGGGCAAATCTCCGTGTACCAAGCTAAAAGATTTCACAATGGGAAATAAGACAGGGCATAAATTTAGATAAAGCCGAGTTAGGAAAATCCTAAAAGTTAGGAATGCTGGCTTGGCCAAAACTTAACCTGTGTTCGGGGGAATGAAGGCGCATAAGAAACAACATTTTTCAGCTTAGTAGGGATAGACAGTAAATAAGGCAATATCCAGGAGGAACAGAAAAGTACAAATAGACAAATTATCTTCGATCTGCAACACTGTTGTTACAATTTATTCTGACTTTCTTCTGATCATAACATGCACAGAGAACGAGGATTCCTTCCTTCTATTATGAGGAACAAGCCACACAAATAAATAAAAAAAACACCAAAGCGAATATTAACTTAGACCTTAAAATTTGCCCACAAAATATGGAAAACTGTTAGAAGGCTTGGTAGAAATGCAGACTGAATATACAGAGGTGTAGGTTGTCTTGGTTGTGCTGGAAAAATTTCACAGGATATATAGGTAGTGTGTCTTTATCAGGAGGCATACAAGAACAATGAAGGTGAAAAAACTAATAATAAATGAAATATAAAGGAAAAGAACTCAACAGAGATAGTGATGTTTAAATTTAAGAAGTGTCTAGTTAGTAGAAAAATAATGGTTTGTAATTTTGCTCTCTCGTAATTATTATTGAAACATAATGCCTGGAATTGAGACATAGAAGAGCTAGACAACAACTGAGAGAAAAGCCATAACGACAAAATACATAGAGAAACATTACCCAAGCAACACCTGGACCCATGCATACACAGATGGATCAGCGACAAATGCAACAGAAAATGAAGGTGGAGGTGTTCTTCTGAGCTTAAGCATTGGTTCACAAAATAAAAGGCTGTCAGTGGCAACTGGAAAATTCTCAAGTAACTTCAGAACAAAGGCCTTGAAAACTGCAGCAGAGGTTAATGAGGAAAGCACAGAGAGACAAGTTTCTTTCTTCACAGACACACTGTCAGTAATTGCAATACTGAGGAACCAAAATAATGCAGACCTGGATGACCTAAGAGTAGTGCTTTATAAACAATGTCAAAGATTCAAAAGAGTTGTGATCCAATGAATCCCATCTCACTGTAACATCCTCAGCAATGAAGAGGCTGACAAATTGGCAAAGATAGGTGCATGAGAAACAACTGGCAAAGGAAGGTGGAAAACTACTTCAGCCTGATACAAGTATAACTTTCAAAGAGGCAAAGAGTTTTATCAGAATCAGTTACAGAAACAAATGGCATGCAGAGCATCCAGGACACACACAAAATGATGCATATTACCATCTCAGTAGAAGAGAACAAGTGATAATCTTCAGACTCCGCACGGGCTGCAACATATTGGGATACCATCTATTCAACAAGCTAAAGTTAGGAACTACTGATGAATGTAACTGTGGCATAGATAAAATGACTGTTGAACATCTGCTTCAAAGATGCCCAACATATGAGGAACAGAGAAAGCAATAATGGCCATCACCAGTACCATTCCTGGAAAAACTCCATGGAAATACAAATAGCCTCAAGCTGACCACTGCTTTCTTTGAAAATATTGAAGTAGACGTCTGAAAGTGTACGAAGAAGAAAAACATTTTATTCATTGCTTTTCCTTACATATTTGTGATTCATTCATTCATATTTGTGATTCATTCATATTTGTGATTCATTCATTCATATTTGTGATTCATTCATTCATATTTGTGATTCATTCATTCATATTTGTGATTCATTCATTCATATTTGTGATTCATTCATTCATATTTGTGATTCATTCATTCATATTTGTGATTCATTCATATTTGTGATTCATTCATTCATATTTGTGATTCATTCATATTTGTGATTCATTCATATTTGTGATTCATTCATATTTGTGATTAATTTATATGTGTGATTCATTCATTCATATTTGTGATTCATTCATATTTGTGATTCATTCATATTTGTGATTCATTCATATTTGTGATTCATTCATATTTGTGATTCATTCATTCATATTTGTGATTCATTCATATTTGTGATTCATTCATATTTGTGATTCATTCATATTTGTGATTCATTCATATGTGTGATTCATTCATTCATATTTGTGATTCATTCATTCATATTTGTGATTCATTCATATTTGTGATTCATTCATATTTGTGATTCATTCATATTTGTGATTCATTCATATGTGTGATTCATTCATTCATATTTGTGATTCATTCATATTTGTGATTCATTCATTACCCTTTAGATCCCCAAGGAGCATGGGCCTTCAATACATTCAAGCCAAGTTCTTCCTGTGCCATCCACTCAAAATCTCTCCATGTCTTTTTCAGCTCTTTCATTCTGTCACCAGTTATCTTCTCCATGTGTTTTTAAGTCTCTCTCTACCTCTGAATATGTAAATGTAGTTGTGATCTAAATGTTCACATGGGACATGTTTTGTGGATGACATATAATAGTCATTTCAATAGTATTCATTTCTTCTCAGATATTTGTTGTTATGGAGAAACTTAAGGGTGATATGTTAGAGATGATTCTGTCTAGTCCAAAAGGTCGCCTCAGTGAGCGTGTTACAAAGTTCCTTATATCACAGGTGAGTATTTTTGTTTGGTTTAGTTTGGTTTTATGGACCATCTTCATTGCATATGGACAACTCTATCAGTGCTCTGATCTCCTCCCTTAGATCACCCAAGGAGGATCTCAGCATGGTGCATGAACTGTGTAGCACCAATGAGAATCTCAATGTGTGTATACAGAAATCACACATTCTATACATATTTTTGTGGTGGGTAGGTTTCTAATTTTTAAATTTTCCCAGGGCAGCGCTCGTATGGCCTACTCTTTACAATTTCCAACAGCTGAGAGATTTTTAACGTGCACAACTTGTTCACGGGACCTTCTATTTTTTCACCCTTATCCAAGAAGGCTATGCATCCGATCTCACTACCTAGGAATTTTTAATAGTTTTCTTTCACGAAAATAGTTCATCCTCCTAGGTTGCTGGATTTATGTCCAGTGCCCTCAAGTCTCTCTTGCACACATAAAAAATAGTTCTGTTTTCTTGAGACTAATTGTATGATGATGATATGAAACTCTATACAGAGCAGTACAACAGGAGGCAATCTGATCATCAGAAGTAGTTCCCCCATCGGTCAATATTATACTCATGAAATCGGTGCTACATCTTCTTATTTTCCCCTTTTGCTATCATATATAGCCACACCTGTCTAAAAAAACTAGACAGTCTGTCTAAATCTTCTCTAACCATCATGCTGAGGTAGACCTCAAAGGCTAGCTGAAAACCATGCAGTCAGTTTGTTAAGGAGCCAACATTTTCATATAGAACATGTTTGACTGTTTTCTTTTGTTCCCCACATGGACACATACATCTGTTTGCCCAGTTTTTAATTTGTTTAATAGATGGTACTTTAGTCTGCTGTGACCAGTTCTGATGTGAAAATAATCACCTGATATTTATATTCTTAGTAATGAGAAATATGCTTCTAATTTGTCTCACTCAGAATTACTAAGTTGGCTTGCATATTCATTGTTCATTATCAGCCATTTTGTCATTCTCTTGAACAATGGTTGCTGTTCAGATGAACAATATATTACTTTATTGTTAATTTTTTTGCATGCTATTTATTACATTTTGTGATCAGGGTGTCTTTTATGTGTATTGATGAAACAGGCAACTTATTAGGATTTAATGAAAATAATAATCATACCAGGGTTCATGAATCCAAGGTTTTCCTTAGAAATTTATAAATTATCCTTATTTCAGGTAAAAACTGGGGATAATATGCTATTAAATGCTATACTGTACTTTTGGTAATTTCCTATCTTTCGTACCTTTTTGCTCCGCAGTGAATATATGTAGTTAGGTGTTGTTTCGTAGCGCTTAGGGTTAGGATTAGGGTTAGAATTAGGGTTAGTATTATGGTTAACACTAACCCTAACACAAACCCTAATCCTAACCCTAATCTTAACTCTTAGTATACGAGCTGCCTTTCATGACTACCATTACAGATTTTGCAATAAATAATTTATTTATAAAGATAACATAAGTGTTATATATCAAAATGTGAAGAAATGAAACCCCTATATCATGCACGTAACTAAATTGTTCAGTGGTTTTAAACATGCATTCAGCTATAAATTTTCGCTATTGACGGGGATTGATCATCGGCCTCTCTAGAAGGCCGCTCGTATACTAAGAGTTAACCCTAATTCTAACCCTAATCCTAACCCTAAGCGCTATGAAACAACACTTGACTATGCATATTCACTGCGGAGCAAAAAGGTACGAAAGATCGGAAATTACCATACTTTTTATAAACAAAAATGCAGAAGTAGTAAAGCACACAACAAAACACACTGGAAGTAATAATTAATTTCTCTTTTCTGCAGATCCTGGTTGCCTTAAAGCATTTGCATTCCAAGAGCGTTGTTCACTGTGACCTCAAACCAGAAAATGTTCTTTTGTCTTCTGAGACAGCATTTCCACGGGTGAGCTTTTTTTTATAGAAAACTTAAGCTACAATGTCTTGACTACTACAAGAACTTGTATTTTCCTGTGAAGAATGATTGTTTTTTTTTTATTTTTACCTTATAGTTCATGTTGAGCAAGACAGGCAAAAAGGACACATTTGGGTAAAATCCTATCACTGATGTGCTTGTGGAGAAGAAAACTGCTAAGCTAATCTCTAGCATAAGGCTGTGGCCGGCTGGACCAGAATCACATATAGCGGTACATGTTACAATAAGGGGCTGGAACGGTCTAGGTTTGACAGCCTGTACATTGCTTTGATTAAATTCACTGACACTGCATACACATTTGATTTTGTTGTTAACCTGGATTTCTTTTGGATTTATAATTCATACCAGGTATTCTGAGGACATAATTATTTCTGCACTCTCCTTCAAAAGACAAATATTAAATGTCTTGCTGTTTATGGAAGACTTGATTTTATAACACAGAAAGACTTGACAAGGAATAGGCAATGACTTTGTGCCTCCTGAAGAAAAACTGAGCCATGAAATATAGTTCTCAAACAATTTATAACATGCAGATTGAAATGTGTAAAATTAAAAGAAAAGACCAACTGGTTGTGATCTGATATACTCTGTCAATGAATGTTTTGCTGTCCTATTTTCTTGAATTTTTTCTGCTGATGAATGATAATGTTAATAAAAATAGCTCTTGATAAAATGTTTGTGTGGCTTTTAATAGACCCTTCAGTCATAACTGACTATGGGAATGTACCCCTGAGGTGACAGCCCTCAGCAGCTTATTTTCCTGGTGTTCCTTTCGACATTTTCTTTTCTCTTCTGCTTGTTATGAGAGCTTCCTTTTGCCCAATCTGAGGTGGCGCTGTACAGAGCATCGCCACTTGGTGCGATCGGCAGCTTCATCCTTCCAGGTTGCTGGATTTATGACCAGTGCCGTCATGTCTCTCTTGCACACATCCTTGATTCTCAGCTGCCGTGACCCAACTGTTCTTTGCCACCTGCCAGTTGTCCATAGAGGATATCCTTCGGGATGTGATGATCTTCCAAGCGGTGGACATGGCCACGCCAGCATAGTTTGCGCTGACTAAGCAGTGTATACATGCTTTGAAGACCAGCACGTGACAGCTCCTGTGGCTGACCAGTATATTAACAGTTCTGTCAGTAAATTCTTTGTTAAAAAGTAAAGTATATAGTGAACAAGTATCAGACCTATTTGTTCAAGCAGATGACATTCAAGCAGATCAGCCTGTGCTGAAATTTGCTTGTGAGGCCTTATCTTGGCTACTAATATTGAGTCTCTGAAAAATCTTTAACTTTGAACAACTTACAGTTTGTGAAATCCTTCTGAAATTTCCCATACATACATGTATAATTTACGTGCACTTTCTAGAACTAACTCAGCTAAACTTTGACAGTATTTCTACTTGTACAAATGCATCTTAGTATAGAACATAGAAAATATCCAGAACATAGCTCGTCCAGAACTTTGTTTCTTAGTCACAACGAAAATTTTATTGACATGCAAATTCGTATCAGTTTGGTTTTCTATAGCTAGCAAATTTCTTGCAGACAATCCTTCTATTTTTTTTCTTTGCAGCACTTTTTAAACCAGGCATCAAGTCACTAAATCCTTTCCAAAACGTCCAGTTTATCTGATTACTTCTATTTACACCTATATTAATGTGAGAGTTGAAGTCAGTCTCTTTGTTTTTATCTATGTCTTGTCTCTTAAGTCATGCTTAGAGGGTGCTAACAACATGCCATAATTCGTGATTCTCAATTGTATAGGCTTACTTCTAAATTGTCTTCTTTCATGGCTTTTACAATTAATCTCTGTAAAACTTTCACAGGCAGCATGACTCACTTGAAAGTTTTTCTATTTTACTTTTGGCTACATTGTTACTGAAATTGGATGTACCATGTGTTTAAGGTGACCATATTTTCAAAACCCTAATCCGGGACAAAATAGTAGATTTGACCTATTTCAATGCAAAAAACGGGACAAAAAGGTAAAGAAAAGGTCAAAAGTCGGGACATGTCCCGGAAAAATCAAGTTGATGTCAATTTAAAATAATATACATTTTATATATACATTTGAATAACATTGAATAACATACATTTTACTGTATAAGTTTAACTACTTAAACTAATAAGAGAGAAAAACATCAATAATCCTTACTTAAGGTGAAGCTGAGTTACTGTACTTTTCAGATAAATGGATTTTTATCAATAGGTCCTTCTTTGCAAGCAGTATCTTAAAAAACTCGACACATGTTTCTTCACAGTTCACTTTGGTTGTCAACATAGCTTTCAAAGTTTCAACACCTAGCTGTGTTTTATCACTTGCCCATAAGCTGTTCATCAAAGAAAACACCCTTTCTGTGGCAGCATTTGTTCCAGGTAGACAGAAAAAAAACTCTGCCAACTTCAAAATATTTGAAAATGTCACATTATTGTTTTTGAAGTGGGCAACCATTTCAATCCAACGTTGTGGTGGCAATGTTTTTTTGGCACTCCATTCACTAATTTTCTGAGAAGTAACAAACTGCTTCATATAGACATATTTGTCATAAATTTCAGTTTCTGTAAAGTGGGCTGAAGGTAATGTTTGAATCACTAGTGATGATGATATCTCAATATCTGCCCAAATTGGTATTCTGTTCAGCGTTACTCAACTGTAGGATTCTAGGTCTTGAAAATATTTTGCAGCCCATTTATTCAAATAATTGAAAGCTGTTTCATAGAACGAAGAAACGCTAGCATGAAACTTTTTCACATCCTCCTTTGGAAGTCCTTCCATTTCCAGCTTTTCAAGGATTAGCTTAACTCTTGATGGCAAGAAACAGTCTTTCAGTTTGGACTTCAAAATAGTTTTCAACCTGTTGATGCTGTCAGTGACTTCAAACACAGTGACCGTCTGTCCCTCTATTTTTTACACTGCTTCATGGAATGGAGAGGCCTGATTGTGAACAAAAACAAGCCATGCCTCAGATAGAGGATTTTCAAAGAATGTCTGTATAAAAACTGGGCATCTGTCTTGAGATTGAAAATATGATTTTAGAGGCAGGAACATCTGAAGAACCCTTTCAACAGCAGGTAGCAGAGCAAGCCACCTAGTCTGAGAATAACCTAAGATCATCTGGAAGTCTGTTTCTACAAACTGGCAAAACTCCTTGAGTCTTTCAACTCATTCTGTGTATGATTTGAAGAGTAGATAAATTTTAGCAATAATCAGCTCGACATCAACAGGCAGTACATCTGCAGCTGTTCGAACAGTGTTGTGGAAAATATGACCTGCACACCCAACTCCTATAAGACCATGTCCAAGGTTTTCTTGCAGTTTTTTGAAAACATTGTTCTGTCCTTTCCTTTCAGCACCTCCAAAATTGGAATTTGTGTTGTCTGCGCATAATCCAACTACTTTCCTGTCTAAACCATTTTCAGTTATGCAGTCATTAAGAAAACTACTTACAATATCAGATGTTTCACCTGGCAATGACTTTAACTCTAATATTTTAATTTTCACTCCATTACTGTGATCAAAGTATCTGACAAGCAAAGGAAAAATCTTGAATTCTTTGTGGTTGGATGCATCTGTCAGTACAGAAATAAATGTAGACTTTTCTAGGTCACACCTTAGCTCATTTAGAATATGGGGTGCCAAGACATTTCGAATAATGGCTTCTGTTTTCATACGTGCACATGCAAATTTTGGCTCTAAAGTAACCTGAAGTAATTTTGATGTGCAATCCATAGACCTGAAAGTATGATTGTGTAGCACTGTATGGTATGCAAAGGTGCCTTCTATAGCAGCTAATTGCTCTTCTTGGTCACCAATTTTATCAGAAGAAAGTGGTTAACGACGAGCTTGATGCAACGACGGCTCTCTTATGTTTCTCACTGCTTATGTGGTTCTTAATATCACCACGTCCACTATGGCTTATCGAAAACCCGGAGGCACATATATTGCATCGTACATTGAAGTTTGATGTACTCTTTTTAATAAACGGATATTCCTTTTGTAAATCTTCATTGAAACTGCATTTACGCTTTGGTACCATTTTCTTACAACAATAACAAAATATGCACAAATAGTTCACCGTTTAAATTAAATAAACGTATACCATACGCAAAATCTTGGTACTTTACCACTACCTAAAATTTCAAATAACTGTGAAAATCACATTGGAACTACAAAACTAATTCGCGGTCCTGACAACCTCTTGTGCTGTTTCGGTGCCAGTTCACTAATAATTAAAAATTCCCTCGTCAGCCACGGAATAATAATTTTTTTTATTTATCTGTGAGATTTATGCCAAATTGGCAAATTCGTTCAAAACCGGGACAAATTGGCGTCCCGGATTGCATCGAAAAAAAGTCAGGACAAATTATCAAAAATGGTCGAAAACCGGGACTGTCCCGGAAAAACCGGGACATCTGGTCACCTTACATATGTTACATGTCCCAGATGTCTCATTAATGCACTGAGTTTGAGATTTCAAAACCTTCTTACACCATAGCTTATCCTGTTTCCAATATTTCAGACTGTGCATGTTTCGACATGTTTTCCACCGTTCATCTTAATTGACAAAATATGTAACTATTTTAATGAACTATGCAGTGTGCTGGAATCTTAATCTTGTAAATTAATTCCTCTCTAGCTTTTTTCCTTCTGTTATGCAATAATGTATTTACCTTACTCATTCCATGCATTCACCATTTTATTGTCTTGTTTGCTTCCCCTTTCTTACTGATCAAAATGTTACTGAATCTAGCTAACAATATCATCTCTATTCTCTTACCATATTCTTCTTTCTTCTCTGCTGAATCTCTTCATCACAGTTATTGCCAACCAACTTCACAGTGCCTAAACAATCAGAAATATTTGTTTACACACCATAAGAAAAGAAAGAGTTAGGAAATCTAGTAACAAGTGGACAATTTAATGCAGAAATGAAGACAATAAGAGAAATTCCACAGTAATCTGGCCACTTGTTGTAGAAAGAAGACAAGAGATCCATTTTAAAACTCCAACCGTCATAGAGATGGGTAGACATGATCATTAACATCTATTGGCATAGCATTTAAGTAGATGATTCTGATCTCTTATTAGTTCCATGATTCTTGTATCAGACATTTTAAAAGTGCAAGATTTTTCCTGTAAATGTAAGAGTTTGGTTTTAAGGACTGTTTTCATCAGTGCCTCGATCCCCTCCCTTAGATCATACAAAGAGGATCTCAGCACAGTGCATCAACTCTATAGCACCGGCAAGAATCCCATTGTGTATCACACATTCTGTAAATACTTTTGTGGTGGGTAGGTTTCTAATTTGTAAATTTTGCCAGGGCAGCAGCCTTGTGGCCTACTCTTTACGATTTCCAACTGCCATGGGATTTTTAACATACACAACTTGCACACGGAACCTCTTATTTTTTCACTCTTATCCAAGAAGGCTAGACATCCTCTCTCACTACACAGGAGATCAGGGAGGAGTATGCCATCCTTAGGACCACTGTTTCTGAAAAAATATTTCCATAAATTATATTCCCTGTACTGGGAATCGAACCCAGTACCTTTAGAATTTGAGGCAGCTGCTATACCTCTTATCCACTCCAATCACCTAAATGTAAGAGTGCAAGAACATAATAAAAATGAAAACAAGTCAGCTCATAATATTTTTTTCACAGGTAAAACTCTGTGATTTTGGCTTCGCAAGAATCATTGGAGAAAAATCATTCCGGAGATCTGTAGTTGGCACGCCTGCATACCTAGGTCAGTAGCATCAAGTTTTCAGAATTTTTTTTCCTATTAAACTCTCATACTGACTTCAGTCAGGAGATTGATTTTCACGTACAGTCATTTTTCAGTTGTCTTTGTGTTGCCTATCCTTTCAGTTTTGGTGCAGTCTATCTTTTCAGTCTGGGTGCTGTCTGTCCTTTCACTTTTGGGTTATCCTGGTGCTGTCAGTCCTTTCATGTTTGAGTTATCCTGGTGCTATCTTTCATTTTAGTATTGGGTTTATCCTGCTGCTGTTTGTTTTTTCACTATAGAGTTTATCCTGGGGTTGTCTTTCCTTTGAGTATTGGGTTATACTGGCACTGACCATCTTTTCAGTCTTGGGTTATCCTGATGCTGTCTGTCCTTTCACTTTTGGGTTTATCCTGATGCTGTCCTTTCAGTATAGGGTTAATTTGGTGCTGTTTGTCCTTTCAGTATTGGGTTTATCCTGGTGCTGTCTGTTCTCTCACTCCTGGGTTATCTTGGTATGTCACTGCTTTTGATTTTGGTTATCTTTTTAAATTCAGTTTCAGGAGTGCCTATTATTTATTTATTGATGTTTTTGACTTTTATTAAAACGTCGCTATTTCTGGATTATTTGTTATTATGTTATATTTCTTATTTATTATACTACCTGAAGTTTTTTTTTTTGGTTTTTTTTTTTTTAGTTACGGGCCTGCTACCCAAATTACGCACTTATTTAATGCTTCTTTGTTGTTCATATGATCATGTGATCAATTCATGTGACTTATACTTTCTAACTTTTTATTCCTCCTGCACAGCATTTTTAAGACTCATATTCTATTCATGAAAAATCCGACCTAAATGTCTTTTATATTTGGAATGCACCTTAATATAACCGGCTTGGTTGAACGGGATGTGCCTCGCCAAAACAAGACAAAATTGTGTTTTAAAATAAGATACATATTCCTTGTTTTCTTGTATTTTTTACATTTGTTTTTCCTATCACAAGTAGCATACCTGTCAACCTCCTGAAACAAAAACCTGTACGCCGGACCAAAAAAATCCTTACAATCCTTACGCAAAAAATATATTAATAAATTATACACAATACAGTTTTAAAACAAGAATTGACATATACAAATCTATTAGCATTTGAATTAGTGTGATATAAATCATGCTAATAGTCTCATGCTGTTCTTAACATATTAAAAAACTTAGTGATCGTGAGGTACTATTCTTTTGATGCACGGTGTTTTGTATTATAATCAACACACGCACTTGTTGCACTTTGCAGAATTGAATTGTGGGCTTAAAGTCTTCACAGCATGTATCAATGTTAATCTTACACTGTAAAAAAGAAGTGAGTGTGTCTGCATTCTTGACCTCCTGCAGTCTGTGTGGATTTTTTTATTGAAAAATAAAGCAGCGAAGTTTACGCAAACAAACTTTTTTTCTAGTTATGTAGGGCTGACACAGAATATTATGACATTAATTTATTGGAAATATTTAAATGATCAAAATATAACTGGAAAGATTAAGAGAACGAAAAACAAAAAACAAAAAAAAAAAAAAACAATAAAGCAAAGCAAACAGCTAACAGCAAAAAAAAAAAAAAAAAAAAATTTACCAAATTATGAACAGAATATCAAATCTAGGAAGAAAAACGTAGCACCAAAAATTTACAAAATTATTATTTAAGAGTTGGTAGCCTAGACCAGTGTTAATAGATTGCCACTTTATTAAAACATAAAGCAGCAAATCTCGACCGCTGGAATAAAGTAGGTAGGCCTACTCAATGCAAATAAACTTTTTTTTTTCTGCTTTTGTAGGGCCTACACAAAATTTTATGATATTACTTTATTGGAAATATTTAAATGGTCAAAATATAACTGGAAAGATTAAGAGAACGACAAAAATAAAATACAATGAAGCAAAGCAAACAGCTAACAGCAACAAATAAGAAATTAACCAAATTATGAACAGAATATCAAATCTAGGAAGAAAAAAATGTACTACCAAAAATTTACAAAGTTATTATTTAAAAGTTGGAAGCCTAGACCAGTGATAATAGATCGCCACTTTATTAAAAAATAAAACAGTGAATCTCGACCGCTGGAATAAAGTAGGCCTACTCAATGCAAACAAACTTTTTTTTTTCTAGTTATGTAAGGCCTACACAGAATATTATGATATTAATTTATCGGAAATATACTGAAGGGCAAGATATAACTGGAAAGATTAAGACAGCGATTCTTCTTCTTCTTCTTCTTGCGATCGCATCTTTGATGATTACACCGTCAGACGAGTTCTCATGATGAATTCGACTGTTGTTTGAAGTTCCTCTTTAACTCCATATAGCTTTGAGTTTAGTGTTGAGTCATTGGGCCAGTATATCTTTCTTAACTGGTCATACAGAGGACAGTCCTGTAGAACATGCTCAGCAGTTTGTTCGCTTAATCCACATGTGCACAGTGGTGAAGCAGACAATCGTAGCTTGTGCATGTGTTTATTCAGTTTGTTATGCCCTGTCCTGAGTCGAAAAATAGTTATCTGTCCCTGCCGGTCGAGAGTGTGATAGTCGTCTTTGGGTTGGTTCTGTTCTCTTCTGATAGTCTGGATAGCTCTCTTTTTCTCAAAGTATGTGACTTCATTATCTTCTTGTTCACATTCTCCTCCCTTTTTTGCAAGTTTATCTGCCTTTTCATTTCCGGGTACACCACAATGAGATGGTACCCACTGAAGTATGGTTCTCTTTTTGGCAGCTACCTTGTTTAGTTCATTTCTCAGATGCGGGAGTTTACCACCCTTGAGAGCTTGCAGGACAGACAGTGCATCTGTGAGGATGACTACCTGGTGGCAGTCAGAGTTGGTGTTATAAATCATATTTGCAGCTTGCTCTAGAGCTTGAACCTCAGCTGTATAGTTGGAACAGAATTTACCAGTGGGAATGTGCCTAGTCTCATAGTGGTTGTCAGGATATGAGATAAAGATACCGGCACCTCCATTCCTAACAGCATTAGTTGCTGATCCATCTGTATAGGCATGTATCCATGATTGATCGGGATAGCTTTCTTGGATCATACTCAATGTAGCAGTTCGTTTTTGCAGATCATTATACTCACATCCACTTGTGAGACCACTGACTGATGTATTAATTTGGAGGGCACTGCTGGCCTGCTCCCATGGTACAGGGTATAGGGTGGGCTTCAGTGGTGTTGTCTTCATGGATAGGTCTTCTTGATGCTGTCTTATAAGTCTTTTCCCCCGATGCACAAAGCTGCTACGCTTTAGACGTCCCAATGCCAGACCATCTAGTCTTGCCTTCATTGGGTGCATTTGCATACTGTTGTACTTTTCCATCTGGATCATGGTTTTTGTGTCTCTTCTATGGGACAATGTCTGTAATCCAGCAACCTTCTGCATCTCTGTTATTGGTGTAGTTTTCATGGCTCCTGTAATGAGCCTGAGAGCTTGATTTTGCACCTTGTCCAAAGACTGCAGATGTGAGTTAGCAGCTGATGACCATGCTGCTGAGCTAAACTCTAAGTGTGGTCTTATTACTCCATTACAAATCTTCTTTAGATTTCGTTCATTTGCTCCCCAGTTGGTACCTGCTAATTTTCTGAGTATGCCTAGTCGTCTTCGGGCCTTTCCTTCTGCATTTTCAATATGCTTATTCCATGTAAGCCTTTGGTCAAATGTCACCCCAAGATAGGTGGGGTAGCTTTCTTCCTTGATCACGGTTGTCCCTAGGTGTATGTTAGCTGCTTTGTCCTTGGGGCGAGGGAGAACAGTGTTATGGAGGTTTTGTCTGTGCTTATTGTGATAAGCCATTTCTCTGCCCAAGACACTAGCATGTCTGCTGCCCGCTGCATTCTATAATTTGCTGTGGTGACATTTTCATCAGCGCACCAGAGTACTAGGTCATCTGCATATAAGGCAGCTTTAACTCCTGCAGGGAGATCTTTCACCAGGTCATTGATGTAAACAAGGAAGAGTGTTGGTTAAATTACTCCTCCTTGAGGTACCCCCTGATGGAGCAACACTTTTCTGCTCTGCAGACCGTCAAGAGTGACTCTAGTTCTCCTGTTATGCAAGTATAACTGGATCCATTTCATCATGTTGCCTTGGATTCCACTTCTCCTAAGTTTTGCAATGAGGCCATCTTTCCACACCTTGTCAAAGGCCTGCTTGAAGTCGACCCAGATCGTTAGGACCTTTTTCTTCTCCTGGAAGGCATCTTCTATTGCTTGAGACAAGTAAGTAACTTGGTCTTCTATACTGTAGCATTCTCTAAATCCAGCTTGTTCCGGCACCAGGATCTGCTCAGACTCTAAATACCATTTCAATCTGTGGTTGACTATTCGCTCCATAGTCTTCCCAACACAGCTTGTGAGACTGATTGGCCGGTAACTTGCAGCCTCGGTCTTACATTTCCCTTTCTTTAGTATGGGTATTGTGATGGCTTCTCTCCATACTTGGGGTACCGTTCCTTTCAACCAGCTGTGGTTGAATATCTCAAGCAGTTTTGTCTTTGCTGCTGAGCTCAGATTTACTAGCATTTCATTGCTGATTTTGTCTGGGCCGGGTGACTTTTGAAACTTAAGCTTGGAAATAGCCTTCTGTAGTTCTCCTAGTGTGATGGGTTCCCTCATTGGGGCAGGAGTATCTGTCTGTCCCATGGTTGCCAGTATTTCTTTTCTTATCTCTCTCTGATGATCTATGTTAATGGGTAAGTTGCTTTCTGAACTGTATCTTCTAGCAAACAAGTCTGCAGCTTGTTTGCCTCTGAAAAGTTTGCCACCTTCATCCAATGTGATAGTCTGCCTAGGTGAGGAACGCTCTTCATTTAGAGACTTGACTAATCTCCAAAGTTTCCTGCCGTCTTTCTCAAGGTTCAGCGATGCCGTTTTAGTTCTCCAGCTTTTCCGTTTTTCTTCTAGCTTTGTTCTCTGAAACTCTGCTACAGCCTTTTTCCATTTGTTGTGAGTTTCAAGTGAAGGCTGAGACTCTGCGTCCTTTCTAGCCCTGTCCATAGCTTCCTGACGTTCTTGGAGTGTGCTGGACCAGTATGGTATGTAGTTACGCCGGCATCCTTTGGGAATGGTTTCTTTTGCAGCTTGTAGTATGCATCTGTTGAAGTCTTTTACCACTTCATTAATGTCTCTGTTCTGTACCTTGAGGGTAGACAGCAGCGTGTTCACCTGATGCCTGAATAAACCCCAGTTGGCTTTTTTGTAGTTCCATCTTGTAATGGCTGGGCCTGTACTGAGAGTTGCACTCTGGACAGTAAGAAAGATTGGGCGATGGTCGCTTCCCCCTAGTTGGTCTCCTACTTCTCTACTAATAGATCCAGCTATATCTGGTGTGGAGAAGGCAAGATCTGGTGTTGAAGTTGTGTGCCATCCTCTGGAGTAGAAGGTAGGAGTATCTGTGGCATTATTGACTAGGATTAGGGAGTGATCATCTTGCCAAGTTTCAACCTCTTCACCTCTGTGATCCAGATGGTTATAGCCCCAGCTCTGGGAGTGGCTATTAAAGTCTCCAACTGCTATAAAGTTGGTGGCTGGTACCTGTATAGAGCTGAGACTCAGGGGTTTGTTGTTCGGACAGTAATAGTTCAGGAGTTCTATTTCCATCTTGTCTACCTTTATCTGCAACAGCTGATATTCTGCTCCATCCATGTAGGTTTTCCTTTCGTGTGCAGGAATGTTATTCCTTACAAGAGTAAGTACTCCTCCTTTTCGTCTATCTTTTCTGTCGGATCTGAAGCATTGATATCCCCTTATTTTAAAGGTTTGATCTGCTTTCAAGTGAGTCTCTTGGATACAGCAAACACTGACTTGCTTCTCATACAAGATGTTTTCCAGCTCTGTCTTTTTGCTGTATCCAGCCTGCTTGCTGTTCACTCCCTCTGCATTCCAGTGCATCATGACAAGTGGCACTCTGGGTTTCTCTTTTTCTGTTTTGTTTTGGTCAGTAGTTCTCCTCCGCCGTCTGCTGACTCCACAAGACGGTCTAGAGGGTCCTCCAGTAGCTGAGGGTGGGCTCTGTCGAGGCTCAGAGCCCGGCACTGCACCTGCCTGGTGGAGCTCCACAGGGCGAGCACCAGTACGAGATTTATTTGACGGTGTACTCTCCATAGAAAAAAAAAAGCGAGTTGCGTGATACTGTGGTTTCCGGTGCGCCTTCTGGCCCAGTATCTATGACTTTAGCACCTGTTCAACAGGAGAGTGGGCTCATCCCTAATCTGTTTATGTTCCCAGTAGTAGACTATTCGCAAGCAGCCTGGGGTGTCACTGCTCTGCGCGGACCTTGTTTACCGAGGCGGCGTCCGAGCTCGTATGGTGAAAATATGGTTGCGTTATCTTCAAAATAGCCCTGTCTTTCCCATGGCTTTTCTGCCATCCTGCAACTTTGAGTTAGGGAGTTCTGAGCTCCAGTCTCTTTCCCAGGCATTTTATCCTGGCCTGGCTTGCATACAGAGGACCCCACTTCTGGTTCTAAGTTAGCAGTTGGGGATAGGTGGGGTAGCACACTGTGCATTCCCCATCATCCAGGGGGCTCTCCAACTATGCAGAGCTTGCATAATGCTGTGCTCTGGTTCTGGGCTCTCCCAAGGAATCCTCACGTCCTGCACAGAGCCACTTCCAGATACCCACCACCTGCCAACCCTCCATTGTAGAAATCTCCTGCATGCGGCCATCCAGTCAAGAGCCAGTATTAAGTCTGGTGCCCAAGTGATCCCCCCAAGCTCAGTGTGCAATGCTGGGTTCTCATCATGCTGCAACACAGGGGGGATTGTGATGCTCAGCCATCTCTCTCAACTCTGCACCGATAAGTGACATCGGGGACTTAACTGTGCCTCAGTACTGGGAGGCCCCGTTTCCGGGTACACCACACACAGCCAATTGAGGCAACGGTCGCCGTGGGCGTGTCTTCAGTGGGGAAGTTGTGGAGTCTTCCTGTCCATGTTCTTGCACATCCTAACACTGCCCGCAAGACATCGGAGGTTTGGAGAGTGGCCTTCTCTGCTTTTTTGAGCCAGGGTGGGCTCCCCGGGCAAGTCTCGATGGGGATCGGGACGTGTCCACGCGCCAGTGGGCCCAGCATCGGCCGCATCTGATGGAGGACTTGCTCTGCCAGGTTTGATGTGGATTTCCTACCGCCCCGGGTAGAAGCCAGAAGTGTACTGTGCCAGCGCTGGGGGAGATAAAGGGGGTGTTTCTGTGTCTCCTTGTGATACGTAGCCAAGGTAGGGCTCACAGTGCTCTTTCCCCGCCACCAAATTGCCTGCTGGTTACGCCGAGTTCTCCGAGGCTCTAGGCATGTGACCAAGAGTTGAAGGCAATAGGATCGTCAAGTCCTGAGTCTCTGTGCCTGTACGATGGGTTCCGATCTTCAGGGAGCAGTCCACGCTCGTTCCCACTCCCAAGACTTGTTCAGTATCCATCTGGCTCCTTCCCACCCACAGAGGGCGTGTACGGTGTAGTACACCGGTTTTATTATCGAGGTTTGCTCCTCTAGATCCGTTGTGTTTAGCCTGAGGATTCGCACCCTCAGTTACCAGGACTACCTCGAGGAGGGTGTGGCTCTTCACCACGCACAACGATCTTGGGGTATGAGAGGTTTTGCTAGGCCAAGAGACTAACACCGCAATGGTCGCTCCTTTCATGAACAAGAATTCACTAGGCCTAGGGTGAAGCAAGGGGGGAAACCCACTACCCACAACACCAGCACATCATACCCCCTGTCTGTAAAGACTTTGCCCCAGACAGCGATTAAATTGCAACAAAGCAAAACAACAGCAATATTTAACCAAGTTATAAGTACTTTGCTTTTTTTTAAACAACATGGCGTTGAAGTGTCTTGGCAAGCATGGCTGATTACAGGTAACTTTAAAAATACGTCATGTCACGCTGAAAACCGAAAGTGTTTGAGGCCGAATTCAAAGTTTTTGCTGAATTGTTGGGTATAAAAGGATTTGATTGGTTGCTGGTTGAGACCTCAGTTTAAAAACAGACGCCGAGATTCTCGGGATTTAAAATAAAAAAATTGGTTTAAAAAAACCTGGGCTAGAAAATATTTTCTGATTTAAAATTTTTTTAAACTTGGGTTGGAAAATATTGTTATAATTTTTTTTTTTATTAAATAAATAAATTTCGATTTTTTTTTTCGGGGGGGGTCCGTACAACGAGTCTGTACGGCCGTACACTGCTAAAAGTATCCAAAATACGTACATTGTACGAAAAATTCATACAGGTTGACAGGTATGAAGTAGTGGGCTTCCAAGAAAAGTAGAATATCTTATAGTTGGAGAGCCCCCTTGGTTGGCGGTGAATGCACAGTATGCCACACACTTCTTACTCTTATATGTGACGATTGGCAGCAATTACATACAAAAAGTTGGAGGGTATTGCCTGCTAAAGAGCGAGAAGCTCAGCAGCCCTAGTTAAACAACAACAACAAACAACAATATGTACATTGCTGACTTACCAGTATATCTTGGCAGCAATTACATACAAAGTTGGAGGAACAGACAGTGATATCAGTATAAGAGCACAAAAGGCAAGAAAAGCTTTAAAAAGGCAATAAGGATCATGTTACTTTATCAATCATTTTTGTCACATTTTGTCTGATAATGGTTGTAGATGAGGAGTGAAAATCTACAGAAGTATTTTAATTCAAGAAAGTTTTTACATTTACGGTTGTAGATGTCATATTTTGTCTGATAATGGTAGTAGAGGTCACATTTTGTCTGATAATGGTTGTAGATGAGGAATGAAGATCTGCAGAAGTATTTTATTTCAAGAAAGTTTTAACACTTACGGTTGTTGATGTCATATTTTTGTTCCAACTTAAGCTGTGGGCAGGATGTAACACCTGACTGGTATCAACAGGTCAAGGGCAGATATTTTGGTAAACTAAGCTTTTCATCTCCTTTTTTTTCAGCTCCAGAAGTGTTAAAAAGAAAGGGCTACAACAGATCTCTAGATATGTGGTCAGTTGGTGTTGTTGTTTATGTCAGGTAAGTGTAGTACAACTCAGATTACCAATAACTAACGAGTGATATTTTCGTAAAATAGGAACTACAGAAACCCTGGCATATGTGATGTGATCCTTTAATGATATTCCAAGTATTTTTCTGAAGTATCGTTTCCGTTGCTAGTATTTTTTCTTTCAGTAGTTCATTCATTGTTTAATGTTCACGTTTCCCCACGTATAAAAAAAAATTTAGAGTTGACAAGTTTGCATTACTTTAATTTGGTTTTTTTTTTTTTTGTAGTTAAATTGTGAATTTTATATTTTAAACACTTAGCGGGGGGGGGGGGGGGGGTGTCAGACCACAGTTAAGTATTGAAACAGTTAGCTGACTTATACAATATCATCCCACAATGCCGGAGAGTCTCAGCTTGTTTTTTATTAATAATAATGGTTTTTTTTAAAATAAGAAAAACATAAATTTTAGAAATAAGCAAGCAGTTTGGGGTGCTGGGGATTAATTGAGACCACTGAAATGTGGTTACATTTAAGAATGTGACATATCTCATGAAAACAGAAGAATACAAAAAAAAAGGAATCCCAGTAAACCCAGGAATGAAAAGAACATTAATGAGTAAAGGTAAAGGATCCCGTTACACGCCCATTGAGGCATATTGGGAATATGGTGTTAGGCCCATATTTTCTTGACCGTCGGCACACTAGGGGTGATGTGGTCAGCATCACGCCGGCCGCCTTAACCTTCCCAGAGTTACTCTGGTACCCATTTGGGGCTGGGTCGACCCAGGAACCGTTTGTGGCCTAAAAAATTCCCACCTCATCTGGGGATCGAACCATAGACCACTGCTCTAGGAAGCCAGTGCTAACAAATACAGTATTCTGGACATAAAGCCATTCTGATGGAAAAAGCGAAAGCAAATGGGCAAGTGGTCAACAGGGCTGTAATGGGAAGATAACATAAAAAAATAGACAGTTAATAAGGTTTGGTAGTTCCTTAGCAAATACTACAGTATGAGAGCAAAGTGTTAGAGACTTCAGCTATTCTAACTCAGTTTTATGAAATGGGTGACTAGTTACCTTCTTCACTGCCTTTGCCTTCCGTAAACTATTTGTTACATCTGAATAGACCAGAGCGTAATGCATCCTGGTTTCAAACTAGTGCCTTTTGCCTTTAGAAATAAATTATGTAACCACTCAGCCATTCAGACAAAAAATAGGCACAGAAAAGTTACAGTCCTTACAGCTAGTCTTTAATGTTGGGACAGCACCTGATATCACAATGTTCGAACAGGTTACATATTTTACCTTTTGTGTATTTTTCATAAATACACTTAATGAAACAGAGGATGATTTAAGATGTATAAAATTAATTAGAATGAGAGAGTTTATAAAGTGGAGATTGCATGAGGATAATTTGACTTAATGGAATTGCGTGAGGATAATTTGATAATAAATGGAACACATAACATTAATTTTAGAAAGCAAAACAAGTATCAGACAGGACATTGCTGAGTTATTTATTTCAGATTACCAGATCTGTTCATTTAAGATTTGTTTGATTTGGTTGAATATTTCAGCCTTAGTGGAACATTTCCATTCAACGTAGATGAAGAAATAGCCGACCAGATTCAGAATGCTTCATTCATGTATCCACCAGAACCTTGGAAGAATATCTCTCAAGAAGGTACTTAATCACTTCCTTTCATCTGGGAACTTTAAAAAAAAAATTATTTTTGCATTTTACAGGTCTGAATACTTCTATCCTATATCCTGGGGGACAGATTTATTTCATAAACTGGATTTTTTCGGTCTCTAGATGTCACCGGAATCAAATTCAAAAAGTAGCCCAAATCACCCAAAATAGCCATAGTCACCCAAAATGTAGAAATTTAAAGCCACAAAAACTTCAGTACGTATGGACAGGACAACCAATAAGAATGGACAAGACAACCAATAAGAATGGACAGGACAGCCAATAAGAATGGACAGGACAACCATTAAGAAAAGAGGACCTGGTATAAATTTGTTGAGGGAATATACTCCTTGAGGAGCTGACAGGTAGTGATGGTGATACCAAATGTCACAGACAGCATGGCTAATTGATATCATAGTGTTCACTAAATATGTGTGTGCTGTTATAAGTGTTGTGTGTGCTGTTGTCTTCAGTTGTTAGAGTTGTTATGTATATCTTTGTGTATGTGAGCAACGGTTGGTTGTGTATGTCAGTGTTTTTTTTGTTAACTGTTAAAGATCAAGCACTGTAGAGTGTAAGTCACTTGCGACTGTAGGCATCAATTATTCTTCCTACTGCATCTCCTTAATTGTTGTTCTCCTTCTACTTATTTTTCTTTTGATCTTTTTCTTTCTGCTTCTTCTCTTGCATATTTCTTCATGTTTTTGTCAGTATTTTTATAGCGTACATTATTTGACCATGCTGGCGATGGATAGGACACACGCTGAGGAAACATGTTGATAGTATCACCAGGCAGTCCTTGTTCTGGAATTCCCAGGGTAAGAGAGGTAGAGGGAGAACAAAGAACACATAGAGAGAAGTAGAGACAGACATGACAGGAACGTGTGGAAGACATAGAAAGACCTTGAGCTGATTGCACCAGACAGGAAAACTTGGTATAAGTTTGTTGAAGACTTATGCTCCGTGGGGAGCTCAAGGGTGATCAGTCTTGTTTGACTGGAACTTTTCATATATATTTATCTCTATCATTTTTACATTTCTTATGTCCCATCTGTTTAAGTCGTCAACACTGCTTGAAACTTTTAGTAAGCTGTGAGTATTTTATTGGCATACAGGGCTGGCACTATTATCATGTAAAACTGATGCCATAGAAACAACCGTTGTTAGAGCATGCTATGCTTGGTGAAGGCTTCCTGGAGATAATGCTGCTGTGTTAATTCCATGCTCCCTAGGGAGCATTTGAGTTTGTGCAGGTTCTCTAAGAACAACTACAGCGCTGGCTCCATGCTCTGTTATGAGTGCCAAGGACAAAGAAAAAGAAGAATTTTTAAGTTGAGAAATGTATTCCCATTTTGGACCTTAAAAAACGTACCCCCAACTTTTAGTTGAGTCAATAACAAAAATGATTCACGAAACCAGTCAGTGTTGCCGCCACATACTGGTATCCTTCATATATAAACTTACTGCTTCATTAAATGTTTTTATACAAATATCTTAAGTAAAACATGTTTGCATTTCTACAAAGTCACAAATTTAAAATGTAGTATGCTTTGTTGGCTTATTTCTACGAGGGGCGTTCACAAAGTAATGCACCACATCGTTTTTCTCAGCTAATAATGAAGATAGAAGCATGAAATTTTGCACACTTCAAATATGGCATGTGCCAATTGTGTGCACCAAATTGCACCGCAACCGGCCAAATAATACGGCTGCCCTAAACCGTTGAAATGGAGCGTGTTAGCAACTTGCGTTATAAGCAGCGAATTGTGATAGAATTTCTCGTTGCAGAGAAGGAAACTGTTGTGAACATTCACAAGAGTCTATGTGATGTGTATAGAAGTTTTGCAGTTGACAGGAGTACAGTCAGTCACTGGGTTCAGAGAATCAAAGAATCAGGAAGTGGAGATGTGGAGCTGCTTGATCGGCCACGCTGTGGGCGTCCTGCCACAGCCACCAACGCAGAAATGTTGAAATGCGCTGAGGGCATTATTCTTACTGACAGACGAATCACTACTCAACAATTGGCCTTACAGCTGTCAGTCAGCATTGGTAGTGCAAATGCAGTTATAAAAACTCTCGGATTTTCTAAGGTTTGCGCAAGATGGGTTCCTCGAAGTCTCACAAATGACCATCGATTGCAAAGGAAAGCAATTTCTTCTGAATGGTTGAAGCGTTTCAATGCTGATGGAGAGAACTTTTTGGTTCAGATCGTTACAGGTGACGAAACCTGGGCACATCATTTTGAACCTGAGACAAAAAGACAGTCAATGGAGTGGCATCATCCGTAATCACCACGAAGGAAAGGTCATGATCACTGTCTTTTGGGACATTGAAGGTGTGATTCTTGTGGACGTTATGCCAAGAGGAGAGACAATCAATTCGCAAGCTTACATTAAGACATTGAAAAAACTCAATCAACGTTTTCACAGAGTTCGGCCGCACAAGAATCCAGCAGACCTGCTTCTCCTTCACGACAATGCGCGACCTCACACAAGTCTGGCAACACAGGAAGCAATCACCAAATTGGGTTGGACTGTACTACCCCCATCCACCCTATAGTCCCGATTTGGCACCCTCTGATTTTCATCTATTTGGTCCACTTAAAGATGCACTCCATGGGACAAGGTTTGAAGATGATGAAGGAGTGATTCATGCAGCGAAGAAATGGCTACATGATCAAGACAAAATCTGGTACGAGCTAGGAATACATGCACTTGTTTCGCGCTGGCATAAAGCCGTACAAGTTGATGGGGATTATGTTGAATAATACCAATGTTTACATGACATATCCATGTATACTGTGTATAAATTTCATGCTTTTTAAATAAACAGCTCCTGAGAAAAACGATGTGGTGCATTACTTTTTTGGTTCAGATCGTTACAGGTGACGAAACCTGGGCACATCATTTTGAACCTGAGACAAAAAGACAGTCAATGGAGTGGCATCATCCGTAATCACCACGAAGGAAAGGTCATGATCACTGTCTTTTGGGACATTGAAGGTGTGATTCTTGTGGACGTTATGCCAAGAGGAGAGACAATCAATTCGCAAGCTTACATTAAGACATTGAAAAAACTCAATCAACGTTTTCACAGAGTTCGGCCGCACAAGAATCCAGCAGACCTGCTTCTCCTTCACGACAATGCGCGACCTCACACAAGTCTGGCAACACAGGAAGCAATCACCAAATTGGGTTGGACTGTACTACCCCCATCCACCCTATAGTCCCGATTTGGCACCCTCTGATTTTCATCTATTTGGTCCACTTAAAGATGCACTCCATGGGACAAGGTTTGAAGATGATGAAGGAGTGATTCATGCAGCGAAGAAATGGCTACATGATCAAGACAAAATCTGGTACGAGCTAGGAATACATGCACTTGTTTCGCGCTGGCATAAAGCCGTACAAGTTGATGGGGATTATGTTGAATAATACCAATGTTTACATGACATATCCATGTATACTGTGTATAAATTTCATGCTTTTTAAATAAACAGCTCCTGAGAAAAACGATGTGGTGCATTACTTTCTGAACGCCCCTCGTATTAGCAATACTATTACTTCTTTCGCTAGATTCAATTTCGTCAGTGTCACTGTCAGAGTCTAAATTGGGCCCTTATTCAATATCGACTTTTGATTCAACCGCACCATTAGAGTCCTGATCAAATAACAAGTCACTTCTCAGATCCCAAAGCAAATATTCGACCGCTTGGAAAGCCATAGTTTTAAAACAAAATCACGAAAACTCATAATATTGATTGATTCTAAAAATAAATAAAAAAATTTAAAAAACAGAAGCTTTACATGTACTGGAAATCTGTTTATAACTCAGGTCTCGTTAAATACCGAGATCTCATTGCTACCTAGCAATGACCAACAGCAGCATTCAGACTTTCCAGGTGGGCAATTTCAAGTGTTTTGAATGGGAAAGGGTTAAGCTGAAAGTGATAGAATTTGCAGAAAGCCCCGTAAATCCCAGTGTAGTCGGGAATTCGGAATTGACGAAAAACTCATTCAACTTATAATTGGGACATTCATTTTTGAAGCCTTTTAAGTCCTTAAGTCTAGGAGTTTACTTATATTCAGATCGACCTATACTCGAGTATATACAGTATTTGCTTTATTTTTTATCTGTGTTGGTGTGTTAGTTAATCTTTGCTGGTGTCTTTTATTCTGTGTGTTCTTGCTGTGTACATGAAACGTTAATCATTACAGTTTTGCTCATGATGTTGAAGGAGCCTAAACAGGTCTATGAAAAATACCATGAATGCACCATCATTACCCTTCAGCTCCCTAAGGATCATAGGCCTTCAGCATATTCATGCCAAGCCTTTCTGTCCCGTGCCATCTGTTGAAGGCTTTCCATGCATTTTTTAATGCTTTCATGCTTGTCTCCAGTTCTCTTCTCCATGTGTTTTTCAGTCTCCTCTACCTCCCTTGCTCTCAGGATTCCAAAACAAGGACTGCCTTTTAATGCTATCTTCAGTTGTCCTCGGTGAATGTCCTATCCAACACCAGTGTCTTCTTTTTGCCTCTTGTTTCACTGGCACTTGTCTGGTTCTTGTCATCTCTTGTTTCACTGGCACTTGTCTGGTTCTTGTCATCTCTTGTTTCACTGGCACTTGTCTGGTTCTTGTCATCTCTGGTTCCACTGGCACTTGTCTGGTTCTTGTCATCAGTTCCACTGACACTTGTCTGGTTCTTGTCATCTCATGTTTCACTGGCACTTGTCTGGTTCTTGTCATCTCATGTTTCACTGGCACTTGTCTGGTTCTTGTCATCTCTTGTTCCACTGGCACTTGTCTGGTTCTTGTCATCAGTTCCACTGACACTTGTCTGGTTCTTGTCATCTCTTGTTTCACTGACACTTGTCTGGTTCTTGTCATCTCTTGTTTCACTGACACTTGTCTGGTTCTTGTCATCTCTTGTTTCACTGACACTTGTCTGGTTCTTGTCATCTCTTGTTTCACTGACACTTGTCTGGTTCTTGTCATCTCTTGTTTCACTGGCTCTTGTCTGGTTCTTGTCATCTCTTGTTTCACTGACACTTGTCTGGTTCTTGTCATCAGTTCCACTGACACTTGTCTGGTTCTTGTCATCAGTTCCAGATTGCTGATCTTGTTATACCATGTTTTTCTGCACCAGCACCCATTTATGAAAGTCTATAACTTCTTGGTTGTCATTTTTTGTTGCTGTCCATGTTTCAGAATCATACAATAAGAATTACTTGACATTTGAGTTGAAGTTTCTGATTTTTGTGTTGGTCTTGATTTCTTTTGATCTCCGTACATTTCCCAGTGCAGTGAAAACTGGGCGTGCCTTTGTATTCTTATTTTTGAAATTGCTTCCTTCCTCTCAAACTGTGTCTGTAATACTGCCAAGATATGAACCACATCTTTTAGTGATGTTTCTCCAAGTGCAACACTGCTATCATTTGCTGGATTTATTCTCATAATCTTTGTCTTTTTCCTGTGTTTTTTAAAGATCCGGTCTTGTCAGATATTCTAATTTTGTCTTGAATCTGGTTAAGGTTATGGGACAGAAGAGCATGGGCTCAGGACCATCTATATCGTCAAGCTGTTTTGTCAGAGTTCATTGAATTCCATTTTTGTTGGCTGATGTCATATTCATAACTCAGTCTATAGCCAGTAAGAAGAGAAATAGTGACAGGACAAATTCCTGCCGCATGCCATTTCTTATATAAAATGGTTCTGTAAGTTGTTCTTCATGAAGAATTCCATACTTCATGTCTTCAAATGTTTTCTTTATTAGAATAATTATTTTTAGGGGGACCCATTAATGGCTTATCAGTTCCCCAAGTGATTCTCTGTCTTCACTGTCAAATGCCTTTTCATAGTCCACAAATTCAGTGTCGGGAAATGAGTTCAGTTCCAAGCTTTGTTCAACTAGTATGCACCAGACATATCTGGTCTGTACAGCATCAGTTTTGTTGAACTGCTTTATCATCTTTCATTTTGTCTGTCTAAAGTGGGGTCCACATGGGGCAGTGATGCGCAATACAAGACTCAACATGTCTCTTAGCCTCTCCTGCCCAAGTCTACCTCACCTACTCGTGGTGGACCCGTTATACCCAGTAATCTTGCTGAAGGTTGGGTATCAACCCCAGCGGGAGGCAAGATGGGACAGCAAACGAGGTAAAGGCAAAATCAAATCCCCCAGTCAGAGGGGGAGGCATGAGCACACTCTGCCTTAAGAAACAGGTGCTGAAGTCAGATGTACCAGGCCAGGAGGCGCACCAGCAACCATGGTACCATGCAACCCGCTTTGGTTTAATATGTCTACACAACAGATGTCAAAAAATTATCGTTATGGTGCTCGCCCTGTGAAGTCCCTCCAGGCAGGAGCAGTGCCGCATTCTGAGCCTCGACAGAATCCACCCTCAGCTACTGGAGGTCTCCTTAGTCCGCCAAATGGAGCCAGGAGGCGGAAGGAGAAAGTAACTGGCCAACCAGATAAGACGACGACCCCTCTGAATGTCATGCATTGGAATGCAGAGGGAGTTAACAACAAAAAGACTGAACTAGAGAATACCCTATTTCGGAAAGAAATTAGCATATGCTGCATACAAGAAACCCACCTACAGGAAGGAAAACATTTTAAGATACAGGGCTATCAATGCTTCAGAGTTGACAGAAAAGATCGGAAGAAGGGTGGCATACTAACACTGATAAGGAATAACCTCAACGCTATAGAATCCAAGACATATAAAGAAGGTGCAGAATACCAAGTAATCCATCTTAAACATAACACTCTGGAACTGGATCTCCTAAACTTCTACTGCCTCAGTGACATACCACTGAACATGGCTAGCATAGATGTTCCCATTGGCAATTTTCTAGTGGTGGGAGACTTCAACAGCCATTCCGAAAGCTGGAGATACAACCAGCTAGATAGAAGGGGCGAAGAGATAGAAAACTGGCAAGACGACAATAACCTAACCCTTCTAAACAACCCTAATGATCCTCCAACCTTTTACTCCAGAAGATGGCATAGCACCTCTACCCCAGACCTGGCATTCTGCACACCTGATTTGGCTGGGATAGTGGAAAAGGGAAATAGGAGAACAACTCGGTGGAAGTGATCATCGCCCTGTATTCATCAAAATTAATAGAACAATTAATACAAGTCCAAGTCAGCCAAGATGGAATTATAAAAAAGCAAATTGGTCCATTTACCAACACAGAGCAAATCTGCTTACAAAAGATATTAGGGTACTAGACAGAGACATTAACAGAGTCATCTGGGATTTTAATAATGGAGTACTCAAGGCAGCAAAGGAGACAATACCGAGAGGAGCGTGGAAGAGCTATGTACCACATTGGTCCAACACACTACAAAACCTACAAGAAGAAATGAATGAAGCAAGGCACACTGCAGAAGTACAACCATCCCAACAGAACCATATCATGCTACAAAAGGCAAAAGCAAAATTCATCAAAGGAAAACTAGAAGCCCAGAGGAGAAGCTGGAAGGAAAAAACATATAAACTAAACCTTGAAAAGGAAGGGAGAAAGTTGTGGAAACTCACTAAACAATTGAATGACGATAACAATTCTCAATGACAAACCATTACACTAGACGATGCAGGGAAACTATATACCGGCAAACAAGCAGCAGACATATTTGCGGAATCCTACAGAAATGAAAGTAACATCTCCGTCAATTTACGCAGACAACGAGACATTCGTCAAGAAATAATCCACACTAGAACTAATGGAAACAGTCCGGACGTTATGTCCAAACCTTTCAATATGGAAGAGTTAAAAACAGCCTTGTGGAAACTTAAAGACAGGAATTCACCAGGCCCGGATGGTATAACCAACGAAATGCTAAAACACCTAGGATATACAGCAATGAGCAAACTGTTGCAAATATACAACTACAGTTGGATGACAGGCAGTGTGCCACAGATATGGAGAGAGGCGCTCATGTGTCCCATCATAAAGAAAGGAAAAGACAACAGGAAGGCCACCAGCTACAGACCAATAAGCCTAACATGCTGTGTATGTAAGACAATGGAGAGGATGATCAACAGAAGATTGAAATGGTACTTGGAATCCGAGAAAATTTTAGTGCCAGAACAAGCAGGGTTTAGAGAGTGCAGCAGCACAGAAGACCAAATCACATACCTGTCACAGATCGTTGAAGATGCCTTCCAGGAAAAGAAAAAAGTCTTTACCCTATGGATAGATCTCCAAAAAGCTTTTGACAAAGTATGGAAAGATGGGTTAATAGTAAAACTGCAAAGGAACGGAATCAAGGGTAATATGAGGAAATGGATCCAGTCGTTCCTATACAATCGGAAAGCAAGAGTCACTATGGAAGGCCACAACAGCAAGAAAATCCTCCTAAAACATGGAGTTCCTCAAGGCTCGGTATTGTCTCCCACCCTGTTCCTTGTGTTCATCAATGACCTCATCCACGATCTGCCACAAGGTGTGAGAGCTGCCCTATACGCTGACGACTTGGTGGTGTGGTGTGTAGAAGAACATCTAACTATCGCTAATAAGCGAATACAAAGGGCAGCAGACAACATAGCAGCATGGGCAGAGAAATGGATGGTGCAGATCAACGCTGAAAAATCCTCAACAACACTTTTCACGCTCTCCAACAAAGACAAAGCAGGAGAGATACAACTTGGAAATATACATGTCCGAACAGACGAGGAACCGATGTACTTGGGCATTACATTAGATAAGAGAATGACATGGAGGCACCACATCGAGAGAACAGAGGCCAAAGCGAGAAGAAAACTTTCCATACTGAGGAAAATAGCTGGATCAAGTTGGGGAGCTAACGAAACAACACTAAAGAAAGTGTATACAGGTGCAATAAGACCTATATTAGAGTACGGATCAGCAGCATGGTCTACAGCAGCCAAATCACACCTACAAGCCTTAGATAAGGTACAAAATCAAGCGCTTCGGTTGATCACGGGTGCCATGAAGATCACACCAATAAATGAAATGGAAAAAATCACAGGCATTCCACCTCTATTATACAGACGAGACACTAAGACCCTGATCCAAGCAGAAAAGTACAAGAACATGCCCGCACATCCAATGAAAACTAGATTTGGAGATTTAGCCAGTGGGAGGTTGAAGAGAAGCAGTTTTGTGCATCGGTCCAAAAAACTAATTAGAACATACAAGGATGAACTACCAGACATCACTAAGGAAATAACTCCCACACTCCTCCCAACCCCATGGGAACAACATCAAAATTTCAGCATTAAGACCTCCATAACTACCACCTGCCCCATGGGAGAGCTAAATACTCTCCAAAGGAAAATAGCAGCATGTGACATGATTGAAGAACTATACCCCAGAGAAGCATGGATCCAAGTATATACTGATGGATCTGCAACCAGAGCAGTGAAGAACGGAGGCGCAGGAGTTTATGTGGTCTATCCAGACAAAGAAAACGAATCCACCTGTTCACCTACTGGAATATTCTGTTCAAACTACGCTGCTGAAGTACAGGCCTTAAGCATTGCTGCAGGAATAATAAATAACACAATAAGCCAATGTCAGCAGGTTGTATTCCTTACCGATGCAATGTCAGTTCTGCAAGCCCTCAACAGTGATAAACTGCCAGAATTAAACAAAGTCCTATGCGAAGTAAATATCAAAAGAAGGGTAGTGCTACAGTGGATACCATCACACTGTGGCATACCAGGAAATGAGAGAGCAGATACGTTAGCAAAAGAGGGAGCAACACAGGAACAAAAAGAACAAACAATCACATTCCAGGAAAAGAAGACCCTTATCAAGGCCATCAGGAAAATTGACCAACAAAGAGACAACTATCACTATCTTGATCGAGCAAAACAGGTGATCCTGTTCCGTATTAGAACAGGACATAACAGACTGAACAGTCACTTATACAGACTGAGATTGGTCCCATCACCCCTATGTACATGTGGACAGGCAGCACAGACAGCCGAACACATCCTGCAAGACTGCCACATGCTTAGTCAATTGCGAACTGAACATTGGCCCACAGAGACGCACATCCACACAAAGCTGTTTGGGAGTCTTGAAGAACTTTCAACCACAGCAACCGGACTTCTTGTGTAGACATTTCTAAACAACAGCGAACGAGAAGAAGAAGAAGTCTGTCTAAAGTCTTCCAGTCTCTCAAGGTTGATCCTGTTCCCTGACACTGATATTAACATTATTCCTCTGTAATTTATTCAATAGTGTAAATCTCCCTTCTTTGGCAACTTGAATGGATATCTTTACTTTGATTCAGCTGTTGTTTCTCTTTTCTCTCCAGGACTTAACTAAGTAATTTTTATAATATCTCTGTAGAGATGTCAGTGTCTGCTGGAATTCCATCTGGACTGAGAGCTTTTCCATCCCTTAAAAGCTGTATGGCTTTCTTTAATTTTTTTCCTTATTTGGTTTTTTCACAGTTAACTCATAGGTCTTTTTCTGCTGGCTGGATGTCTGGGGGATTTTGTGAAGCTGATTTATTTATTAGTTCCTCGAAATATTCCATCAACCTCTTCATTTGCTCTTTTACATTGCTAAACACTTTTCCTTTCTTGTCCTTGATGAGGCCATTTGATTGCTTGTATTTCCTTATTAGCATTTTTTTTTTACAGCACTGTAGTACAGGTTCTTATATTTCCTTTGGCTGTATCTTTCTCTTCCTTTATATCCTTAGACAACTTCTGTAACATGCCTGGTAGGTCACTACCAGTGCTACTGTTCTTTGCGCCCCTTTCAGACCATGGTAACACACAGGCGACCATATTTAGATGCATGATGTTTAATCACTACTTCTCCTTGTCTGTATTTGTAGTTTGTGTTCTGTTTTCCCAGCCCAGGGCATCACAGGTGATGAATAGAAAATGTGAAAGTCATTACTCAGTTTACTCCTGCAAAGGGACCGAAGATGCATCAAAAGTGAGGAATGCAGTAAGCGACCCATAGCTTGACACTTGCATCAGGGTCAGCGAACCAGAGCTGACCAAGACCCTACTCCACCTCCAAGTGGTGGTCCTGGAAACAGGCTACATCACTGCAGTCTGGCTGAGAGAGTAGGAATCGAAGAGGGAAGGCTAACCCGGTCCCAAAAATGCCGTGCCGAAAACGGATGTGGCGGGCCGAAAGGTGCAGATATCGCAGCTTTGCTGTAAACGGCGACACAACGTAACAAACGTCCTTTTAAGGACGAACGCAGAAGAAGAAGACTCCTGCAATGGTGAATGTATTTTATAAGTGACCAGTGCATGACCTCTTACAAACAATTTCTAAACTTACTGCGTAATTTCATTTATTCTTCTCTTTCAATTCTCCAAGGAGCATAGGCCTTCACCAAACGTATGCCAAGTCTTGCTGTCACATGACATCAGGTCAAGGTCTTTCTGTCTTCCTCATCATTTTCATGTCAGTCTCCAGTTCTCTTCTCCATGTGTTTTTTGGTCTACGTCTGCTTGTCTTACCCTGGGGGTTCCGTGAAAGCAGTTTGTTGCTGCCCTACAAGACACCACCAGGTGTGTTGGCCATTGACTTATTTGACAGCCAGTGACTATGGATACAAGAAGAAGATAAAATACCCCATTTTATATAAATTTAAAGCCAAACAACTTCAACATATTATGAGACTTTCATAAATGAGTGCTTGCATAGAATAGAAGGACTGAAATGGTATAACAAGATCACCAATGTGGAATTTATTACCAGGCAAATGCCAGTAGAACAAGATGTGAGAGGAAGAAGCTAGCATTGGATAGCACACATTGAGAAAAACCAGTAAATAGCATTACAAGGCAGTCCTCATTTTCTGAAATCTCTAGGGAAATAGAGAACACAAAAGAATACTTGAAGAAAAGGATCATTAGACATAGACATGGGCATTAGACATAACCAATTCTTCTTCTTCTGCGTTCGTCCTTAAAAGGACGTTGGTTGCATTGTGTCGCCGTTTACAGCAAAGCTGCGATATCTGCGCCTTTCGGCCCGACACATCTGACTTCGGCACGGCATTTTTTAAGACCGGGTTTGTCTTCCCACTTCGATCCCTACTCTCTCAGCCAGACTGCAGTGATGCAGCCTGTTTCCAGGACCACCACTTGGAGGTGGAGTAGGGTCTTGGTCAGCTCTGGTTCGCTGACCCTGAAGCAAGCAGTCAGCTATGGGTCACTGACTGCATTCCACTTTTGACGCGTCTTAGGTCCCAGACATAACCAATTAATAGCATTACCAGACAATTCTGATTCTTAAATCTCCAGGATTGGGGAAAAAGAGGAAAACCAAAAGAACATATGGAGAAGAGAGTTAGACATAGACATGAGGAGGGCGGTATAAAGAAGATATGCAATGTAAAGACCTTGAACAGATGGCTCAGGACAGGAAGGCTTGGTGTGTATTTGTTGCAGGTCAATGCTACAGGGGAAGGTGAAAGGTCATGAGTGAATAAATGGCAGGTTGACTTTTCAGGGAATTCTCTTTTTGCATGGCTTGGCTACTATAGATGTCCAATTGACAGAGTGGTTAGAGCACAGGTCTCTCGCAGCAAAGGTACCGGGTTCAATTCATGGTATTGTCATGCTTCAATCTACCCAGCTGTAAATGGGTACCTGACATTGCACTTGAGTTAGGGAAGGAAAATGCAGCGAGAAAGGGAACTGGTCACCCCACCTCTTGATGCCAGACCTAGTATAGTGAAGTCTGTAACACTTTACACCCCTACAGCAGTATCTGCTATGAGACTACCTTTACCTTTCTTTGGTACTATAGATGACCTGTGTCTTTGCTATTACAAGAAACCACTTAATACATGGCTAATGTCAATTATTAATACTTTGTTTTCTAACAAGCTATACCACAATAAATTGTGTGGCTCTGAAACACAGAGAATAACAAAAACAACAACTAAAACCTACAGACTTTCATACATGAGTGCTTGCGTAGAATAGAAGGATTGAAGTGATATGACAAGATTATTAATGTGGAACTGATGACGAGAACCAGACAAGTGCTAGTGGAACGAGAGATTAAAAGACAACGCTGGAGATGGATAGGACACACAATGAGGAAACCTGTTGATAGCATCACAAGGCAGTTCTGGAATCCCCAAGGTAAGAGAGGTAGAGGGAGACCAAAGAACACATGGAGAAGAGAACTGGAGACAGACATAAAAGGGATAAAGAAGACATGAAATGACCTTGACCTGATGTCACGTGACAGGAAGACTTGGCATAAGTTTTTTTTTAAGGCCTATGCTCCATGGGAAGCTAAAGGGTGATAATGATGATGATACTTCTCTCTTGATCTGGTTTTTGGAGAATCCACTACTTATATTTTATTACCTTATTTTTTTGTTTTTTATCCCCAGCTATTGACCTTATCTCCAACCTGCTGCAGGTCAAGATGAGAAAGAGGTTTACAGTAGATAAATCTCTCAACCATGTTTTTCTTCAGGTAATTTGAAGGGGGGCCGCTGAATGACATATTACCCTGAGTAATTCCTGGGGGTCTCTGAGGAGACAAAGAAAGAAAAGTACCTCAAGCATGTCACGAGAGGCAACTAATGTAGGCTGTACATGGGGCTAGCACTCTCGTCATGTCAAAGTAATCGCTATAGAAACCACTTCTGCAAAAGCACAGCACAAGAAATCTTTTGGTGAATACTTCCTGTAAGGGGACTAGCTGCAGTGGTGGCTCCTTACTCTCTATAAGGAATAAATAGGGAATTGTTTACGAATACGAGGTTCTTCAGGCATGTTGGTTAGTTTTAGTTTATGTTTTCCATCACAGAAACATGTTATATCTTGAGGCGTTCTTCAGGGATGGTTTCTTTTTTTTTGTGTGTGCAAAATGCATTAGATGATGCTTCTTTGGGATTTGTTTAACACAATTTATCCATATTCTTGAGTAGCATCACCTTACCCTGAAGTTAGACCTTTGCAACTGAGGGCTTGTGATGGTAGTTGCTTGATCTGCATTCTAACAAGATAAGATAATATTATGTTCTTTGTCTCTTTGTTTAGTTTCTACCAGCTTTGTTTTTTTCTTTATTTCTCAGAGTTCTGTTATGATAGCAGTAGCCCCTTCTATTCTCCTGTCTTTTGATACTGATCATGTTTTATATTCATAGCAAAAAGTTGGTATGAATATTTTATTTATCATGTTGCTTCCTTTTTTGTTTAGGTACAGGACTCCTGAGTAGAGGCATCAGTTAGTAAACTACCACATTATCTTGTTAACATTTTTGTCTGTGTCTGTTCTGTCATTCTCACTGAACATGTTTCTGTTGTACTATAGTTGACTTTTTTTGACAAAAAAGTCCATTGTAGTTTTCTATAATCAATCAGTTAACATTTAGTTCCCCAAGGAGCATAGGTCTTCAACAAACACATGCCAAGTCTTCCTGTCCTGTGCCATCACCTTAAGGTCTTTCCATGTCTTCATTATTTTCATTTCTGTCTCCAGTGCTCTTCTCCATGTGTTCTTCAGTCTGCCTCGGCTTCTCTTACTTTAGAAGTTCCAGAGCAAGGGCTGCTAATCATGCTATCATCAGGTTTTCTCATTGTGCATCCATTCTATCACCAGTATCTTCTCATCTCTTGTTCTAGTAAAGTAAAAAAAGGTAAAGGATCCCGTTACACGCCCATTGAGGCATATTGGGAATATGGTGTTAGGCCCATATTTTCTTGACCATCGGCACACTAGGGGTGATGTGGTCAGCATCACGCCAGCCTCCTTAACCTTCCCAGAGTTACTCTGGTACCCAGTTGGGGCTGGGTTGACCCAAGAGCCGTTTGCGGCCTAAACAAATCCCACCTCTTCTGGGGATCAAACCATAGACCACTGAGCTAGGAAGCCAGTGCACTAACCACTATGCTACCGCAGCTCCCTCTTGTTCTAGTGGTACATTTCTATTCTTGTCATTAGTACCATGTTGGTAACCTTGCCGTGCCATTTCAATCCTTCTGTTCTACGCAAGCACCAATTTATGAAAGTCTGAGACAGACATTTTTCTATAAGTTAGTATTATGAAGTCTACTGTAGTTTTCTTAACATTACTCGTATTATGCAGCCCGTTTGTGCAATTTAACGAAGTAATTCCCACTTGCTTATTGATAATACCCGAAATATAGATAATACTAGAAGGTTCCATTCAGAAGGTTCATATTAGAATGCTGATAATAAAGACAGATCAATGTTAATGGACGCCAACACTGATACTGCTATGCTCATTGATACTTGGGGAATCTATGTTGCATAATATTCTGATATATATATATATGTTAATGTTGTGTTCTGAGTACTATGCCTGGACTGATCGAAGTAAGTGTGTCATTCATCCATCACAGTAACACACTTAGAAGCCATGTAGCGTAGAACGACTGGTAACAGTTAATGAACAGTTTTATTAACGCTACACACACAGTCACGATGACACAGACGAAAATTACGCATAAAGTACAAAGCATGGGTAAGTTAATTCATAAGCTCAAAACACCCCACAGAGCTCAGTTACCGCACATAGTGGCGCACTTCTCACCGAAGGTACATATTAACCATGTTCCTTAATAAACGGCATCCACCGCAGTTATAGATACGGCCTCATACATATGGCCTCATTCCTCAAAGACTGCCTTCACCGCAGTTATAAATATGGCCTTATAAAGTCGATAAGTCTCCGACTCTTAAATGTCTTCTTCATAGAGCTCAATTACAGAATGATAGTGCACTCCTCATCGAACGTGCACAATAGCTAAATCCCTCAAAGACTGCCTTCATAACAGCTTCATAATAGCTCCATTAATCTTCACACTGTAGTTATATCAAATCCGGCCTGTACAAAATCCTGGCCTTCATAATAGCTCTATAATCTTCTTACTGCAGTTAATCAGTCCCTTCACGGTTAAGCCGTGAGAACTATTTACAGTTCGACAGTACAGAACAGCGCTCATGACACTATCTGTACACTATGACCTCTATCATATATTTGTTTAACCAATTCACCGTTACTCAAGTCTACAAGTAATGTAACCCTCAATTCACTCTGTCCAACCCGTATACAAAGAATCACCTCCCTTTTTGACCTTAACACTTATACACTTTCAGGACTACCAGACATGGTGTGACCTTCGTGTCCTGGAAATGCAGGTAGAAAACCGGTATCTCACCCATGAGTCAGATGATGAGAGATGGGAAAAGTATCGCCAGGAGAGGAATCTGAAATCCTGGGAAGAGATTGGACAGAAAGGTGTGAATGAAAAGTACTCTTTCAGCAAATTTCGAGAAAAGTCTGCAAACAATAAAACCAAAGCTGCTTCATGATACAGGGGCTGTGCTGTATATCTCTGTATTTATTTCACTTATCCCTCCCAGCTTATACACATGTCTCTTGTTTGTATCACCTTTTTTCTTTTTATTTTTTCATCACTGTTTATTACTGTCAATCATTATGCAAGTTTAACATGCTTTAAATTATCTAAATGCTAGTTGCTTCAAGTCAGTTTTTAGATTGGGAGGTAGAGAATTTATATACAGTGTAAATTTTGCTATTTGCTTTAGTTTGTGCTAGTTAGCTTTGCTAGATTTTACCAAAGTTCTAGTCTCAGATGAGAGATAGTGTGTGTGAGTGTGTGTATATATATATATATATAATACACATACACAAGTTTTAAAAAATGTCATCATTGTTTGCATACTTTGTTTTACAGTTACATACCGGTAATAGATTTTATCTTGTCATTTTTATATCATCATTTGTTTTGTTTAAATGCTACTATGTTATCTGTAACAGCATTCTAATTTTTGCCCCACCTCATCATTAAATTTGTTTTCTTGACAAGATTGGGATGATTATAATTAATAATTAACAGATCAGAAAACTAAGAAGTTTTCCTTGTTTGAAGTAAACTATATGGCGATGAAATAAGCCTGAAACAGACTTTATCAGGGAAATAGATGTGGTTACATGAGAGCGAACAATGAAGAAGAAGAACTTGTTTGAAGTGCCTTATTTACAAAGTTCTGTTGCAGGAAAAATTTACACAGTGTCAGCTTGTGTTGAGCTAATTTCTGGTTGTGAATTGTGTCCATGGTTACTGTACGTAAGTCATTCATATCTCTACATTTTCTGTGTTGTTTATGTTAGAAAACAATTCTTGTTTTCTGCATTTCTTGTTGGTATGGTTAGTTAGTAGCCCCCTTCAGTCATAACTGACTATGGGAATGTGCCCCTGCGGTAATAGTTCTCAGCTGCTTTCTTTTTTATTCTGGTGTTCTGTTTGGTATGTATCTCTCACCTTTTTTAAATTTTAATATGTGTACATTATTCGTTATCTCCCCTAATTATGTGTACATCATTCATTATCTCCCCTAATTATGTGTACATCATTTGTTATCTCCCATAATTATGTGTACATCATTCATTATCTCCCCTAATTATGTGTATGTCATTCGTTATCTCCCCTAATTATGTGTACATCATTTGTTATCTCCCCTAATTATGTGTACATCATTCATTATCTCCCCAAATTATGTGTACATCATTTGTTATCTCCCCTAATTATGTGTACATCATTCGTTATCTCCCCCAAGTTTTTAAACTACGATAAAACCCTGGGTTATGATAACAGTATGTCCAGTTAACATATTACGTAAACCAGGAGTGCAAATTATCATAACAATGGTTTCTTCTTCTGCGTTCGTCCTGAAAAGGACATTTGTTACGTTGTGTCGCCGTTGACAGCAAAGCTGCAATATTTGCGCCTTTCAGCCCGACACATCCATTTTCAGCGTGGCATATTTGGGACTGGGTTAGCCTTCCCTCTTCAATCCCTACTCTCTCACCTAGACTTCAGTGATGCAGCCTGTTTCCAGGACCACCACTTAGAAGTGGAGTAGGGTCTTGGTCAGCTCTGGTTCGCTGACCCTGATGCAATCAGTCAAGCTATGGGTCGCTGACTGCATTTATTATAACTGTTGCTGCGTCTGGGTTCCCATAACAATGGTTTGACTAGACTGTCATTTTCCTCTACGGATTATGGAGCCACCACTGCAGCTGCTCCCCTTGCAGGAAGCCAGCATCTAGCAATCACATTCTCTGGCAGCGATGGTCTCTGTGGCAATGTTTTACATGATGAGGTTGTAAGCCCCATACACAACCTCATATTAGTTGCCTTGTATGGCATGCCTGAGGAGGCAGAAGGCCTATTCTTTATTTATCTCTTCAGAGATCCCAAGGGAACTAACTGCATGAGGCTTGTCCAGACTACCATAAAATCTCGCATATAATATGCACAATTTTTACTCATGTTTGCCCGCTAAAACTCGGGTGCGTATTATACGCGAGTACTAAAAAATACGTCATTTTCGATATCGAAAGTAACCTACGTTGGAAAGCCTGTCAAGTTTTTGTCACAATTTGACAGTGAAAATGGCTCGAAATTGAATGTGCCATGTGTTTTCTTATGTGTCAGACATTGTTGCAAAACACATTTCGCACTCTTGGTCTTCAATCTGTTTTGGTTTTAAGCTTGGTTGTGAAGTTTGTCATTTTATTATTTTGAGCCCTAAAAATGAATTTGAGAAAATGTTATACTGTAGCAGAAAAGCTCTTAGTGGTAAAATATGCAGAATCTAACGGCAATCGGGCAACAAATCGACATTTTTCCGTGTTCATGCTAAAGGATGGATGGATGAAGCACTAACCATTGACTGGTTAAAATGTGTTTGGGCAACACATCCATGTGGATCTTCCATGTTGGTGCTCGACTCGTTTCGGTGTCATCGGATGCCTTCTATCCAGAAGGAAATGAAGAAAATCAAATCTGATCTGGTTATAATTCCAGGCGGCATGACCCGTCTGTTGCAGCCTTTAGATGTCGCTGTTAATAAGCCGATGAAAGATGCTATCCGTCGTAAATGAAATGCATGGTTAAGCGACGGTAATCACACATATACTGCTGGTGGCCGTATGCGTCACCCGACTCTCACAAATGTCGCAGAGTGGGTACTTGCTGCTTGGAAGGAATTAGATAAGACTATAATTCTTCTTCTTCCTTCCTCTTCCTTGTTTGTCCTGAAAAGGACGTTGGTTGCGTTGTGTCTGTTTACGCCGTAGCTGCGATATCTACGCCTTTCGGCCGACACATCTGACTTCAGCACGGCATTTTTTTGGGACCGGGTTTGCCTTCCCTCTTCGATCCCTACTCTCTCAGCCAGACTGCAGTGATGCAGCCTGTTTCCAGGACCACCACATGGAGGTGGAGTAGGGTCTTGGTCAGCTCTGGTTCGCTGACCCTGACGCATGCAGTCAAGCTATTGGTCGCTGACTGCATTCTCTATTGCTGCATCTTTGTGTCCCAGACTATAATTCAACAAGGCTTCCTCAAATGTTGTATTTTGAATAAACTTGACGGCAGCGAGGACGACGTTTTGTGGGAGAAAGAACAGGTGTCATCGGATGAAGATATGGCGATATTTATTGTGATGGCACCAATAATGGCATTGACTCGACAACACTAGATGAGCTTCTTTCTAGTGAGAGTGATGACGAGGGAGTCCAGAGTACCTAAAATGTAGGTGTTGTGTACCTATTTCTGTTTGTTATTATACTTTTAGTTTTTTAACAAATGTTTCATAAAATAAAATCTTGAAAAATTATGGTGCGTGTAATACAAGAATTTCCATTTTACCAGAAAATTTTGGGCTAAATCGAGCATGCGTATTATACACAAGTGCGTATTATACGCGAGATTTTACGGTACTTATTCTGATAACAGCCTCTCTAGTTATTGTGGTTATTCTTATTCAGAATCAACAACATTGGACTCCAGGCAAACCTATAGGTGCTCAGTCTCCTTCAGCAATTGTCGAAGGGTATGAATGCAGATGGTTCCTGTGGTGCACTGGTTGTATACATGCCTGACCCATCCTCTCATATGTCCATTTGTTCTAGTTTTACATTTGATGTCTAGGTCCAGCAGTCTGAGTTGAATTGATTCATTGAGTGCAGTTAGCATATGTTAGCATAGGTCTCTAAGTTAGCATATAAACTGCTGAAATCTTGTTAATTAGGCTAAAACTATGTTATGGTAACAAATTATTCAATGCATTTCCTAGTCTAGAACTCTGTTATGGTAACAAATTATTAAATGTATTCCATAGGCTAGAACTCTGATATGATAACAAGCTGTTCAGTGTTTTTCCTAGGCTAGAACTGTGTGCTCTAATAACTAGTTTTCTGCTTAACAAGCTAACTTTTTTCCCTGCTTTGCTACCTCTGTCCCAATTCTGATAAAGTGTGTTATGTTAAACATTTTGTAAACTGCACTAACTCTGACATTATAATGCATTTTATCTTGTAAATGTCTCTTTTGGTGCATAGCAGGTTTATCTTTTACATTCTTTTGCATGCTTGTAATTGCACCATATGACATAAGCTACCTTCTCCTTGATGCATGCTCCTTCTGCACTGTAGACCCAATACAACAAAGATGGTGGGGTCCAAACTTTGGCACCGTGTTAAATAGTGCATTAAAAAAAAAATTTTAATTTAACCCCCCCCCCTTTCCCTTCCCCCCCCCCCCCCCCTTAATAAAGTCCTATGTACAGCCCTGCAAACAACTATCATCACGTGAATGAGCAAAAATAAGTAAAAGATACATCTGCCATCTTTTATTTGGGATGCTGAAAATAAAGATATTTGTGTTCTTATTGTTAACTTGTCAACCATTTAAACTTGAAACATGTGAAAAGATTTGTGTGTTCTTATTGTTAACTTGTGAACCACTTAAATTTGAAACATGTGAAAAGATTTGTGTATTCTTATTGTTAACTTGTCAACCATTTAAACTTGAAACATGTGAAAAGATTTGTGTGTTCTTATTGTTAACTTGTGAACCACTTAAATTTGAAACATATGAAAAGATTTGTGTGTTCTTATTGTTAACTTGTGAACCACTTAAATTTGAAACATTTGGTTCCCACTTTATATAACAATGTGATATTTTAATTAGATGTCTCTGCTAGTTCTTGTAATAAAGGTTTCTCACTGGCTGTTGAACATACATTTTAAGAATGTTTTTGCGCTATCCAGTCTATGATTGTATTTCTTAGCTGGGACTTTGATGTCTTAGCTGAGACTTGCTTTTCATAGCTGAGACTTGTATTTCTTAGCTGAGGTTTGCATTTCTTAGCTGGGATTTGTTTTTCTTAGCTGGGACTTGTTTTATTTAGCTGGTACTTGCAGTCACTTTGAAATGTTCATGTCACTCCACTTGCTGTACAGATAATCTTGTATGAGAAACACTTTCTTGCCACCTTCATTTCACGCCAACATCCCCCTATTTTTCCCTTCAACTTTCTCACACACACCCCCACCCCCAATCCCTGGATAAGTGCTGTATGCTGTTTTTATTTTGTTAATGATATTTTGTCAGTCAGATTTTATTTGTGTTTAATGTAATAAATTGTAGATGTTAAATAAAATAAGTAGTGTCGTAAAATTCATTACATTATTTTTTTCTTTCTTTTTCACGTTTTTATAGCACGTTTCACTAGCTTTGCCCAACTTCAAAATGCTATATCTCAGCGAATATATAACGCATATAAGTGAAATTTTGTGTGAATTTGAAATGGTATAGACCCTATGAATTAAATTTTTCATTAAAATGCGGCCATTGGTTTCAATTTTCGTTTCTTTGCGATATGATATCAAAATCCTACTTGCCAACACACATCACACACACACACATATTGAAATGTCTACAGTAAATTATACGACCTCATTTGCACATGATTGGTTTATCAAACAATTGGCATGATTTTAGCGTGAAATTGCACTTCTTGAACATAAAACAGTTTATATCCGGTGTTACGCACACATTGTCAATCAAAGGTGTGTCTACAAAAAGTATTGTGTGGTTAAGTAGGAAAAATGAGTCTGCGAGTAATTTCATGACATTACAGCAAATCACAAATAGATGTAATAAAGATTTGGCTGACCAAAAACAACATTTCATTCAACGAAATGTCCCTGAAGCCTGAATTACTTGGAATTGTAAAAAAGACACAACATACAAATATATTTCACATAGACAAGGCAATCCATGAACATAGTCACAGATGTTTAAGATTGCCTCCTTACCATTCTCACTTAAACCCAATAGAATTAGTCTGGGCTAAAATTAAGGAACAGGTAGCAACAGAAAATAGAACGTTCAAATTAAAAGATGTTGAAATACTTACAAAAGCCGCCATCTCCAATATAGCCAGGGATTATTGGAAGAAATGTGAGAACCATGTGTTACAAGAGGAAGAGGAATATTGGACGAATGATGGTTTGTCCTTCATTCAGCCGAGATTGATTATCAATTTCTCAGAGACATCTGATTATGATTCGGATGAAGTTTAATTTCTTTAAAGATGACCTTACCGTTATTTACAAGCGCAGTAGAGGAGCAACGTTCCATTATGATATTTATGTACCGCAAAGTGGTGATACCTATTGAAATAATTAGATCAATGAAGGTCCAGTTTGGTAGTGCACTAAATATCAATGACAAACAATGTCACGAGTATCTCGCATGCAGATCATTTAAGAAATCATCTTCAACAGGTATTCATATGCAAACGTGATGGCCACATTATTGTAATAGTAGACACGCCTATGCCTAATCAATTCACAGAATCTGTGACTGAAGTGGTAAAATTTCTTTTCTCGATACACAATAATTAGTATGCCGACAAAGATCAAAGGATTTCATTTGTTTATGGGAACTAGACAAGATGCACAGATATAAAGTATATATTTGTTGGGTCTAACCAAATATAACATTGTATGCAAAAAATGGCATTAATACGTTGGACGGTTAATCAGATAATTACATTTGTTTGAGGGCAAAGCTAGTGAAATGTGCTATAGATCTGTATAAGTTATAAGATTCAGACTTTTATAAATGGGTGCTTGCGTAGAATAGGACTGAAATGGTATGACAAAGTCACAAATGGGGAATTGATGACAAGAACCAGACAAGTGCCAGTGGAACAAGAGTTGAAAAGAAGATGCTGGCGATGGATAGGACACACATTGAGGAAACCTGTTGATAGCATTACAAGGTAGTCCTTATTCTGGAATCCACAAGGAAAGAGAGGCAGAGGTAGACCAAATAACACATGGAGAAGAGAACTGGAAACAGAGGTGAAAATGATGAGGAAAACATTGAAAGAACTTGAGCGGATGGCACTGAACAGGAAGACTTGGTGTTTGTTGAAGGCCTATGCTCCTCAGGGAGCTAAAGGGTATTGCTTGAAGTTATAAGATATTTAAATGTTGTCTTTGAATCACGCACTTTCATATACAAATACAAATTTACATAAACTGTATATTTACAATCTCTTTGGTGCATTTTGTTTTCCCACATTTTATTTTGACTTTATATTTGAAAAATATCATAAAAATATGCATCACGATTTTGTTGATTGTTTGTCAGGTCTCAAATACAGTGTAATTTACAATGGACACCTACATAACAACCTGGCAAATTGTGTTATAATGATTTTACATAATAGACGACTCTCATTGACCCCTTTTGTGTTCATGTAGCAACTGCATCTGTGCATAGCGGTTCAACTTATTATAGGCTTGTATCTACAATTATCAGCTTGTCAGAGTGCTTCAAAATTGATCTGAAAACTTTGCAGCAAATAGTCGGTCTGAGCCATTCACCTTTCCTTCCTATGTTTGCCATGTTTGAGAGATTTGTAATGCACCAGCTTTTACTGACTACTTTTACAGGCTTTCAGAGATTTATATACTTTTCCTAATTGGAATTATTATCTTTACAACCTGTATGCTTTCAAAATTGGTGTTATCTTCTTCTTGTACATTTGTTGAGAACTGTTGTTATTATTCTTACTTTTTTAAGTACTTACAGAATATATTGCTTTATAACTGCCCTTCATAAGCAATGAATGAACATGAAGAATGCCTTATAGTATTTAGAATATATTTATCTGTAAAAATCAAAGATTTAAATATTATAAAATAAATGTTTTTAGAGGTTAAAGGTCCCATTTCATAACTGCGGGAACAAGTGAAGACTTTAATGTTGCAGCACTTGTAGAGTGACCAGTCTTTGTTATCACTTAAGTTAGGTGTGGATTATGGTCATTATGTGCTCATCCATATTTAACTAGTACGTAATCACTGAATGTTTAATTTATATTGAACGTAGTGTATACTTTGTAGTGGTAATAATTTGGATGTGTATATCAATTTCCTATTTGTTGGTACTTCACAACTGTTGACATCTACTTCCTGAGACCTTAATCTTTCATGGTGCAGGGTTTTTGTTGTTTTTTTTTTTAAATTGTAACGTGTGTTATCAATATTTCCTATCTCTAGAAATAACTATGATGTATGACAGGATAATATTTGAAAAGTCTTTTTGAGGGTAGGATACACTTTTTTAAAACAGTTTTAAGAGAGTTATTTTGGCTAACCTTTTTAAGAATGGTTATTTGGTTAATCCTGTTGAGAATGAATAGATTATTAAAATGTTAGAAATGATTCATTGTTAACCTTGTTCAGAAAGACACGTTTTATCTTGCTGAATGAGATACATGACGTGGATAACTTCTTTGAGGAAACTTAATTAATTAAACTAGTTGAGAAAGAATATGTGGTTATGGAGAGAACTGGCACAACATTATACATCAAAATAAAATATTAAATTATAATTAGTCGATTTACTGATAATTATTTAGAACTTCCTGAATCTAAATGTACCAAAATAAATTCTGATTACATTTGCGAAAGGTGTATTTTGATTTTTAAAATGGTATTTTCTGAAGAAATTGTGCTTTTTCTATGAAGAAATTCTTTAATTTTTTAGAAGCTTTTTTATGTTACAAATTTTCTTATAGCTTACTCTTGTTTTCATGAATCAACATCATATTTGGCACAGAAACTTTTGATTGCCCGATAAAACTTTTTTTTGAGGTCAAATTCATATATCTTATCAACATTTGCATTTCTTGCAAATAATGGTGCAACATTGTTTATCATTTTTAGACAGACACAAACTGTATTCTTTAGCTTGGAACCTACAAAAGTTATGTCAAATCTAATGTGTTAAAAACTTTAAAATACAAAAGTTATGTCAAATCTAATGTGTTAAAAACTTTAAAATACAAAAGTTATGTTAAATCTAATGTGTTAAAAACTTTAAAATACAAAAGTTATGTAAAATCTAATGTGTTAAAAACTTTAAAATACAAAAGTTATGTAAAATCTAATGTGTTAAAAACTTTAAAATACAAAAGTTATGTAAAATCTAATGTGTTAAAAACTTTAAAATACAAAAGTTATGTAAAATCTAATGTGTTAAAAACTTTAAAATACAAAAGTTATGTAAAATCTAATGTGTTAAAAAATTTTAAAATACAAAAGGTGAGTTTCTAGTTCAAATTTGGTGCTCATAACTCAAAAAATAAAAATGCCTTAGTGAAATAGAACATAGCAATAAAATCCAGTATGGTCAGTTTCCATGGCTATCTATGGTATTGTACTATTAAATGGTTTGTTATACATAATTCATGTTGTCGATTAAGAATGTGCAAGTATATTTTTTAAATAACGTGTATTTGTAGCTCCTCCCCTTGTTAATGAAGTTACCCGGTGACGAGAGATGATAATAAGAGAGTATTATTGGTTAACTTTGTTGAAAAAAAGTGTGTGGGGTTAACCTTGTAAACGATGTAAATTTTTGCTTGAATTTAATGACTGTGATTGTTGATGCTGAAAGAGTATCTGAGCAAGACTCATGATGTTGCACTGTATAATTTGATATTATCATGAGACAGAAGTAAAGAATTGCTCAGCTAGTCCCAGCATAGCTCCTACACATATTTTTTTCAAATGGGGGTGAATCCAAATTTTTACCAGACAGAACATTCAGAAATCTAATTGTGGAAGTTTGCCTGCATGTTCTTTTATACCTCAAAGCATCCCTTGTCTATCATTTTCATGCATGCCTCTGCTTAGAATGCAGCCATTATGGGCACAAGCATGTCTGAAATTATATTATATGTATATGTTGCATTTTGTGTACTAATACAGCTGCCATATCTAAATGAAGACAGTCTGAAAATTATTGTTTTAGAACAGGGGTTGGCATAAGGTGTCCTGATCTACCATTAGATAATAGGAGATGACTTTGTTGGTCTTTAGTTAATGTAGGGGGAAAAGGGGACGAATTTTATAGCTTCAGAAATTTTGAACTAGGCCTTTCCCGCTGGCATTTAAAAGCGCAGCACCCCCAAGATTTAAAGTACTTTTCCCTCATTGCCAGTAAAAACTCACAAGCTTGCTTAACAGAATTCATTTTAACCATGAACTGTATGAGATAAGAATTTCTTTGAAGTATTTGGTAAAATATCATTTAGTTTGAATTTTTAACCGCTGTGTCAATGGAATTGCTAGGTACATCACCTGGCAGAGATAAAAGTTACATATAGGTTGTACTATAGCTAGCTGCAGTTCCTCATATATTCATCTTATCAAACGTCAACAGTTTTCCTTGAATAGCTTCATTTCACATTCTGCCACTTTCCTTTTTCAAACTATATTACTTTCTTAGTCTTCTGTATCTGCCTGATTTTTGGAATATTTATCTTTTGTATCCATCACATTTTGTGGTTTTTAAGTCACTTGTGCCTGTTAAGTGCTGTAGGTTCTAAGAAGTTGATAGTCTCGATGGACTGGCTTATCTGCTTATTTTTTAGCTTTTTGTTTTTTTTAAGAATGTACATCGGGAATACTTGAGTTCTAACATTTCAGAACGTCATCAGTTCAGATTGTAGGCACTTTTCAGTATTTTTTTGTCGAAGAGTGAAAATAATTTTGGATTTTGAAAAGAAACAAAATGGAAAGAGAATGAAGAAAGTAACTGAAGTAATACAGTGTAACTGTGGTGAAATATGATGCACAAACATGTCAGCGTCATCTTGATAGTACACTCTGGTAGACTCTTTACTGTTCATCTCTTGATGTTATCTTCCCACTTATAGCGCTGACTTCCTCTTGCACATTTACCTTCAACTCTTCCTTTAATTATGATTGTCAACAAGGTGTTACAATCTTTGTTTTTTTTTCTATATGGCTAAAGAAACATAAGAAGAGTCTACCAGAGTGTACTATCAAGATGACGCTGACCATGTTTTGTGGCATCATATTTTCACCACAGTGTACACTGTATTACTTTCAGTTACTTTTCTTCATATCTCTTATCTTTTTTGTTTCGTTTTCAAAATCCAAAATTATTTCTCACTCTTCGACAAAAAAATACTGAAAAGTGCCTACATATCTGAACTGATGACGTTTCTGAAATGTTTTAGAACTCAAGTAATTCCGATGACATTCTTAAAAAAAACAAAAAAGCTAAAAAATAAGAAGATACGCCATGCCCATCGAGACTATCACTTCTTAAGAACCTACAGCACGTAACAGGCACACTGGACTTAAAAAACCACAAAATGAGGTTCTAGGGGAGAGGCAGGTACACCATGTCTATATCAGCAAAGTGGGGGAGGTTGGCCAAAAATCAGCAGATACGAAGAACTAATAAAGTAGATGGGCTCTCAGTTGACATACACACTAGTCAGGAGGATGGACGGGGGGAAGGAAAGTGGCAGAATGTGGGAATGAGAGCTTATTCAAGGAAACCGTTTTGACAGTTTGATAAGATGAATAATTTATGAGGAAAACTGCAGGCTAGCTGATAGTAACTACCCTATATGTAACTTTTATGTCTGCCAGGTGATGTAGGCCTAGCAATTCCATTGAGCACAGCGGTTAAATTTTCAAAACTAAATGATTTTTTAACCAAATACTTCAAGAAAAATTCTTATCTCATACAGTTCATTGATTATAAATGAATTCGTTAAGCAAGCTTGTGGAGTTTATACTGGCATGAGGGAAAAGTACTTTAAATCTGGGGGTGCTGCGCTTTTGAAGATGCCAGCCGGGAAAGGCCCTATTTCAAATTTCTGAAGCTATAAAAATTCCGTTCCCCTTTTCCCCCTACATAACTAAAGACCAACAAAGTCATCTCCCTATTATCTAATGGTAATCATGACACCTTATGCCAACCCCTGTTCTAAAAAAAATAATTTCAGACTGTCGTCATTTCGATATGGCAGCTTGTATTAGTACACAAAAGCAACATATACATATAGATTTCAGACATGCTTGTGCCCCATAATGGCTGCATTCTAAGCAAGGCATGCCTTGAAAAATGATAGACAAAGTGATGCTTTGAGGTAAAAAGAACATGTCAGGCAAACTTCCACAAAAAGATTTCTGAATGTTCTGTTCTGTTAAAATTTGGATTCACCCCCCATTTGACAGAAAATATATGTGTAGGAGCTATGCTGGGACTACGACTGAGCTTTTCCTTTACTTCTGTCTCATGATATATCAAATTTAATACAGTGCAACATCCATGAGTCTTTTGCTCAGATACTCTTTCAGCATCAACAATCACAGTCCCCATTAGAATTCATGCAAAAAATTTTACATCGTTTTACAAAGGTTAACCCCACAACACTTTTTTTTCAACAAAGTTCAACCAATAATACTCCTCTTATTATCATCTCTCGTCACCGGGTAACTTCCAATAACAAGGGGAGGAGACATTACAAAATACCTCGTTTATTTAAAAAATATACATGCTCATTTCTTAATCGACAACATGAATTATGTATAGACAAACCATTTAATAGTACACTACCATAGATAGCCCATGGAAACTGACCATACTGGATTTTATTGGCCTATGTTCTAGTTTCACTAAGGCCATTTTTATTTATTGAGTTATGGGAGCACCAAATTTGTAACTAGAAACTCACCTTTTGTATTTTAAAATTTTTTTAACTCATTAGATTTTACATAACTTTTTGTATTTCAAAAAGTTTTTAACACATTAGATTTACATAGCTTTTGATTTTAAAGTTTTTAACAACATTAGATTTACATAACTTTTGTATTTTTAAAGTTTTTAACACATTAGATCCTCTACATAACTTTTTGTAATTTTAAAGTTTTTAACACATTAGATTGTTTACATAACTTGTTGTAATTTTTAAAGTTTTTAACACATTAGATTTCAACATAACTTTGTATGTTAATGTGTTTTTTGTGTTTTTAATAAAGACATAACATTAGATTTTGACATAACTTTTGTATTTTTAAAGTTTTTAACACATAAATTTGGACAATAACTTTTTAGGTTCCAAGCTAAGAAATACGTTTTTGTGGTCTGTCCTAAAAATTGATAACAATGTTGCACCAATTATGTGGCAAGAAATGCAGAATGTGGATAAGATATATGAATTTGGCCTCAAAAAAAAGTTTGATCGGCCAATCAAAATTTCCTGTGCCAAATTATGATGTTGATTCATGAAAACAAGAGTAAGCCTATAGGAAAATTTGTAACATAAAAAGCTTCTTAAAAAATTAAGAATTTCTTCATAGAAAAAAGCCAATACTCTTCAGAAAATACCAGTTAAAAGATCAAAAGTACACCTTTCCAGAAATGTAATCAGAATTTTATTGTGGTACATTTTTAGATTCATGAAGTTTTTCTAAAATAATATCAGTAAATCGGCTAAATTATAATTTAATATTTTTTTCACATGTTTGATGTATAATGTTTGTGCCGTTCTCTCCATAACCACATATTCTTTCCTCAACTAGGTTTAATTAATTAAGTTTCCTCAAAGAAGTTATCCACGTCATGTATCTCATATCAGCAAGATAAAACGTGTTCTTTCTGAACAAGGATTTAACAATGGAATCATTTTCTAACATTTTATAATCTATCTTTTTCTCAACAGGAGTTAACCAAATAAACATTCTTAAAAAGGTTAGCCAAAAATAAACTCTCTTAAAACTGTTTTAAAAAAGTGTATCTCTGACCCACAAAAAGAACTTTTCAAATATATCCTGTCATACATTCATAGTGTATTCTAGAGAAGAAATATTGGTTAACACACGTTACACAAGTTAAAAAAAATAAACAGACAAAACCCTGCAACATGAAGATTAAGGTCTCAGGCAGTGAGAATGTCAACATCTCTTGTGAAGTACCAACGAAATAGAAATTGAATTACACATCCAAATGTATTTAACCACTACAAAAGTAATACACTACGTTCAAATATAAATTAAAACATTCAGTTGATTACTGTACTAGTTTAAATATGGATGAGCCACAAATGACCCATGAATCCACACCTAACTTAATTGATAACAAAGACTGTTCACTCTACAAAAGTCTGCAACATAAAGTCTTCCACTGTTCCCGCATTTTTAATGAAATGGGACCTTTAACCTTCGACCCCTTTTGTAAAAAACATTTATTTTTATAATATGTAAATCTTTGAATTTTACAGATTAAAATATATTCGCTAAATACTATAAGGCATTCTTCCCCCATGGTGTCATTCCATTGCTTATGGATAGGGCAGTTAATTAAAGCAATATATTCTGTAAGTACGTTAAAAAAGTAAGAATATGATCAACCAGTTTCTCAACAAATGTTAGCAAGACAGAAGATAACACCAATTTTTGAAAGGCATACAGGTTGTCAAAGATAATAATTCCAATTAGAAAAAGTTAATATAAATCTCTGAAAGCCTGTAAAAGTAGTCATAAAAGCTGGTGCATGTACAAATCTCTCCAAACTGGCAAACATAGGGAAGGAAAGTAATGGGCTCAGACCTACTATTGCGGCAAAGTTTTCAGAATTCCAATTTTGAGCCACTCTGACAAGCTGATAATTGAGTAGATACAAGCCGATAATAAGTTGGAAGCCCTATGGCACAGATTGCATTTGCTACAGAACACAAAGGAGGGTCAATGAAGAGTCGTCCTATTATTCTAAACTCATTATAACACAATTGCCAGTTGTTATGTAGTGGTCCAATTGTAAATTAGCACTGTTATTTGAGACCCTGACATACAATCCACAAAATCGTGATGCATATTTTTATAATTTTATCAAATATAATGTTCAAAATAAAAATGTGGGAAAACAAATGCACCAAAGAGATAGTAAATATACAGTTATATGTAAATTTGTATTTGTATAGTGATAGTGCGCGTGATTCAAAGACAACATTTAAATATCTTATAAACTTCAAGCAAGTAACCCTTTATGCTCCCTGAGAGCATAGGCCTTCAACAAACAGCCAAGTCGTTCCTTTCAGTGCATCCCTCAAGTTCTTTCAATGTTTTCCTCATCATTTTCACCTCTGTTTTCCAGCTTCTCTTCTCATGTGTTATTTTTGTCGTACTCTGCCTCGCTTTCCTTGTGTGATTCCCTGATTGAGGACTACCTTGTAATGCCTATCAACAGGTTTCCTCAATGTGTGTCCTATCCATCCGCCACCATCTTCTTTTCACTACTTGTTCCCACTGGCACTTGTCTGGTTCCTTGTCATCAAATTTCCCCATTTGGGGTGACTTTGTCCATACCATTTCAGTCCTAGTTCTACCGCAAGCACCCATTTATAAAAGTCTGAATCTTATAACTTATACAGATCTATAGCACATTTCACTATCTTTGCCCTCAAAACAAATGTGAAAGTTTATCTGATTAAACCGATCCTACGGATTTAATGCCATTTTTTTGCATACAATGTTAGATTTGGTTAGACCCAACAAATTTATAATATACTTTATATCTGTGGCATCTTGTTCTAGTTCCCCATAAACAAATAAATCCAGTATATCCTAAGTCGTCATACTAATTATTGTGCGTTATCGAGAAAAAAGGTGTGTTGTACCACTTCTGTCACAGATTCTGTGAATTGATTAGGCTATAGGGCGTGTCCCTACTATTACAATGAATGTGGCCATCACATTGCTATGAATACACTGTTGAAGATGATTTCCTGAAATGTCTGCTTGCGAGGATACTCGGGACATTGTTTGTCATTGATATTTAGTGCACTACCAAACCTGACCTTCAATGATCTAATTATTTCAATAGGTATCACCACTGCGGGGTAAACATAAATATCATAATGACGTTGCCCCCTCTACTGCGCTTGTAAATAACGGTAGAGGTCATCTTTAAAGAAATTATACTTCATCCTAAATCAAATCAGATGTTCTCTGAGAAATTGATAATCAATCTCGGGGCTGAATGAAGGACTAACCATCAGTTCGCGTCCAATATTCATCTTCCTCTTGCGTAAAACATGGTTTATCACATTTCTTCAAATCATCCCTGGCTATAGTTGGAGATGGCGTCTTTTTGTAAGTATGTTCAACAGTCGTATTTTTTAATTTGAAACGTTCTATTTTTCTGTTGCTACCTGTTTTTTCCTTAATTATTAGCCCAGAGGGGTAAATTCCTATTGGGTTTTAAGTGAGAAATGGTAAGGAGGGCAATCTTAAACATCTAGTGACTATGTTTTCATGGATTGCCTTGGTCTTATGTGAAAATATAATTTGTATGTTGTGTCTTTTTTTACAATTTCCAAGTAAGTTCAGGCTTCAGAGGACATTTTTCCGTTGAATGAAAATGTTGTGTTGTTTGGTCAGCCCCAAATCTTATTTACATTCTATTTTGTGATTTGCTGGTAAATGTCATGAAAATTAATCGTCAGACTCCATTTTTTTCCTACTATAACCACACAATACTTTCTTGTAGACACACCTTTGATTGACAAAATGTTGTGCTAACACCGGATATTAAACTGTTTTATGTTCAAGAAGTGCAATTTCACATCCACGCAATAAAAAAACATCATGCCAATTGTTTGATAAACCAATCATGTGCAAATGAGGGTCCGTATAATTTACTGTAGACATTTCAATATGTGTTGTGTGCGTTGATGGATGTGTGTTGGCAAGTTAGGATTTTTGATATTATATCGCAAAGAAACGAAAATTGAAACCATTGGCCGCATTTTTAATGAAAAATTTAATTCATAGGGTCTATACCATTTCAAATTCACACACAAATTTCACTTATATCGTATGATATATTGTTCGCTGAGATATAGCATTTTGAAGTTGGGCACTAAGCTAGTGAAACGTGCTATAAAAACGTGAAAAAAAAGAAAAAAATATTGTAATGAATTTTACGACACCCACACTGATTTATTTAACATCCTTGCGACAATTTATTACATTAAACTACAAATAAAATCTGACTCGACAAAATATCATTAACAAAATAAAAACCAGCATACACACATATCCAGGATTGGGGATGGTGTCTGTGTGTGATTTTCAAATAATGAAGGGAAAAAATAGGGGGATGTTTGGCGTGAAATGAAGGTGGCAAGAGCTAGTGTTTTTCTCAATACATGATTATCTTGTACTTCAAACTGGTTTTTATGAGTGACAATGAACATTTCAAAGCTTGAACCTGCAGTACCAGCTTAAATAAAACAAGTCCCAGCTAAGAAAAACAAATCCCAGCTAAAAAATTGCAAAACCTCAGCTAAGAAATTCTGAGGACGTCAGCTATGGAAAAAAGCAAGTTCTCAGCTAAGACCTCCAAAGTCACTAAGAAGATACTCAGTCATAGACGGATAGCGCAAAAAACATTCTCTAAAATGTAGTTTCCAACAGCCTGCTGAGAAACCATTTAGGGGGGGTACAAGAAACTATCAGAGACATCTAATTAAAAGTTCACATTTTATACAGAAAGTGGGATCGGAACCATAATCTTTTCAAATTTAAGTGAAAGGTTCACAATTACACAATAAGAAACACACAAATCTTTTCATATGTTTATCAAATTTAAGTGGTTACACAAGTCTGTAAAAGCAATAAGAACAGCACAATGCTTTTTCAGACAGTTTTCAAGTTTTAAAATGGTTGACAAGTTCATAGCAATAAGAATACCACAAGGATCTTTTCACATGTTTTCAAATTTATAAGTGGTGGTCACATCGTTAACAATAAGAACACATCAAATCTTTTCGCATGTTTTGTCCAAGTTTAAAGTGATTGACCAATAAACAATAAGAACACAAAAATCTTTATTTTCAGCATCCCAAATAAAAGATGGCAGATGTATCTTTTACTTTTTTTTTGATGTGCTCCAGATATGGACAGATGTATCGATCGTTTTGTTTTGCATTAACTTGAGAACATAGACTTTATTGAGGGGGGGGGGGGGGTTAGGGGGGGAGGGGGGGGGGGAGAATAGGGGGATGGTTTTAATATTAGATAAATTGGCAGTGTATTAAATGCCACTATTTACGTTACGTGCCAAAGTTTTGGACCCCACCTCTTTGAATGTGATTGCCGGTCTAACCAGTGCAGAAGGAGCATGCATCAAGGAGACAGGGTAAACCCTATGTCATAGGTGTCAATTCGCAAGCATAGCAAAAGACTATGTAAAAGATAAACCTCGTTCCTCATGCGAAGCAAAAGGAGACATTTACAAGATAAATATGCATCTAATGAATATGCTCAAGACCTAGTTAAAGCAGTTTATTAAAAAATTGTTTTAATGCATAGGGACACTCTATCTTGAATTTGGGATCTGAGGTAGCAAAGCAGGAAAAGTATTGTTAGGCTTGTTGGAAGCAGAAAACGTAGTTATTAGAACTGCGACATAGGCTTCTAGCCTAGGAAAAACACTGATACATTTTGTTACATAATCAGAAGTTTCTACGCCTCATGTGATTTTACATTGTTAAATACACTATGTCTATTCATAAATCAGTCAAGTTTGTAGACAATCGAGGAAATACATCCCTAGATATTAGATGTTTGTGTTAACCAGAACATAGTATTGAGTGTTTATTGAAACAAGATTTCTGCATTTATATGCTACCTTTAGAACCTATGCTAATCAATTGTGCTAACTGCGGTTTTTTTTGTTTTTTTTTAAATCAGATCGTGACTGGAACCTAGACATATGTGTAAATGTACATATCTTTAATTACAAGCAAATGGACATATGAAGGATGGGTCATGCATGTATACAACCTCTGACGTAATTGCACCAACATGGAACCATCCAGCATTCACTAATTGCACCTTCGACAAGTTTGCTGTAAGGAGACATGCTTCATCGTAATAGATTTTGAACTAACATGGAAGTCACCACATGTTGTTGATTCTGAATAAGAATAGCCACAATAAGACTAGAGCAGGCTGATATACAGAAATAGTACCGAAAAAGTCTCTCAGTAATAATACCACTTGTGGTATAATACGCATGCGCTGATTTTAGCCCATAAATTTTTCTGGTAAAGATGGACATTACTGATGTCATTATCACCACCATAATTATTTCAAAGATTTATTTATGAAACCATTATATGTTAAAAAAACTAGATAAGTATAATAATCTAAATATCTAGTATATAGTACACAAACACCTACATTTTAAATACTCTGGACTCCCTTTAGTCATCCTCTCTGGTGGGGGGGGGGGGGGGTGCGGTGGGGGTGGGGGGGGGGGGTGGTTGGGGGGGGGGGGAGGCAGGTACACAGTTCAAGAATCATTGAAGGTGCCTAACAATTACCTAGGGTGTTGTCGGAGGTTAATGTCTATCCATTTGAGTTCGGCATGCCGGTAACTTTACATCACGTGTATGCAATATGAATATGAAGTCGCCATTAAACTATTGGTTTGGAGCTCTTCATTCTTTGGGCGACTGAGGCACCTGTTTTTCATTGTCGTCGTCCGCTGTACCATGCATGTATTTCTCCACATCTAGAAACTTCGTCCTCAGGGATGGACATCTGACCGGTAGTTGTATGCATGCGGCCCGCGTGCATGAGTTTATTCAGGAATACAACATTTCGTGAAGGCAGCGGCTGCCTCGTGGGTTTGAATTAAGTATATACGTTGCAGTCGCAAGAGAAAACTGTCCGATATCAGGATATGCGCCTGGATACGGCATCGGCCGTGACATGCGGCGGACGACTCCATAGGTCCGAGTATGACATGCGAGTGCATTAAGTCGTTCTATGGGGTTCATAGTCTGACCGACGATAGGCTGACCTACAAGACGCAAAGTCTGGACTAAGTTGTCAGCGAGGCAACTGGTCCATGTGTGGTGGGGTCCTGAGGAAACTATTGAGCCTGCATCCTGCTGAAAAATCTGGCAGGTCACTGGTGGCTGGAGCCAGAAGTGACAGTAGGGACGTCGAAGGAAGGGAAGGCAAATGTTCGGCGGGTTGTCCCATAAAAAATGGCGGCATGGTGCTGAAGCGTCCTAGAGTGTGTCCCCGGCTCGGAAAAAGGCGTCAGTTATCGCATCTGGGACAGGCGAAGTAAACAGGACAATGCAGACGCAACCAATCAGTGACCTTTTCATGCTACAGAGAATCGCACGGAGACATGTGAGGAAAGACGGACAGAGAGAAAGAACGCATATAGGGTTCTATAGAGCTGTGCACTCCATGCTGAGGACCTGTCCAAGCAGCGGAATCTCTTCTACCCACGTCTTCTCAGTCGATCGATTTGTTGTGGGTGAGCAGCACGGTTGGAGCCGCGATACGTTGTTGCCACCAGGATGTCACGTATCAGCTATGATGAGTTACCGTCGGGCTCTGAACCATGGCATTTTTCATGTTACGACGGATAGAGCATCCTTTCATTCGGACCTTATGAGCTCGCGACATCTAAAGGCTGCAACATGACGGGACTTAGTGGCGATGCTCGTCCTGTTCATGTATAAACCGAGTAATCGAGACCCTGATTTGATTTTCAGTTGCGATGTTCGTTTCTGATAGGAAGCCTGCCGAGGCTTTATTACCAAGTCGTCAAACGAGTTTACCTTGACGACAGCAACAGTTCGAAGATCCCCAAGGATGTGTATGTTGACCAGCTTATCTACACGATGTTTAACCAGATCAAGTGGTTTGTAGTGGACTTCTAGATGCCAGACCGATTCCTTTGAGCAATGACAACACGGGGCGTAAGAAAAAATTGGAACGATTTTGATTCGCCCGAAATGCCGTTAGATTCTGGCATCATTTTTAAACTAGCACGTATCCGATGACAGGTTCTGCTACGAGTATAACATTTTCTCAAAATTCATGTTCCTTCCTATAAGGCATAATAGGTGCGTCAAAAAATCACAGTTAAATTGACTGAACTTTCCACAATCCAAAGCTTTGTGACCGTCAAACAGATCTGTGTAAGACCAAGGAGTGCGAAATGTTTTTTGTTGTCTAAACAAGTTCTGACGACAGTAAGAAAAACACACTGGCACATTCAATTTCGAGCCCAATTTTCACTGTTCCTAGGGAGCCTGTGACAAAAACTTGACATAGCTTTCCATATCGAAGGACTACTTTTTCGATATCGAAAAGAACGTAGATTTTATGTACTCAGCGTATAAATAGCACCCGTAGTTATCATAATCGGGTCAGAACATGAGTAAAAATTGTGCATATGTATATTCGAGATATTATGGTAGTCTGGACAAGCTGACCTCGATTTCAGTTGACCTTCTCACTTGGGGATGCTCTGAAGAGTGAGCTGACAATAAAGAATCAGGCCTTCTGCCGCGCTCCGGGCTGCCACGAGACTAGGCAACTAAATGAGGTTGTTTAGTGGGGCTTACAACCTCGATAGGATGTGAAATACATTGCCACGAGAGACCATCGAATCCACGAGAATGTGGGATTGCTAAATAGCTAAGCTTCCTGCAAGGGGAGCAGTTTCATGGGGAGTGGTGCATCCATAATCCGTGAGAGGAATAATGACAGGGTCCCTAATCATGACCTAGTTGTTATGCAGGAAACCTCGTAAGACGCATGCGAACATTTAAATAAATGCAGGTCAGCGGACAGCCAATAATTAGCTTAGCTATGACTTTGACTGATTTGCATCAGGTCAGGCGAACCAGAGCTGACCAAGAACCTACTCCACTTCTAAGATGTAGGTTCCTGGAAACAGGCTGGTCATCACTGAAGGTCTAGGTGAGAGAGTAGGGGATTGAAGAGGGAAGGGCTAACCCAGTCCCAAATAGCCACGCTGAAAATGGATGGTGTGTCCGGGCCTGAAAGGCGCAAAGTATTGGCAGCTTTGATGTCAAACGGCGACACAGGGACCGTTAACAAATGGGTCCTTGTTCAGACGAGGACGCCAAAGACGGAAACCCTTGTTTGCATGCACATAATGCACTACGCAGTGAAAACTTGACATATGGTTAATCTGGACAGTCCTGTTTATACCATAACCGCAGGGTTATATCGTAGTTAAAAAACTTGGGGGTGATAACGTAAAGATGGTACACATAATTAGCGTGATATAACAACGTTGAAGTACACATATTTGTGGATCATAAATTGCATGATGGTACACCTACATGCGTGGAGCAATAATCCAACGTTGGCCGTACACGATAAAAATCGGGGATAACACGCATGCACCACAACACCAGAAATACTTGGAGCAAAACAGCCAGCGAAACACAACAAACTTGTATCAACCCCCTGAATTACCCAACCCAATGGTATCTCCCTAGACATATAGGTCCACATCCAACTGGTCGATCCCGAAACCATACCACAAAATACCATATATACAAAGGTGCGAGCGAACATATCAACACACGAACACCCTCCGACCCACCCAGAAGCACGCACTAGAACTATAGGCGCCGCAGGGTTCACATTCCCATAGTTCCTGTTTTTCAAGGACTGACAGGGGGCGTACTAACTAACCATACGCAAGCCAATAAATGGGGCAGAAACCCCAGAATAATTATTCCTAACGGGAAGAGGAAACCCCCCCTCACAAGACAGAGATCGAGTGCAGTGTACTTTACGTACAGTAACCATTTACACAAATTCACAACCCCTCAAGTATAGCTCACCACCACTGTCACTGTGTACATTTAGTCCAGGCCCCAGAACTTTGGTAAATAAGGCACTTCAAACAAGTTTCTTCATGCTGTCATTGTTCGGCTCTCGGTAACCACATCTATGTTCCCTGATAAAGTCTGTTTCAGGCTTTATTTCATCGCCATATATTAACTTCAAACAAGGAAAACTTCTGAGTTTTCTGCTCTGTTTAGAGTTATGTATTATAATCATCCCAAATCTTTGTCCAAGAAAACAAATTTAATGGATGAAGTGGGGGGCAAAAATTAAGAAATGCTGTTTTACAGGCTAACCATTAGTAGCCATTTTTAAACAAAACAAATGGAAGATATACAACTGACAACACACATTCTATTTACCGGGTATGTAACAGTAAAACCAAAAGTTATGCAAACACTGGTATTACCATATTTTAAAAAACTTTGTGTAAAGTTGTAAATCAATAACAACTCGACACCACAACCCACCCCGAACACACTATCTCCTGCGAATCTGAGACTAGAACTTTGGTAAAATCTAGCAAAGCTAGCCTAGCACAAACTTAAAGCACATAGCAAAAATTTACACTGTAATTTAAATTTCTCTACCTCCCAATCTAAAAACTGACTTAAGCAACTAGCATATAGATAATTTTAAAGGCATGTTTAAACTTGCCTAATGATTGACAGTAATAAACAGTGATGAAGAAAAGTGTAACAGAAGAAACAAGGTGATACAAACAACTAGACATGTGTGAATATAGCATGGAGGGAGTAAGTAGAACTGATAAAAAACATAGATATCCAGCCCCAGCCCCTGTATTCATTGGAAGCAGCTTTGGTTTTATTGTGTTGCAGACTTGTATGCGTCG
>JAMPIV010005133.1:0-98671 GCA_024509875.1 Oreohelix idahoensis | reverse complement strand
GGAAATTCCTGCTAGTTATTTTTTTCATCAGGATCATTTGCTGTCTAGGTTTTTGCTGGCTGTAGTCAGTTTTTATTTTTCCATGTTAGCCTGCTGTCCAGTGTAATTTCAATATATTTGGGACTTTTTATCTTCTGGCAGCTCATGTACATTCAGTTTCAGTTTGACATTTTTGTTCCTTGTTTGAGAGTGTGAAAATTGTGTATTTTATTTTCTTCTCATTTATTTTTAGCATCCACTTTTGTATCCGTTTATGTAGTGTTTTTTTTTTTAAAGAACAATACTATAGTGACAGACAAGATGAAAATTGTAACTCACATCAAAGATATTATTCTTCCATTAACAATACTGCAGTGAACTCTAGAGACAAAACTCAAACTCACTGGAATGAAAGATGCAGCAATAGAGAATGCAGTCAGCGACCCATAGCTTGACTGCTTGCATCAGAGTCAGTGAACCAGAGCTGACTAAGACCGTACTCCACCTCCACGTGGTGGGCCTGGAAACAGTCTGCATCACTGCAGTCTGGCTGAGCGAGTAGGGATCGCAGAGGGAAGGCAAACCCGGTCCCAAAAACTGCCGTGCTGAAGTCGGATGTGTCGACCGAAAGGTGCAGATATCACAGCTCCGGCGTAAACAGACACAACGCAACCAACGTCCTTTTCAGGACGAACGAGGAAGAAGAAGAAATTCACTGTAATAATAAAGTGGAGGGCAGAAAACAACATTTTTCAAACCTAAACTCATTTAATGAACAACTGCAGTTAAGTTCTGAAGTATGTGCACCTCCTCACTATAATTCAGCTCACCTATGCTTTTGTAAGGCTTTCGCTCTTTCCTGTAAATCTAAAATAGCTTTTTCAACTTCTTCTTCCTGTCTCATAATGTTCTGTATTTGCATCTGTTCCTGCTGAAGATTTTTTGTCAGCTGCTTCTGTGTGTTTACCAAAGTCTTGCGTTCTGTAAATAAGATGCTGTACCTTGTTTCCAAGTTTTCCAGCTGCATTTCACAAGATGTCTTGCCATTTCTAAGTTTATCTGTAAGAGAAGGGTATAATAAAAAAACTGTCACTATTGGTTGTATCCCCTACATGACCAAAATACTATTAAGAATTGCCATAAAAAATAGCAAAATAAAATTTAAACTCCCAAGATATTTAATGGAGAATCCGTGGAAATACAAACAGATCTATATTCATGCTTTATATTGTATGACAGGAAACTATTACAATTCTAGAATAAATATAAACGAGCGAATATTTTTGCAAAGACCCAAGAACAGTTAAATATACACAATGATATGTTAAGCAGTAGTTTACTTAGGAAATAATAGTAATAATTAAAAATACACTGAAACAAAATAACAGAAGCATTGATAACTCAGTCTACAAATAAAACAAAGCTAGGTATAAGGTAAGCTACTTCTATCAAATCATATATCCTCCATATATAAAGGTTTCTTCACTTGGATTACATTCACTATTTTATAGGTAACGGAGGAGTGATTGAAGATGATGTGGTAGTGAATTGGATTTGTTAATGGTTTTTAACATTCAGTTTTTTAATTGTAAAAAAATAATTACTTCTCATGCTGACATTTATTCTTTTTGAGAAAGGGCAGCAGGACATTACTGACCATATAATGTTAGAAATACAAAAATAAAAAAAGCCTAAATTTCCCTAAATAGTAAGATGACCTATATAACTCTTTGTTTCTAAGTAATGAAATGCTGTGAATAGCAGTGCTACCTTACATAACACAGTCTTGATACAAAGTTTGTATATTTGAATAAATGAGAATTTCAATAACATCAAAAGGTGGTGGTGGTGGAGGGAAGAATGAAAAATAAAATAGCACAAAAAAAATTCAATGGAAATAATAAAAAATATTCTGTTTAAACTATGGAAGTAAGAAAAACATTTCTTCAGTGCTACACTGACCCAGATCTGGCATAAGGTAGTAACTATGGATAAGAAACAAATAAGAACTCTATAAGAGGCCACAGAGATGTGAATTCTCATAAGAATGCTAATAAACCCCTAAAAAGTTTTAAAGAAAATATGTAGAAAGAGGCCGGCATCCACGTAAGAAACATTAACATTATCGAAATTATGCTTTGCATGAGCCTGTTTTAAGAAATGAGGAAAAATATAATTTTATGACAACAGGTAAAATTGGCTGAAAGAAGATTCTAAGTAAGAAGATATTGGACAATCTAGTAACAATGAACAAAGAATATCAGCAACATCAAGGACTAGAAGCTGTAAGGGGTATGATCATCAGGGCCATTCAGCATATAGCACTTTGGATACAAGATATGCATCTTGGACATAAACTGCTTGGAATCATTTCTTAGTTCATAATGTACCTTCAACATATCTAGCTTGGATATATTTTTTGCCTGTGGATGATCCAATGCTTTCTACAGATTCGGACTGGAGGCTAGATGGGACATGGCTAGTGTAATATTCTTGAATCACTTGCTGTAGCATAATGTTCATCGTAAGGGACAGCACAGGACAGTCGCATAAGGGACATATTTGTTTCCCTTTAAGGCAAGATTTACAGAAGGTATGACCACATGGGATGACCATTGTTGGGATATTTTTTGATGAAAGCTGTCAAGTAAAACAAAATATATATATTATTAATCATGTAATTTCTAATAAAGTGTTACATAAATTAACTACCAAATGTTGAGAAAAAAACTTTTTCTTATTAGTAATAAGAAAAAGTAATGTAATGTTACATACTGAAATGTTAAATAAGAAATGTGTACTGCCTGCAACTATACATTTGGTATATGATCATCAGGCATCTGATTTGTTAAGCGGTTAGAGTGCTTTCCTCTTGCGGCACAGTGACTGAGTTTGGGATTGAAACCTGGTAGCATCACATTCCAGTCTACCCAGCTGTAAATGGGTACCTGACTCTGCTTGTGGGTTAGAGAAGGCAACAACAAGTGAAGAAGGGAGCTGGTCACCTCAATTCATAAAAGCTGGGACTCGTATAGTGAAGTCTATAACATTTCAAGCTCCAATGGCAGTTTCTGCTGTGGGACTACTTTTATCTTTACTTTATTTGATCATCATAATTATTGTTTATTTTCATTACCCAAGGAGCTGAGGACTGCATTTGTTGCTGTCCACCAACTTCTACTTTGGACTGTCTTACTTACTTAGTTGTCCTCTTCTACACTGGGGTGTAGAGGTTAGCTAGAGAGAGCGCCATACTATCCTATCAGCTGTCTTCCTCTTGACCTGGTTCCAATCTAGTCCTTGATCCTTCAGAGACTGTCTAATGTTGTCCTCCTAGCGAACTCTGGGTCTTCCTGGAGGTCTGGATCCCTCGCTCTTGGTTTCCCATATTAGCCATGGTAGATGATCTTCTCCCATTCTGCAGACATGGCCAAACCATTGTAATTAGGATTGTTCCACTTCAGTATGCAGTGGCTGGGTTTTGAGGCCATGATGTATCATTTGGTTGTGGACTATGTCTACTTCAACCACCTTCCTCAGATAGGGTACCTCATTTCTAAGGTTTGGAGTTGGCTTTAGTCAATGCCCATGACTTGCATCCATGGACTGTGCAACATAGTCAATGCCCATGACTCACATCCATGGACTTCCCTGGACTGTCTTATGTAGTTAAACCAATGAGATTCTAATTTCTTTAGCATCCTCATCTACTGTTCTGTTGAGTCTGAGACAGTAAATTATGATCTGTCTAATGCTGATTCATCCAGTACAATAGGTCCTATGCCAGTTCACTCCATGGTACAATTTGACTAACTGTATGACAGGTACAACTGCTATTGGGTCTAATAAAATTATTCATCTCTTCATCATTATCATAATTACTCTTCAGCTACCTAAGGAGCATTGACCTTCAACGAACTCAGTTAAATTTCTCTTGTCCCGTGCCATTAGCCTATAGTCTTTCCACATTCCCTTCTCCATTCTTTTATGTCTCCCATTTTCTTCTCCATGTGGTTTTTGGTCTACCATTACCTCTCTTACCCTGGGGATTCCAGAAAAAAGGACTGTCTTGTAATGCTATCACTAGGCTTTCTCAACGTGTATCCTATCCATTTCAAGTTTCGACTTCTTACTGAAGTTTTTGTGGCTTAAAATTTATGTAGGATGCCATCCTCATGCCTAACGCTTCTTAGTCACCATCTATGACATACATTTTAGGTTACAATGTGATCAATCATTCCTTCCCTTGTTATACCTGGCACCACATGAGTGATATGTACATACAGTATATAAATATTATACCTAGGAATAATACTACAGCAGAACATACCATCAGTTTGTGACAAACAATACAGTTATGACTTGAAAGCGCTGGTGAGGTGCTGAGGTGATTAAATGTTGGCACTTCTTTTGTAAAAGTCCTACAGCGACTAGACTTCCAAACAGGCTTATCATCCTCACCCAAATTTATCAATGTAGACGGCGTCCCTGAAAGAGCTGAATCAGAATGTGGTATACCCAAATCCTTTTTAACCTTACTGGCAATTTTCTCGGCCAGGTATCCAAATTCTTCCTCAGACACTGGCTGTGTAACTGAGCGTTGTTCTGGGGAAATTAGTCTCTCTAGTTCACTTTCAGCTCCACTCTGAAGGCTGTTGCTGTCATTAAAATCAGGGACGTCTTCATAATGTACAAGTGTTGGATTTCTGACATCAATCCAGTGCTTGAATTTTTCCCGTACCTGCAATAAAAGTGTATAAAGTCAATAATGTTTTACAACAAATTATTCATCTAATTTTTGTTCAATACATCTTCTATCCATTATCATCATCATCATCAAAAGCATATAATAAAATCTATTTCTAAATGAAAAAGAAAAATTGCAATAACGTACATTATTTTTGTCAGGACCATTTACAACCTTTTTCGTCACAATGTTTGAATTCTGTACATTATGTTGTATAGACGCTGGGCTGCTAACAACAGGTTTGCTTTGACTAACCACAGAAGCCTTGGACTCTGAAGATGAAATACAAGAAAATTATTACAGTTTGCAATGATTTTCTTTTCCTCTTTCCTTCTTTGTCATTTTATTGTTTGTCTTTTTTTTCCACATAAAACACACACAACCACAAACAAGTAGTATACAATGCGCAAAACAGGTAGTATTGTGGAGGCGCTTTGTGGAGGCGCGTGACTTTTATATAAGGAAAATGTGGAGGCGCTTTGTTGAGGCGCGTGACTTTTATATAAGGAAAATGTGGAGGCGCTTTGTGGAGGCGTGTGACTTTTATATAGAGATATATTTAGATAATAGGAAGTAGACAAAAAGAAGACTTTTAGATAACAAGAAGACGATATATTTAGATGATGTATTTAGACAACAGGAAGACGATATATTTAGATAACAAGAAGATGATGTTACAACAGGAAGGGGATATATTTAGACATATATTTAGATAACAAGAAGACGATATATTTAGTTAGATATATATATATTTAGACTGACTGTTTTATAGTAATATATTAGTTCGATAATGGTGTGTTGTTGGTATGTGTGGTTTATTACAATATATAGTTATAAATATATTTAGTTAGACTATATAGTTATATTATTATATACACATATATATATATATATATATATATATATATATATATATATATATATATATATATATATATATATATATATATATATATATATATATATATATTTAAAAAATCGATAATGACGGAAAAGTTAAAAAATCGATAATGTTGGTTTAGGTTACTAAGAGGGTTGTTTAAGGGAGCGGGGTATTGTTTTTTGGCTGGCGGTGATGACTCATGGGTGTATGGTGGGGTGAAGCTGGTGAATGTGTGTATGACTCAGACGTGAAGTGTTAGATAGAAGTATATAGTTAATGATCTCTTTTGGTTAGGGGGTATTTTTGTGTGATGTTGGTTATATAAATATAAAAAATCGATAATGACGGAAAATATAAAAAATCGATAATGTTGGCTTAGTAGGGGTTTTTTGAACTGAGTAGAGGTTTTTTGTACGGTGGGTGTGTCGTTGAGTGTTGGTGTTAGAGACTTGTTTATACTAGCTCTAGTATCTAGAGGTGGGAGGGTAGTGTTAGAGATCTGACTATACCAGGTCTAGCATCTAGAGGTGGGAGTGAAGATGGGTGTGTGTGGTTGTGTTGGCGTGCATCTGTGGTTATGTGTGTGCGTGCGTGCGTGTGTGTGTGTGCGGTTGTGTGTGTGTTGGGGGTGTAGCAGGCGGGTGTGCCTCCATCGAGAGATGGAGTGAAGTGTTAGAGACTTTGTTTATACTAGCTCTAGTATCTAGAGGTGGGTGTGAAGTGTTAGAGACTTGTTTATACTAGCTCTAGTATCTAGAGGTGGGAGGGCAGTGTTAGAGATCTGACTATACTACGGTTAACATCTAGAGGTGGGAGTGAAGATGGGTGTGTGTGGTTGTGTATGCGCGCGTGTTTGTGGTTTCTTTTTTTATAAAAAGAAGTACAATTTTAATGCACAGCAGATGATACAACAAGGGAGCTCTTTCAGGCAAAGAAGAAAAACACAACTTTTCTATTGTTTAGTCCTCTTAATGTACTATAGTTTAGTGTGAAAGTATGTGGATTTCCACATTTAACTCATTATATGCCAACAATTGTGAATCACACTATAGTATCGTACATTATTCTCCCAAAAACCCGTTTGGCTATAGTAAGATTTTCTCATATCTACACTTTACACAATATGAAACAAAAGTACTTGTTGCACATAAAACTTACAAAACTTGAATATATTCTTCAGTCTGTAATATGAATACATTAAAGTACGAACCACACATTGTAATATAATGCGAATCTTGACATGTACGATATTCTGTAAATAAACATGGCTACGAACTGAACATGCTTTTACTGAGTGCTTTCTGAAACATGTGTGTGCTTGTGTAGATGACGAGGTAATGCTTATATACATACATCATAACATTACATGGTGGCAGCGGTCGATACCGGACCGACGCAAAACAGCTACACGATAACACGTGAGTACAGTTTGTTCGGCTAAAATTCGTCATTGAGGTCAACCATGGAAACTAAACACTACCGCAGCGCACCGCAAATGCGATTTGCCGGTCGAGGTGATAAGAGTGAAGCTTTCTTGTTATGGCGCCAATGCATAGATCTATATTCCAAGACCACTGGTCTAGAAGGACAAACCTTAACTCCATATATCCTAGAAGCATTGGACGTTGAAGGTTTGAAAATTTACAACAGTTTTGCTACCGCCATGCCTGTGGAGTCGGCGACAGACCCCGCGGCCATATTGGACGAATTTGAAAAACGTCTGATAATAAAGCACACGAACTTTAGAGCGGCAAGATTAGAACTTCACCACCTGCGACAGAAACCTGGTGAAAGTCTAGATGATTTTTCACTCGCATCAAGGAGAAAACAAGTGTATGCAAATTTAACAAAGAAGAAGAAAAAGAGCGAATTATCGAACAGATCCTTCTCAGCACACCAATGCCAGAGTTCCAGAAATGGATACTGAGCCAGAGTGATACACTAACTTTACAACAACTTCTGGATGAAGGCAGGAAACACGAGGCACAAGCACTAAACATTAAACAAATTCAGCAAGGTACAGTAACAGCCCAGGTGGATGCAGTAAAAAGCTATAAACCCAAACAAAACAAAGCAACTAGTTCGAAGCAACAAGAAAAACACAACACAAGCAGAGGTGCTATGTGTAAATGTTGTGGCCTAAACCACATACAAAACCACTGTCCAGCTAAAGACTCTACATGTCATTACTGCAGAAAGAGGGGCCACTGGATAAAATTATGTTTCAAGAGGAAACAAGACAGTGCTCAACACAACCTTCACAGCAGAGAGTCATCAAAACAAACACACTTTATGATGACTGAGGACCTTGACTCCAGTGAAGAAAGTGATCCTTCCACATTTGATACTGTGAAGATACTAACTTTCAGTAATGAACCAAAGAGAACGCAGGCTTTCTGCAAGGTACAATTCCGAATACCAGGAATTAAAAGGCACAAAGAAAGATATATTCGGTTCAAGATAGACACAGGTGCCCAAGGTAACACTCTACCCTTAAGAATATTCAGACAGATTATGCCTGACAAGGTGGATGAGCAAGGATTTCCCACAAGGGGTGTAAAAAGTAGGAGTGGCAGGACAAAGCTAAGAGCTTACAATGGAACAAGTATAGACTGTTTCAGAGCAGTAACACTTGAATGTTTATACAGAGACTCTGAATGGACATCGTCAACATTTTACTTGGTAGATGTTGAAGGACCTGCAATTTTGGGTTTACCAATGTGCGAAAAGCTGAGTGTGGTAACTATTAACAACATTAAAGCTGACAAAAAAGAACATCTTACTCTACACGTCACTGAAGTAGATGACCTTAAACAGCGATTCCCAGAACAGTTCGACAGAATAGGCAAACTTCCAGGAAAGGCAAGATTCTTTTTAAAAGACAACGCTGAGCCAAAGATAGACCCACCTAGAAAGTATCCTATACATGTTAAACAGAAACTTGCCACAGAACTAGAAAAGATGGTGCAGAATGATGTTATTAGAAAGGTTGAAGAGCATTCTGATTGGTGTAGTAGTATCACAACCGTTCTGAAGCAGGATGGTTCTCTTCGGGTTTGCCTTGACCCAAAACACTTAAACAACAGTCTAAAGCGCTGTCCACACAAAATGCATACAGTGGAAGAGATAACTCACAGATTCCACAATGCCAAATATTTTTCTAAACTAGATGCTGTACACGGATACTGGAGTGTTGAGATAGCAGAGGAAAGTCAACTCCTTACAACTTTTCGAACACCATTCGGCAGATATTGTTTCAAGAGACTCCCATTTGGTTTGAATGTATCACAAGACATCTTTCAACAGAAGATTGACAACATTGTTGAGCAATGTTCTGGTACAGTGGCTATTGCGGATGACATTGTAGTGTGCGGCAGGTCGGAACAAGAACACAACCGTAACTTGATTAACTTGATGCTTGTAGCACAGGCCAATGGGCTAACATTCAACAGCAAAAGTGTACAATTAAGGCAACGGAGATACAATTTTTTGGATTGCAGTACACCCAGAATGGTGTAAAACCAGACCCTAAAAAGGTTGAAGATATTCATGACATGCCAACACCAGCTACAAAGAAGGAACTGCAACAATTCTTAGGTGCTGTCAATTTCCTAGCACAATTCATACCAAATTTGTCAGCTGCTGCAGAACCTTTGCGATCTCTACTACAGAATGAAACTCCGTATGAATGGTCAGAAGACTACCAACACATATTCAACCACTTGAAGACCCTCATATCATCTGATGCATGCTTGAAATACTATGACATGCAAGCACCCACTTTTCTCATGGTTGATTCCAGTCTGAAAGGCCTAGGAGCAGCACTTTTGCAACCAGACAAAAATCCTGAAGGACACTATGCCAAAGAACTTCGTCCTGTAGCTTACGCAAGCAAATCATTAAGTTCTGGCGAAAAGAAACTTGCAAACATTGAAAGAGAAATGCTAGCTGTACGTTTTGGAATCAAACGCTTCCACACATTTCTTTTCAACCGCCCATTTACAATTCTCTCAGATCACAAGCCACTTGAGATGATTCATAAAAAACCAATAGCTTCAGCACCACCACGACTACAAGCTCTGTTATTGGAAACACAAGGTTATGATTTTAATATTCAGTATATCCCAGGAGAGGATATAGGTCTTGCAGATGCTCTCAGCAGACTACCAAACCCCAACAAGACAGCAGATCTTACCCCAAACATCAAAGTTGATTTTGTCAAGTTTAGCGATAATCGGCTTGAACACATCAGAGAAGACACAATGAGAGATCCTATCCTTAACTCTCTCAAAGAACTGATATACCATGGATGGCCAAGCTCTATCAGGGAAGTTCCAACACACATCCGTCCATACTACTCGATGAGGGACGAGTTAAGCATCGAAGATGGTCTGATCCTTAAAGGAGATCGCATTGTTGTACCAGAAACACAACGCGATATCATCCTTAAACACAGCTCCATAATAGTCACCTTGGTATTGTGAAGACACAACTGAGAGCAAAGAAAGATGTTTACTGGCCACAGATAAACAAGGACATAGAAACACTATGTAAAAACTGTTCAATTTGCCAAGAACATGCAAATAGGCAGTGCAGAGAACCTCTCATACCATCAGACATACCATTGAGCCCTTGGAGCATTATAGGAACTGATATTTTCTCAATCGACAATAATGACTATCTTATTATTGCTGATTACTACAGCAAATTTCCCATCATTGAGAAACTTCCACAACCCTCACCATCAGCTGTTATTGCAGACATTACAAAGAAGTATTGCAGCATGTTTGGCATCCCAGATGAAATTAGATCAGACAACGGTCCACATTTCTCAGGTCAAGCATACAGAAACTTCACTAAGGACTGGAAGATCAAACACACAACATCATCACCTAGATACCCTAAATCTAATGGTTTCATTGAGAGACAGATACAAACTATCAAGTCAATCATGAAGAAAACAAGAACAGAGGATGTACACCTAGCACTCTTGAGATGGAGAACAACACCGGTAGACAGTAAGATCGACAGTCCAGCAGAACTTATGTTTGATAGAAGAATTAAAGACCTCCTACCATCTAAGGTCCACTTCCGTCCACAACATAGAGACAGCACATATGATCAACTTCAGCATCGTCAGCAAGTTCAGAAATCCAACTATGACAAATGTGCTAAAGACTTACCACCATTATATCCTGGTCAGCATGTAACTACCTACAACCACAACAATGACACATGGTCAAAAGCAACAATCATTTCCAGAAACCCTGAACCCAGGAGCTATACTTTAAGACCAGACAGCAGCAGCAACCTCCTGAGGCGAAACAGAGTGGACATAAGAGAAATCCCACAGAATACAACAGAACAGAGAATTCCCATGCTTTCAACAGACAATGCAGTAACTCCAGACCTTGGTGCCCCCCACAAAACCAACAAGCGCCAAGGCCGAAATCACAACCAACTCAAGCTAAACCAGGGACTTCCGCAGAACCACCAGCACTTTACACCACTCGTTCTGGCCGTACAGTGACACCTCCCAGCCGATACAGACAGTGACATATATACTCACACTGAGCATTACACATACTTATCCTTTCTCACATGAAACATTTCGTTGGAAATGTTTGCACACATTTTTTTTTCAAAAAAGGGGGGATGTAATATGAATACATTAAAGTACGAACCACACATTGTAATATAATGCGAATCTTGACATGTACGATATTCTGTAAATAAATATGGCTACGAACTGAACATGCTTTTACTGAGTGCTTTCTGAAACATGTGTGTGCTTGTGTAGATGACGAGGTAATGCTTATATACATACATCATAACATTACACAGTCAATTAAAAAACAAACAAATATAAGTTTTAGAAGATATTTAATCATACAGTTTTTAAAACCATGTATCTTGTACAATCTATAATAATTTATACATTTGTCATGTAAGGTTTTTTTATTTATCTCCATAAAGTTTTTTTTTAATTTATGGGGTCGGAGTGGCTAAGAGGTATGGCATCCGCCTTGAATTCTTGAGGTACCAGGTTCGATTCCCAGTTGAGAGAATATCATTTATGGAAATTTTTTTTCAGAACCAGTGGTCCTAATGATGTCATACTCCCCCCTGGTCTCCTGAGTAGTGAGATCAGATGCCTAACCTTCTCGGGTAAGGGCAAAAAAATAAGAGGTCCCGTGTGTAATTTGCGCATGTTAAAAATCCCACAGCAGTTGGAAATCATAAAGAGTAGGCCATAAGGCTGCTGCCCTGGCAAAATTTAAATAATTAGAAACCTACCCACCACAAAAATATTTATAGAATGTGTGATACCTGTATACACACACTGCAATTCTCGCCAGTGCTACAGAGTTCATGCGCTGTGCTGAGATTCTCCTTGTGTGATCTAAGGGAGGAGATTGGAGCACTGATAGAGTTGTCTGTGTGCAATGAAGATAGTCCTTAAAACCAAACCAAAGTTTTTTAAATCTTTGTAAGGTTTTTATTGATCCTGCATACAGGTTTTTATCTCGAGAGGTTGATAGGAACGGTATGCATAAATTTATATGTTTACTACTTGTTTTAAGACATCACTTGTGCAAAAAAAACTGGCATCCATTTTGGTGACTGGAAAAAGACCTACATCCTGCCAGGGACAGAAAAAACATAGACCCAAGAGTAGTTAAATATACACAATGATATGTTATGTAGTAGTTTACTTAGGAAATAATAGTAATAATTAAAAATACACAGTGAAACCAAATAACAGTTAGAAGCATTGATAACTACAAATAAAACAAAGCTAGGTAAGCTAGGTAAAAGGAATAAGTTGGAATTGGGCATGGTGTTAAATAGTTTATAATTTAATGAAGTCCAAGTAAATAAACAATGACGTATGAATATTATGTTGTGTATGTGAGAGGGAGAGAGTAAAAGTCACAGAATAAAATGAGATTAGGAGCATGTTGGCATGGTGAGATACTGAGATATTTGCACAAGAAGAAAGGTTATTCAGCAACCCATAAAATATGAACCAAATGTAAAATTTAAAAATTCTGTTAAAATATTTGTATGATTGAAGACTATGTGTCTCATTTATGAAATTTTCACAACAATCAGGCTGACTAGGCATGGTATTAACATTTCTGGATAGGTCAGTGCTTTCATATTCATTTGAAGTGTAATCTTTAATAGATTGCTCTTTATAATAAAGTTACATATACCATTTCAAAGCACAGAAGCTGAAATTGATAAAAATGTGGACATACAAAAAAATATATATATATTTGTAGCCAGATTGATTTGGTTTTCTTTCAATCCGATATGATGACATATTACTGCTTTTATGAAGCAGCACACCACAAACACACACACACATTTGTAAATCAAAACAGAAATAAAACACACTCACGCACTTTATCTCTCTCTATCTCAACCTTTAAGAGTTTATATAGGTAAAGGTGAGCTTTTGATTGACAGAGTGGTTACAGCACTGGTCTCTTGCTGCAAAGGTGCCTGGTTCAATTCACTGTATCGAGATGCTTCAGTCTACCCAGGTGTAAATGTGTACCTGACTTTGCTTTTGAGTTAGGGAAGGAAACGGCAGTAAGGAAGGGAACTGGTCACCCCACCTCTTGATGCTGGACCTAGTATAGTGAAGTCTCTAACTTCGCTGATTCTGCATGAAATTAACTTCTGCTTTATACTTCATTAGACACTTATGGATAAAATATATGATAAGCGCTTAAGCGCCCCATGCTTTTTTGTCAATTTGGTTACATTTTTTTACTGCAAGCTATAATCTCCTTGAAAAATTATTTTTGGGTTTTTAGTGCATTAAATGCGTGTGTTTAAAATATTTTTTTTATTTATCAGTGTACCTAAGATCAGTTTATAATTGGTTCAGCACCACCAGGGACAAGCTATCAGTGTTTTAAGTACTGCTGAGATTGAGCTTACTGTGGTTTTAGAACTAGATATAATTATCATTTTCCCTGTTAAAGTTACATTTCTAAGGTGAAAAAAAAAGACAAACTTTTAACAGATAAAATGTTTGTTAGATTTAAAGAATATTAATTTAAGACATAGAACTGCTTTGATATGGGCAGGCCCCAGAAGGACAGCGAAAGAGAGGCACACCAAAGACAACCTGGCGGAAAACACTGGAGACCTAGATGCAAAGCATAAACCAGAGTTGGGGCATGGCACGAAGGATGGCCACCAACCGAGTGAAATGGGGACAGTATGTTGCTGCTGTACAAGACGCCACTAGGTGTGATGGCCACTGACTACTGTGTCTGTCAGGGGCTAAGGATCCAAGAAGAAATTAAGACAGTAAAATCATAAATGGACTAAGTACAATTTTTTCCCTGGGGTCTCTGAAGAGACAATGAAAGAAGAGAACTACTGCACCATCAGGCATTTTGTGCGATGTGATTAATATGAGATTGTGTATGTGGCTGGCAGCCGCATCATGTAAAACAAATGGCCACAGAAACCACCACTGTAAGAGCATATGGCTCCTTGGTGCAGCTTCCTGCAAGGGACCAGCTGTTGTAGTCACTCCATGCTTCACAAGGAGCACAAAGGAAAATGATGATGAAGTACAACATTACAGTTTAAGAAAAATAAAGATACAAAGTCTTACCAAGTAGAAGTTTGTTAATTGCTCACCACTAATGACCAATAAATAATTAGTGCATGCACTACACTTCCATGTGGAATCTAAGGCCTTGAATAGTTGTGCGAAAAATAGATTTAAAAACCCTACCAACTGTGGCATATTGAGCACTGGGATGGCTGTTTCATCCTGTGAAACTTACCTTCAACAACTTGGATCAAACCTAATTCAAGCCAGTCATCCACAATGGAAAAATCAAGTATAACAAGCATGACTGTGACATAGACAAAATATGTACAAACAGTGGACAAAAGAAGATGACAAACCTGTAGTGTGGGGAAGACATGAAAAGAAACTTGGAGTCAGCTGTCATGGACAAGAAGGCTTGGAAACATCTGAATAAATGTATTTATTTTGTCAAGGTTGTAAGGTGAAGGAAAAGATAGTTGTAGTAGAGACAGCCAAACCAAAAGTGTTTGTTGCTTACACTATCAAATAAAATATGCCACTCATATTGTAAAATGTGATTCTATAGAAGATTGATAAGTATTCACAGTAGATATACCAACAATGCTTGTGTGGAGTCAAACAGATATAACAAGCAAAATACTTGATTACTAACAGACAAATAAATGTTAATGTTCAGTGTGACTGTTTCGCTTATCCACTGAGTGTCATGCCAGATGTCATTGTTATCACGTCTTTCCTTGTCCTATGGTCTTTGCTGTCTTGAGTCAGCTGTGTTTTAAGAGTTCATGGTGAAGTGGCGACATTTGGAAGACAATTGAAGACTTTTTTTTTTTTTTAACATGCATGCAAATTTGATAATTTTGGTTTGCTCTATTTACAATGATTGGACAGGAGATGTGATGCCACTTTCACTTCTTCTTCTTCTTCTTTGATCCATAACCGCCAACCGTCAAAGCAGTCAGTGGCCATCACGCCTTGTGGCGTCTTGTAGTGCAGCAACAAATTGATTCCACTTTGCTCGGTCGGCAGCCATCCCTCGTACAGTGCCCCAACTCTGGTTCATTCTTTGCATCTCGGCTTTCACAGTTCTCCGACAAGTTGTTTTTGGTCGGCCTCTCCTTCGCTTTCCCTCGGGGGTCCATAGCATAGCTGTTCTTGTGATGGTATCAGGGTCCCTTCTGAGGACGTGGCCAACCCAACTCCAGCGTCTGCCAGCTATGATGATGTGCATGTCCTCCTGGTTACTCCGAATAAGTAGTTCTTGGTTGCTGATAGTGTTTGGACAAATGATTCGGAGAATTTTCCTTAGGCAGATTGTGTGGAAGGAGGACAGTTTCGACATTTCCTTCTCTGTTACTCTCCAGCATTCCGCACCATAGAGAAGCACAGAAAGTACACAGCTCTCATACAGTCTTAATTTGGTGTTTGTGCTGTACTGGGAAGACTTCCAGATGTTTTTGAGACTAGCAAAGGCTGTTCTCGCTTTATTCATTCTGTTGTTAATGTCCTGGCTTGTTCCGCTGTCTGGTGTAACTATGCATCCTAGGTAAGTAAATGTGTCTGTCTATTCTAACTTCTGGTTCCTTACTGTTATTGGCTCAGGATTGCCCACATTTAGTGTCATGATCTCTGTCTTCTTCAGATTGATGTTCAGGCCAACCTGCTTCAGTCTATCGGTTTTTTCTTGGATGTGTTGATGTGAATGCGCGAGTAGTGCAATGTCATCTGCATATTCCAGGTCTTCCAGAGTAGAAAATGTTGTCCATCTAATTCCTCTTGGACTGCCCTCTGTTGTCTGGTGCATCACACAATCTATGACTCTCAAAAATAATGTTGATAAGGGGCATCCCTGTCGTACTCCTGTTTTCACTTCGAAAGTTACATTACTCAATCCAACACTGCATGTAAAGTTAGAATAGAGGCTTTTTATGATGGAAACAATGCAGCTGGGAATTCTATAAGCCCTCAGTATTTTCCATAGGCTGTCCCTGTGTATGCTGTCAAAAGCCTTTTCAAAATCAACAAAGTTAATGTATAGCTGTCTCTGCCATTCTGAGCACTGCTCTGTAATGTTCCTGAGGGTGAATGTATGATTTGCACATCTTCTGTTCTTTCTAAAACCCGCTTGTTCTTTCCTCTGTTTATGGTCAACTGCTTTTGACATTCTCTGGTTGATTATCCTGCCTAGAATTTTGCTGGGAACTGAGAAGAGAGTAATTCCTCTCCAGTTGTTGCAGTCTGCAAGGTCGGCTTCTTGGGCAATTTGACAATTATTCCTTTACTCCACTCTGTTGATGTTGTCTCAGTTTCCCAGACTTGTGCAAATAGTGGTTCTAATAGTTCTGCTGCTAGTTCAGGGTCTGCCTTGAATAACTCAGCATTTAGATTGTCATGACCAGGCGCTTTTCCATTTGTTAACCCTTTGATAGCTGTGATGATTTCTTCTTTTCGTGGAATGTCTGTATTTATGTCTAAGTCATTTTCAGCCTCAGGAACATTCAGCTGAGTCTCTGGTGGTTCCTTATTCAGTGTTTCTCTGAAGTGCTCTGCCCATCTTGTTTCCTGCCCCTGTGCTGTGGTGATGAGATTCCTTGCTTGTCTCATACTAACGTTATGTTGTTTCACCTTGTTTTCCGCTGATAGTTTTAGTTATTTTATAAACTGTGCTTTGTTCATTTCTCAGTGCTGCCTCTTCTGTCTGTCTTGTAAGGTCATCCAGAAATGTCCTTTTGTTAGCACGGGTTTGACGTTTTACTTCCTTGTCCAGCTGACTGTACTGTTCACTATATATTGCCTTTAACCTAGGAGACTTAGCTTCTGTTTTCTTTCTTTTCATTTCTTTTCTCTTCGCTATGGTGTTTAGCATTTCTGGTGTTATCCAGTCTTGGCTCTTTCTTTCCTGGAATCCCAAGCATAACTTGCTGCTTTCCTTGAATATTATTGAGATGGTGTTGAATTTTTAGTCGACATCATCGGCCTCTGTTATTTCCTGGCTTTTGGTAATCTGATATCGTCTCTTTACGTCGACCACAAAAGCTTTTCTGGTGAGGGAGTCCTTAAGTTTCGTGAAGTTATATCTTTTCTGTTTGACTGCAACTGGTCCAGCACCTCTGAGTTTCATCTTCAGCTTGCTACTACTAGTTGATGATCACTTCCCACATCTGCGCCTCTTCTTACTTTCACGTCTTGTAATGCATGTCTCCATCTGCTATTGATCATTATGTGATCTATCTGGTTTCTGTCCCATCCGTTTGGTGATTCCCACATTAACTTGTGCACTTCTTTGTGTGGAAAAAGTGTTCCTCCAATGACCAGGTTGTCAATACTGCAGAAGCTTATTAATTTGTCCCCATTCTCATTTACTGTTCCAATGCCGCATTTCCCCATTACTCTTTCGTTATAGTTATTGTGTGTTCCAACTTTCGCATTGAGCCACTTTCACGTATCGGCAATTATTCATATTATTTGGAATTTAAAACAATATGTATTCTAATTATAACCCATCAGAGGTTGAATGGGATATTTGTCATCATCAAATAAAAATAAAAAATAAGTTTCACAATTTGATTGCTTACTTTCATCTAATCCCACTTGTTCTTTGCTGTTGTCTCTTTGTTTAAGCCAGTTCTGTTGTCTTTGCTTGATTTCTTGAATCTATTTAAGCATGAAAAAAAATTATTTAAGTCTTGTCACAGCTGCTTGCTGCATCTTGCAAAGAAATAAATGACATGACCAACTTACAAAAACGCACGACGAAACATGCTAGTGACCATTTTGTAGTCACAAAGGTCATAAGCTCCTTTCGAAATGGCAAATACTTAATCTTAGCTAAGAGCTGTTGGTTTTCAAATTTGCTTTACGAGTTACAATATGTTATTGCAAAATACAGTGTTTCAGCTTCTTTTATAAAAAAAAAAATTTAAGTTTGAAAGAAAAAGAAATGAGTAAACATAATAATTACCTTCTTAGAAACGGCCTCTTTCTTTTTAGATGTATTTGACGAGACGTCATACCCTGCAGGCATTGTTTAACAAAATCCAACAAATTGAGAAACACACCGAGGACTTTATTAATTTAAGAGTATAAGGAATGTAATAGCGTCTATGGTATCTATGGCCGCCAAAGGGAAATTACTCTAGAGTTTTTCTCATTTAAAAAAAAAAAAAGGAAGTCCTTATTCCCCCTCCTCCTTTTTTTCCACTGCGCCTACGCCTTACACCCACCTCCGCCTACCCCCTCCTTAAAAAAATAAAAGATAATTTAGATTTAGCCTACTTGCGAGTCTGAGCAATTACAATCTGAATTTAATTGCCAATGACAATAGACTATGTCAGAATGTGCATTCTCACATAACGACACTAGTAATTGCTGGGCCGGATCGTAGCTAAGGTTTGTGCCGCCGCAGTGATTTGTCCCCAACCAGAGTTGCCAACCCAGATACTTTGTAACTAGAGCTGGCGACTTTTGACTCATATATCTACAAATGTTTACTTTCATCTACCCGTTGCTAATCTAGCTATTTCTTTGTTCTATTCCATTTATTAGTCACGACTGGGAACAGTGGTTAGAGCGCTGGCCTCTCGCGGCAAAGGTACCGTGTTCGAAGCCTAGCCGTAAAGGGTATCTGACTCTTCTCTTGAGTTAGGGAAGGCAGCGAAGAAGGGAACTGATCACCCCACCTCATAAAAAAGCTGGACCTAGTATAGGGGATAATCTCAAGAAGACAGAACTCATGAAATGTGAGAAATCCTGCACTCATAAAAATAAAGACCAAGAGCTAGAAAATACAAACACATTTACATACTTAGGAAGCATCATCATCATCTCAACCCGTAACCCGTCATGGGTCGTAGGGGTGCCATGGTGGAAGCATCAGCAGACAGGGTCCTCCACTGCTCTCTATCCTCAGCAATGCGTACAAGTGTGGAAAAACCGTGTCCTGCCCATTCTTTGATGTTATCAGCCCAGGATTTTCTTTGCCTTCCTCTTCTCCGTTTACCTTCGACTGTTCCCTGGAGGATCGTTTTCGAAAGGGAGTCATGACGAGTTACATGCCCAAACCAGGCAAGCTTTTGACGTTTCACTACTGACAAAAGTGGTTCTTGGTGGCCTGCATAGGTGTTTATCTTCTCTCTAACATAGACATTTGTTTTGTGCTCTTTATAGCAAATGCGCAAAATTCTTCTATAACATTTATGCTCGAAAGCCTGAATCCTTCGCTCCATATCTGCAGTGAGTGTCCAGCCCTCACACCCATACAAGAGAATAAATAATTTAGGAAGCAAAGTAACACCAGATAGCGGAACAAACAAAGACATCAGTAGCCGAATGAATAAAGCCAGAATAGCCTTCACTAACCTTAACAACATCTGGAAATTCTCCCAGTACAGTACAAACACTAACTTAAAAATATATGAGAGCTGCGTAATTTCTGTACTTCTGTATGATGCAGAATGCTGGTGAGTAACCGAAAAGGACATGTCAAAATTGTACTCTCTCCACACAACCTGTTTAAGAAAAATTTGTCGAATTTTCTTTCTGAGCACCATCACCAACCAAGAGCTGCTAACTCGGAGCCACCAAGAAGACATGCAACCATCATAGCGGGTCGACGCTGGAATAGGTGTTGGCCACATCCACAGAAGAGATCCTGACACCATCACCAGAACTGCCAAGCTAGAGACTCCAGAAGAAAAGCGAAAGCAAGGACTTCAAAAAACCACCTGGCGGAGAACTGTGGAGGCAGAGATGCTGAGCATGAACCAGAGCTGGGACACCACACGAAGAATGGTTGTTGCCCGAGCAAAGTGGAGAGACTAGCTGCAGAAAGAGAAGAAAAGAGATTAGCTACAGAAAGAGAAGAAAAGAGACTAGCCGCAGAAAGAGAAGAAAAGAGATTAGCTACAGAAAGAGAAGAAAAGAGACTAGCTGCAGAAATAGAAGAAAAGAGATTAGCTACAGAAAGAGAAGAAAAGAGACTAGCTGCAGAAAGAGAAGCAGAAGAAAGGAGACAGGCTGCAGAAAAGGAAGCAGAAAAGGAGGAGAAGAGATTACAAAGGGAACATGAGTTACGACTAAGGGAGTTAGAATTTCAAGGCCATGCTCCTGAAAATGGTGCCAGCCCCTTTGCCTCAGATGCTACTGTTAGTCAGGGAGCCTCAACCTCAGCTATGAGTTTTCATTTAGACCATTTTGTTGAGAAAGACGATGACATAGAAAGTTACCTAAATAGATATGAACTTTTAGCTACCACGTATGGTTTAGAGAGAGAAAGGTGGAGCCTAAAGTTATCACAAGGGCTTCGTGGTACAGCTTATGAAGTTTTTGCCAAGATGAGCAGGGATGATCAGGACAATTATGACATGCTAAAGCAGGCTCTTTTGTTAAGATATGAAAAGAATGGGGAATTTTATAGAAAATTTTTTTTAGGAATGCTAAATTACTGTCGGGTGAGACTTATCACCAGTTTTCTGCACGGTTAGAGACCTACTTGGAGAAATGGACTGCTCTGGGGAAAACCCAAGATCTTAAGGAAATGATCCTTATTGAGCAGCTAAGAGAGTCCATGGCTCCAGACCTGAGAAAGTTTCTTATGGAACAAGGTGCAGAGAGGCTGAGGTATCTCTTCCTTTTCCCAGACTTTACCAAGTAATTTATATAACATCTCTCTAGCCGAGTCGATATCTGCCATGAGGGCCTCTGCTGGAATGCCATCTGGTCCAGACGCTTTTCCATCTCTTAGAAGCTTTATGGCTTTCTTTATTTCTTTCTTCGTTGGTCTTTCACCGTTAATTTGTAGCTCTTCTTCTGCTGGCTGGATGTCCGGGGGGTTTTGTGGAGCTGGTCTATTGAGAAGGTCCTCAAAATATTCTGTCCACCTCTTCATTTGCTCTTGTATATTGCTGAGCAGTTTTCCATTCTTGTCTTTTATGAAGCAACTTGTTTGCTTGTATTTCCTTGTCAGCTTCTTTGTGCTGTTATACAGTTCTCTTGGGAGCCGCGCTGGTGTAATGGCTTCGGCGTTGTACTGGCGACCAGGTGTTCATGGTTCAAACCCGGGCGTCGGCGTTTGAAGAAATGTTTACGGCCGGAAATTTGACTGAATAGCCTGAACGGCTCCTGTGATAAACCCTCTGTGGATGGGAAGGAGCGAAGCTCCTGACCGGGTTGGAAGGAAAGTCCTCAGGTTCCCCAGCCTCGCAATGACATGTCATTGGGCCGAAGGGCTGAAAGCCCAAGTGCCGCTGGTTAAGGAAAAAAAAAAAAAAAAAAAAAAAAAAAAAAAAAAACAGTTCTCTTATATTTCCTTTGGCTGCAGCATCTTCTGCCTCTCTTGAGAACTCCTCAATATACTTCCTCATGTCTCTTTTGATACTTCTTTTAACTTCTTTGTTTGCTTCTGTGTACACGTCTTGAGCCTTGGATTTTTAACTTCTGGTTTTGCTTGTGTTTAAATCTGCTTTCTTGTTTTTTCTGTCTTTTATCGTATTGATGGTTTCTGTTGTTATCCATGCTTTTTGTTGTCGTTCCCTTTTCCCCAGTATTTCTTCACATGTCTCACCCCATACCGTTTTGATTTGCTGCCAATAGTCTTCTGTATTCTCTACATCTTGCAGCTGTTGGAGCACTTGGAATTTGTTGGATATTATGACCGCAAATTTGTCTCTTGTTTCTTGATTTCTTAGATGTCCTACATTAAATTGTTGTCTATAATTTTGCATTGTTGCATATCTCTTGAGTTTCATTTTTACTTTGGCATCAGAAGGTGGTGATCTGATGCCACATCTGCTCCTCTATATACTTTTACATCCTGCAATAATGATTTAAACTTCTCTTTTATGCATATATGATCAGTCTGATTGTCTGTTCTATGGTCTGGTGATATCCATGTTGCCTTGTGTATTCTCTTATGTGGAAACATGCTTCCTCCTATAGCCAGTTGATTTGAAGCATAGAAGTTTGAGAATAGTTCCCCATTTTCATTCATTATCCCTAGCCCCTGTTTTCCCATGACTTCTTCAAAGCCGGTGTTGACTGTACCAATCTTTGCATTCATGTCACCCATCAAAATTGTGATGTCTCTTCTTTTTACTTTTTCCATAATTTCCCGTAGTCTAGTATAAAATGCTTCTTTCACAGACTCTTCTTTGTCATTAGTTGGTGCATAACATTGGATGACATTTACATTTATTTTCTTTTTAGCTGTTTTAAAAGTAGCTGTTATTATTCTGGGTCCAACGGCTTTCCATTCCATGATTGCTTTCTGTGCTTCTTTAGATAACATAAGAGCTACCCCTTCACTGTGGTGTGAACTTTCGTCTTCATGTCCTGAGGACAGCACCAATTCACCTGTGATGAGTTTCTTCCTGTTGTAACCGTGGGGTTACTTATGGGTTCTTTTATTTATGTGATGTTATTTTCCACGTTAGATATTTGACTGGCTTGAAGTCCGCCAGAGATGAAATTTTCTTGGTTTATGTTGCGGGGACCAGTCCGTTTTTTCCTCTATTTAGGTGTTATGTATGGAGAATAATAGTGGTGTACATTTTGCAAATACTCATTTCCTACATTATCCAACATGTAAGGAAATATTCAACAGCCTGATCAATTAACTTGCAATTTTATTTAGATCAGAAAATGGCATGAAATAAATCAACAGCAAATGTTTACAAATCCTGATCATTCATTCGATTCAAGATGTCTCATTATTTTCAACGTGCACCTTAAATTTTCCCTCCTTTATTTCAATCCATGGAGGCGTATAATATTCAATCGTATCATCAATATCCTTTGTTTTCTTATGTATGATTATTTCCTGGTCGCATATCGTTTTAGGGGATATCTTCACCATTTTTAGTTTCTTTTTAATGTCCTTGCAGTCCTGGGCTTCGTTCATTATAATCCTTCAATTCTTTGTTACTTGTATCATGGCGAACTTTTATAAAAATATCAGACGACCTGGGCTGAAAACTAGAAAGCGGTACAAGTAAATTAATATGAAACAAATATAAAGGTATGTTATCAGGCACTCACAGGAAATAAAGAAGTAGAACACCAGACAACAGAAAAACAACAGACATGAGTGGCTTACCCAGGATTTGAACACTGGACCTTCCGTGCGACAACCCCGCCTAGCCATGCAAGCGAATCGCACTATCCGCTCTGCCATCTACGCATCATCATAAAATGATGTTTCAATGGCAGGTCAATAGTGCGAACCACAATACACGACACCAGAAGTCCTCCATGGGCAGTTCAGCCTATTAATGACGCAATCACTTCTGTTGTATTTCTATCAAGCAGTATAGGCCGAATCCAACAAGACCCTTAGGACCTTAATACTGTGTCCAGTAAATGATAGTAGACTAGACCAGTGAGAACAGGATAGTGGGTAGGTTTGGTATTGTACAAACATTTATTACAAATAAGGGAGGGAAACAGAAGTGATTGCGTCATTAATAGGCTGAACTGCCCATGGAGGACTTCTGGTGTCGTGTATTGTGGTTCGCACTATTGACCTGCCATTGAAACATCATTTTATGATGATGCGTAGATGGCAGAGCGGATAGTGCGATTCGCTTGCATGGCTAGGCGGGGTTGTCGCACGGAAGATCCAGTGTTCAAATCCTGGGTAAGCCACTCATGTCTGTTGTTTTTCTGTTGTCTGGTGTTCTACTTCTTTATTTCCTGTGAGTGCCTGATAACATACCTTTATATTTGTTTCATATTAATTTACTGTTTACAGGCCTCAGGTTTCCCTCCCTTATTTGTAATAAAAGCGGTACAAGACTTAGTCTACTTACATGTTGAAACCAGTAAATTAACATTTGCATGAATAGATGTTCATGACTATCAACTTCTTTGACCTTTTTCCTGCATTTGCAGGCATATTTGAAGAATATCGAAAATCCTATCAAACATCATCGATATCTCGATGTGGAAGCAAGACGCTCACTAAAACGCGTCTGGATGCAATGCTAGACTTCTTCCAAACTCCTGCTCGAATATTACCCGGCAGCTGACCTCTTAGTGCGTGTTCAGCTGGCTACTTTCTATTGGTTGGCGATTATTCTATTCAATTAATTATTGGTTATTCCTTCTCGTTGTCTTACTAAGGTTGGGGCTGTTCCTATCTACGTCACTACTCACCATGACGACAGCCGCCTAGAATACCGTGCTTTGTGTCAAAAAACTGACCTTGTCGATTACTACCACTCTCTACCCTGCACTTAGTATCTCCGGTTATTTTTATTTCAGTAAAAAAAATCTTGCTTGCTTATTTATCATAATAGCGAATGGTAGTTTTATTTTTATTATAACTAAACTCTAGCACGAATAAATGCTATGGTGGTGGTCATACGGCCACACTGTCTACCCCCTTCCACTTTGTTTCACACAGTCCCAGAACCTCGATTTTATATTCCCTCATTTCTGCTGCTACTTGTGCCACTTTCCTTTGTTCGTTTCTTCTTCTTCTTCTTCCTCGTTCGCCCTGAAAAGGACGGTGGTTGCGTTGTGTCTGTTTACGCCTAAGCTGTGATATCTGCACCTTTCGGTCGACACATCCGACTTCAGCATGGCATTTTTTAGGGACCGGGTTTGCCTTCCCATTTCGATCCGTACTCGCTCAGCCAGACTGTACTGCTGCAGACTGTTTCCAGGACCACCACGTGTAGGTGGAGCACGGTCTTGACCAGCTGGTTCGCTGATCCTGATGCCAAATCTGGAAGTTCTCCTAGAAGAAAGAAGGTTAGTCAGTAACACAGACTCCTTTCGGCTTTCTCTGTGTTGCATCATACGCCTCCCTGCGAGAGGACCTTCCCCTGTCTTGGATGGCTGTGTTTTATTTTCTTTAATTGACTTGTCCATGTTTGTTGACGTTTTTTGTGGTTTAAATTTTTTACAGGACCGGCCCCCATGCCCAACCCTCCTTAGTCGCTTTCTACGACATGCTTAGCAGGGAACAGTGTTACTATTCTTTGCTCCCCTTTCGGGCCCGGCAACACACGGGTGAGTCCGCGCCGTACAGAAGTAAAAATATTTGAGAGTTGCGTACTCTCTACACTTGTACAATGTAATTAGGTGTTTAATCTCCAAGATAGATGCTTTTTTTTTTTGGGGGGGGGGGGGGGGGGGGCGTGGGTTTTGGTGTTTTGGACCATGCATTTGAAAACTGATGTTCGTCATATGCACGGGATACCCGGGTTCAGCCTCATGTGGGTTATAATTAGGGTATATAGTGTTCATAATTCTGTATAGCAATACATTATTTTTCTTGTGTGTTGGCTTATCTGCTGTTTGGTTGTGTGGCATTGTTTAAGTGGTCTATGGTGTTTGTAATGTATATTCCTTCCATGCTCGAGATGCCCTCTCTCGCAATTGACATTCTTTTAAAATGTATTTACTGTGCGTTTGTTGATTTTCTGTTTTGGTAGTTTTGTTTGTTTTGTTTTTTTTTTTAACTTTCTTTTACTGATATCGTACGGTAAATTAATTTTTTTAGTGTTTTTGTTGTCTTCTTTCTGCCTCATTCTCATTTGTTTCTGGGTATTAAAATGTTGGTTCTTGTTTTGGTATTATACAACTGTGTTATTATGTTGTGTAGCTCCTGGGTATGTTCAATTTGTAGTACAGTTTCTTGTGATGGTGATGTAGTGCTTTGTGTCCTCAAGTATTACATGAGTGGTTTTCTGTGCTTGTCTGGTTCGTATAATCTCGTGCATGTTCGGCGCATAGTGTGCAATGGTGTCCTTCTCCAGACATGTTCCACATAGCAGGGTTCCTGGCTACCTACGAAATAACCTGTTTTTTCCTAGCTGAGATAGCTCTGTGTGAAAAGGAGTTGTATTCCAATACTAATGTATAGAATTAAGTAAGATAAAGGTTGTCCGTGTTGTTATACGATAAATAGGGGAGGTTGAGGTGTTTGGAGACTTCACTTTTATAGATGCAGATTTAATGAGGGGAGGGGGGGGGGGGTGACCAGTTCCCTTACTTCCTTTTGGCCTTCTCTAATTAATGGCAGAGTTCAGGTACCCATTTACAGTGTGAGTTTGTAGACTGGTGTGTGACTTTACTAGGCTTCGATCCAAAAACCAGTTACATCGACTGCGAGAGGGAAAGCAGGAATTAAGTGAGAAACTTCTAAAAAAGGGGTGGTCGAAACGTTTTCTAAACACAAGATTAAGCAGGGCGGGGCGGGGAGGGAAAGTCCAGAAAATAAAAATTGATATCAAAATAGCTTGAAAAAAAAACTTTACAATTAAATGACCAGAGAGAATTGTAAACTGGAAAGATATAAACAAGGGGCTTTACTGTAAACAAGGGGCTACTAATTTTTTTTCCTTAACCAGCCGGCACTTGGGCTTACATTCCTTCGGCCCAATTGACATGTCATTATGAAGCTGGGGAGCCTGTGGACTTTCCTTCCAGCCCGGTCAGGAGCTTCGCTCCTTCCCATCCACATAGGGTTTATCTCAGGAGCTGTTCAGGTTATTCAGTCAAAATCCCGATCGATGACACTTCTTCAAATGCACACGCCCGCGCTTGAACCCTGAACACATGATCGCCAGCGCAATGTGGTAACCATTACACCAGCGCGGCTCCAGGGGCTACTAATAAACACTCAGTTACAAAGCTGGCCCTGGTCAGTTGAGACCTGACAAATACAAATGTTACCGCTAAAGATAGAAACGCGGTAAACCAGTGTTTACCCGGGTAAAGCACACATGAACTTTTAATTGAGTAATATGCGTTCAAACCAACCTCGGCAGTGTAAAGTGCATAAATGGCTATGACTATTGTTAGAAGAAAACAATAACAACTTTGTATTTTGATAACTTATTCAAACAAATAACTGTCAGAATATTAAACTCTGAAATCATAATTTAAAAAATATTGACATTACTTAACTTTACCTGGGTATTCTTAGGTTTATCCCGCTTTCTATCTTTACTTCTAACACGTGTACATTCTGCCTGACTGCGCTATCGTACTCCCGTATGATCGCAATATCTTTATGGTGTATGGCACGTGCTTACAGCCAGTAACCTAGGCTTACATCTACGCAGCAGACTGTACATTCCACCATAAAGCAGGAGTAATTTCTGCGATGGCATTTATGCCTACATGATATACTAGCTCTGAAAGCACTTAAATTAACAAACATTGTCATCAAGATAATAAGATATCAAAGATCATTCTAATCCATGCTTTTTTCCCCCTGTACGAAAAGGTCCCGGTATGTGTGCTAGGATGTCATATCAGAATTATAGCTGGGAAGAGGGTCTTTGATCACCAGCTTTTATTACCTTTAATCACCAGTTTTTATAAACCCTTCAATAGCTATCTTTGATTACCAGTTTCATAAATCATTCTAGCAATAACCCGTCAATAATGACGGAAGTAAATCAAAAATTTAATATATTTTTAAAATATTTTTAAATTCAATATAAAAGTTCTTTGATGACAACATTTTTTGTGAAAGTGCGTGGATTTGTTTAAAAGAATGTTCACTGATAAAAAGTGTTTTTTTTAACAAAAACTTTCAAGTTTTCATGATTTGTTTCCTAGGGTGAGGGCGACATAAGAGATGGCCGTGTCCGAAAACAGGTTCAGGAAAGGAAAAAATCCTACGTGATCAAAGATATGGTCCTTGCGCTTATTGATCGTCATTGCTAATGCTAAAATCACTGGGAATTGACGACGTCGCATCATCCTATATTATGGCAAATTGCGGCTCGGCTCGGTTATAAGTCAATGCGAAGAATTAAGATGAATTGATCCCTTATTTACTGCCAGTGCGGTAATTTCTGCATCAATGGGGAATTCGATGCAAGGACTTTGTTATGGACCAAACGAGTGCCATTCAATTTTCCGTTTTTTTTTTTGCGTTCAGATTTTCGCAATAGCATGATTAATGTAGCAACCTTTAATTTCAAGCAAAATGCGTTGGGGAATTCTGATGGGGCACTGCTCGTTAAGGAACTCGTTGGGAAATCAAAAGCGTCCGTTGGGATCATCGGAACATCATGGTAATCTATAGCTCCAATAAACCGTTTCATTTCCTGCAATGTAGCTCAACAATAAGTCTGCAACTTACTTTTTATTAAATTTCGTCTTGAAGAACATGAAAAAATTACATTTTAAAGGTTATTTTTAAAAAAAAATGATGAGTTAATCCGTTTCACGGAACGACTCTTGCTTCTATGGGTTCTGCAATCATAAACGTACCATTTTATTATAAAATTTTATCACTGTCACTACTTTGAGTTTAGCACAATTCACGATTTTCTTCGTTGCCGTTGTTACTATTTTCGGAGAGTACATTATAAGGGAAACAATACAATTAATGTCTAACTTTCAACCACAGTTGCATTCCTGATTAGATGTGACGACGTACAAACGGAGAGAATGATGGAGTATGATGATGATGATGATGATGATGATTCCAACTTACATCTTCGATCACAGTTACGTTAAAAGCCCTATAAGAACTGTATTTGATCACCATTTTTATAAGCCCTGTTAAAACTATCTTTGATCACCAGAGCTTTTTATAAGCCTTTTTCTTTGATCACGAGAAATTTCGTGAAAAATCAGCGGGTCTACTTTTGTCTCAAATGAGACAATAATAGACCTTGACATTCCTCGCGCTGGATGTAGGTGGACATTGGGTGGAAAATGCAACCGTTATACGCGATTCATGCACTTGTTTTACCCTCTAGGTGCGAAAAGTTGTTTCGCCTTCTGGTTTTCAGTTTCTAATATTCTAATATATTTCTCCCCAACATCACGCGTATTCGTGACGTATAACTTGTTGTTAGTTACAACGTATCCTTCTCTGAATTGCGTTGTTGAAGGTTCTAAAATTCTTTTTGCCCATTGGGCGTGCACAAGTCGCTTGGGGAGACATTGACGAGTACTTTTATTTTGGGTGACAAAGGTACTTGTTTTCTTTTAAGTAAAATGTGAAAAGAAATAAATCAAATTGAATTCATTTTATAGCCAGCAAATCACTACCGTCAATCAATAAAATACCCTTTAGCTCCTCGAGGGAGCATAGGCCTTCAACAAAACACATGCCAAGTCATCTGTCTGTGCCATCCGCTCAAGTTCTACTATAGAGATCCATGTTTTCCTCATCATTTCTTACTCGTGTATCCAGCTCTTTCTCTGTGTTTTTTTTTTTTTGGCCTACATCTGCTTCCTCTTTCCCCGTGGATTTCAGAACAAGAACTGCCTTTGAATGTCAAATGCTATATCAACAGGTTTTCTCAATGTGTGTCCTATCCCATCGCAGCACGTTTCTTCTCATCTCCTGTTCCACTGGACTTGTCTGGTTCTTGTCATCAGTTCCACATTAGTGATCTTGTCATACCATTTCAGGCCTTCCATTCTACGCAAGCACCCGTCTCATAAAAGTCTGCAGCTTTTTTGGTTGTTGCGTTTTTGTTGCTCTAGTTGTTCAGAGCCATACAATAGGACTGATTCACATTTGAGTTGAAGATTCTTATTTTCGTGTTGGATCCGATTTCTCTTGATCTCCATATATTTCCCAATGCAATGAAAGCTCCTCTTGCTTTTTCTATTCTTATTTTGATATCATTGTCTGTCCCTCCAACTTTGTCTATATTGCTGCCAAGATATGTGTACGATTCTACATCTTGTAGTGGTGTTTCTTCAAGTTCCCAACCTGGTTTATCATTTCTTACATTTATAAACTCGGATAATCTGTCTTCTTTTCCTGTGTATTTTCAAGGCCCACTTGTTGTGACCTCTCATCGAGAATTTAAACATTGTGTCTTGCATCTGATTATTTGATTATAGGACAGAAGAGCCAAGTCATCTGCAAAATCCAGATCACCAAGCGTTTTTGTCAGATTTCCACTGGATTCCATTTCTGTTGTGTGATGTCGATGTTTTTCATAACCCAATCTATTGCTAGTAAGAAAAAAAAAATGGAGACATACAGGCTTCCTGCCTGACTCCCGTTCTAATCCTAAACGGTTCTGTAAGCTGTCCTTCATGAAGAACTCTACATGTCATATCTTCATAGGTCTTTTTTATGAAGTTAATTGATCTTCATGGGAACTTGTAACAGAGGTTATGTTATCGATTACTTATATCTTTCTCTTTTTCTTTATTTTCTTCTTCTACGTCTCGTCACCACGCCGTCGGACTTAACTCTCCCATTCAAACCTCTGTCAATTCTTTTCTAAGTTAGCAAGCATTTAATTGCATTTTCTTTGATGTAGGTTTTACGAGAGCAGACGTAATGAGTAACGCGAGTCGGTTTCATGTTAATTGTAAAAACGCCAGAGATCGAGAAATCGATGTAACAGTAATCAGGAGAGAGATAAGTTGGGAACGAACGGGCAGACAAGTGTCTATCACTCTGCCTGAATTCGTTTTCGTTGTAAGTTAAGTTACAAACATGCGAACGCCATGATCAAAGACTCTCGCTACAATTTTCTTTTACGACCACTTGCAGATGTCGAGAGGAGGCGATTAATATATTATGTAGATTCTATGTTATCTAGATCTTAATAGAGACCTGGTCGGCATTTGTGCGAAGTAATTCGTGTGAGCAGATCTTTGATTTCGCGTGTTTCACATAATTTGAACATAGAACTAAGCGTAGGTGCTAACATCTAGAAGAATGAGTCCGTTTTCGGGTTTTAGACGTAATATCTTTCTTTGGTTGCAGAGAGATATGTATACTCTAGAAATCAAACTCAAATTCATCCCAGTGCCTCGCAGTTCTCTAGACTACTAGCTGCGTTCTAGAAATCACTTTATTTAAGTAGAATTTCTCAGTTTCGTTCGAGGAAATAGTTAGTAGGCTGTGTGAAGGTAAATAATATATTGATAGGATTTGTGAGTGATTTAAGTGGTAATCGCCTATTATATCTTTACTAGATTTATGTGTAGAGCGATTAGATGAAAGTCAGTTATAATTTCTCTAGTACCGTGTTACAGTGGATAGCAAAATAACTTATAATTTCTAGCTAAACTCATTCGGCTATTAATACATTTAATTGATTGCTAGTAACCAGTCAGAGAATAGTTAACCATCTAAATTAATGCACTGATTCATCGTGAGTGTTGACGAAATATGTAGGTATTTCTAATTCATGGTGATTGTTTCTTTTCATCATGACTAGAATATATTTCAACGGAAGTTTTTAAAACGATGAGACAACCTCTAAGCTTACAGTTTCTGATTTAAGTTAATAACCGAAGTGAATATAATATTATAATTTTACGCGAGGGTAGGATAGGATGTGAATAATATTATGATTCCGTATTCTGTATGTTTCTATTTCTTTATACAGTATTCTGGGTCAGCCCAAACATCTACCAGCGGTTTGGTTTGGGCTATTGCAGTTATATATGAGAAAAGCATTGAAGAAGAAAAAAACATTTATTGTACTTAAATACGTGGGTTTACAAGTTAACACCTGTCTGGTCTGCGTTTGCATCCAGAAACGACAGAGTACCCATCTCACAAACTTTATGACTAAATGAAGTAAAACTGGGCCTATCGAGCCAGATTTTAGTCTTCCCAAATCTCTATTACATGCAACCCTGTGGCGATATTACTAACAGTAACACTTTCCGACATTTTTGACTAATTGTGGTGTGACCAAAAAAAAAAAAATTGTTATACGGAGATAAGTCACCGACCTGTCATTCCTAGTTACTGGAAACTTCAAGCTATTGACACTGTGCGCGCTGTTAACTTTCTTGCCTGGACAAATTAAATGTGACATAAACATTACTCCTAAATAATAATAACCAAGAGAACGTTCCCTGGGCCAAAAATAACACAGGAGTTGCTGTATGTGCGTGTCCTAAGTATTTTTCCAGCAGTTACTACACAAGTTGTAGGTAAGAAAGCACGCCTGAGGCCACGGCTGAATGAAGTGAGAGAATGCAGGACTGAGTGATTCCTTTATGATATGAGCTGTGCACCCACTATGTAATTTCATTTATGCAAGTTTGTTGCTAATGATGTTTTTCCTCTTAGAATAGATTAATGTATCAACTCTGTTCTTAACTTTAGAGGAAATCTTAGACTATGCGTATACATCCGTGACTCTTTGGGGCTATCACGTTTCTGCTAACAGGATGGTGGGCTAAACATTGAGGGAAAAGATTACACCTATGGGTTTATTCTTCTTTTAGTATTCTTTAACCTAAATATATATATATATATATATATGCTTGATATACAGACTTAATTGTTGTAGTGAATTTTCTTATGTTAATAAAATTTACATAAACATTATTCGAGTGTGTCAGTAAGCTTGTCCTAAATATATATATTCCATTTTGTTATAGTTTTCACGTCTGTGCGCCTTACTGTCGTACTTATGTGTGTGTATGTGAGTGGTATATATATATATATATATATATATATATATATATATATATATATATATATATATATATATATTCTAATAGACTGTCTGACTCCTCTAAATCTTTTGTAGAAGATAGGCTGAAAGAGAGAAGATTCTCGATTTCAGGGACAGCCTCTATTAATTTCTACCATCTCACTCGTGAAAATCTATTTCTATTATTATCTCCCACTGGGCTATCACCTATTCTATTTCTATTCAGAAGGGACCAACCAATGTCTTAATTCCCTATCGAAAATCTACGACAGAACTCCATAATGCCTCATCAATTTCCAAAGCGATTCTCTGTCTACACTGTCAAATGCCTTTTCATAGTCCACGAATCGGATGTATAGCGGTGAATTCCATTCCAGATTTTGTTCAACTATTATTCTCAATGTGGTTATCTGGTCTGTACGGGATCTGTTTTGTCGAAAACCTGCTTGTTCATCTCTCAGTTGCTTGTCTATGGACTCTTTTAATCTCTCAAGGATGATTCTGTTTAATACTTTTCCTGGCACTGATAGTAACATTATTCTTCTATAATTTGTGCACTCTTGTAAATTTCCCTTCTTAGGCAACTTTGACCGGAACTACCTTCCCATCAATTCTTCTGGTATTTCACTCTCTCCCCCACACTTAGCCAAATCGATTGTATAATTTCTCTGTAGATTTTTCAAAATCTGTTTTGATGGCCTTCTCTGTGGAATGCCACCTGGACCAGTTGTTTTATCCATCTTTCAGAAGCTTTATGGCTTTCTTTATTACTTCTCTACTTGGTCGTTCACAGGCATGATTTGTTGGCTCCTCTTCTGCTGGCTGGTTGATGGCTGGGGGGATTAGTTGGGGAGCTGGGTTCTATTGAGAAGTTCCTCAAATGTTCTGACCAACTCTTCATTTGTTTTTGTATACTACTATGCAATTTTCCATTCTTATCTTTTATGAGGCCCATTTGCTTGCCTATATTTCCCTGTTAGCTTTTTTGTGTTGTTGTTACTGGTACCTCATATTTCTGTTGGCTGCAGCTTCATCTGATTCCCTTGCCAAACTCTTCAATTATACTTCCTTTTGTCTCTTTGATTTGTTTCTTCTTACTTCTTTTGTTTGCTTCAATGTAACACTTTCATGAGCCTTGGCTTGGTAGCTCTGGTTTTGCTTCTGTTTTAAATCTGCTTTCTTTGTTTATGCCTGTATTCTATCTGGGTTAATGAGTTTATGTTGTTATCCATGCCTTTGTTGGCTGATATTCTCTTGTTCTCAGTATTTCTTCTGTCCATGTCTCGTTCATTTTATTCTTTTCTTTGTTGCCAGTTGTCGTAAGTATCTGCTTCATCTTTCAAGCTGTTGGAGTTACTTGGTATTTGTTTGGATAATGTGATTTGATATTTTTTCTCTTATTTCCTGATTTCTACTAGATATCCACATTATACTGTTGATGTATATTTATATATATATATATTTATATATATATATATATATATATATATCTATATATATATATATTATATATATTTTATACATATATATTTACATATACATTTACATTATACATATACTGATTAACACTGAAACATTATCATATACAATATACATATACATTATACATAATATATTATATCTTTATATTATATATATATATTAGTTATATATATATATATATTTATATATATTTATATATCTATATATTTTTATATATTATATAGATATATATATTCTATATATTTATATATATATATAATTTTATATATATTACTGTTGTACATTTATTGAGCTTTTTAATGTTGTTTAGTCCAAACAGAAGATGGTGGTCTGACACCACATCTGCTCCTCTACATACTTTTATATCTTGCACTGATGAACCAAGCTTCGTACTTATGCATATTGGGTGGAGATCAATTGAGTCTCAGTTCTGTGGTCTGGTGAGATCCATGTTGCTTTATGTATTTTTTATGTGGAAAAATATGTACCTCCGATAGCTAGTTGATTTGAAGCACAGATGTTAGCTTGTAGTTACCATTCTCGTTCATCATACCTAATCCTTGCTTCCATGATTTCTTCAATGCCGGTCTGTTGTCTGTTCTATTTCGCGTGTGGGTCCACTTCAAAATTATGATGTCCTTTCTTTTTTTTTAGTCCAAGTTATTTTGTTGTCTTGTATTAAGTCTTCTTTCGTGGATTCTCATTATCATTTGTTGGTGCATAACATTGGATGTTGTTTATATTTACTTTCTTTTTGGGTTTGATTAAACTGCTGTTATAATTCGGGGTCCCACTGATTCTCAATTATATATGAGCCATTCGGTAATAGTGCTTCACTAGTACAGCATTAGAGCAACCCTTACTGTGGTGGGCTCTTTCCTCGCTGATGAGAAACTTTTTGCTGTGATTTCTCATCCTCCTCTATGCCCTCCCACGTGTCTCGCCGAGACCAGGATATCAATCCTGTTATTTGTCATTTCTGCTGTACCTGTGAAGGTTTTCACCTTGTTCACATGAGTGCGAACATTCAGTGACAATATGGAGATTTTCCTACGACGAAAAAAGGTTAGCGGCAACCAGACTCCTTTTGGCCTTTCTTAGTCACTTGGCATTTAAGCCCCTCAGCATGACAAGATAAAACTTTAAGGCCGATTCAAAATTTCTATACAGTATGATGAATACATGATTAAAATTAAAGAACGCAAATCTAGGTTGATCGGGCTATTACAAACAGCATGATGTCGAATGTAAAACAACTTAATTGGCCTTCAGAAAGCAAATTTACTTGATTTCTTACATACTGCTTAGTTATTTTTTTAGCTAATTATAGGAACAATGGCACACGTGATCTCGTGTCACCATTATTCGACCTAATAACCCAAAAACAATAAAAAAGCATTACATCATTAAATACGTCACATGTGCGGTGAGAAAGACCAAGATACTAATGATTACACCATGTGCATGCCTTATTCAAATTTACTTATAAAATCAACCAAGCAGTGTAGCCATACAAAATTTTCCACATTGCTGAGAATGAGGCCCTGTGAAGTATTTCGAGAATGTATATGAATCCAAATGCATTATTGAGTCAAGAACAGATGCTAGTAGTGGTGCTACGTGGAAGATGTTATTTCCACTGAAGATGTTTTTCTCCATTTTATAAACCTATAACAAAGTCAGATTTCAAGGTTTCAGAGACTGTTGTTAAATTGGATACAGAAAGATTTAAACATATTATGGATAACTGGATTATGCTGGAGTCCGTCGACAGGCGTTCACACCCAATTAACTTCTTTCAACTTACAGGACATATCTTGCATTGTCATACACCCGGTGACAACAATGTAGAACATTATTCCATGTATTGATGATATGCAACACAGTATCCAAATGAGCTGAAAGACAGTTAAAGCTGAAACAGAATATTGTATTCACAGAGGCGGATCCACCATTCACTTAGCAGAATTTTGTTGTTGCGGTCCAGTTCCATCTTACCATCAACCGTAGCAAGTGTGCATTTAATCATGATGTATTTACAATATTATGTCTGAGATCGATATACTAAGAGCTGAGTGAACAGCCTAAGACAGTGTATGAGAAGTTCAGACAGAACATTCGGTACTTAAAGTAAGCTATGAAAAAAGCCAGCAGTATTACGGTGGGCTTTGTACACACAGAGGAAAAGGACAATTACTGTGTCAAAAAAAACTGAAATAACTAGAACGAATCCGAGCTAAACATTTACGAACTAAAACTCCATCACACCAAAAAAAGTGTCTGGATTTCTCCGAAATCTCACTACCGAACAGTGCAGACATGTGTTGCAGAATCCCGTGGTAAACATTTCGAATCGGCACTCTCGCCTTGCGACTAACTAACAGCATGCGTTGATTATCAGAAATCCATATCCGAGCACACAGTACACAAAAGAAAGAAATCAGGCAAGCCTATCACAGGCACCAACCACAAGGATTCAGAATAAAAGGAATTAAGCACTATGTTCGGGGACCGTATTCAAGGAACTACAAATATCGAGATTGTAACAAACGAATGGACTCGGTACTGTCGCTTCAAGATTGGCATCCATAGGGACTTACTGTCACTCCTTTCACGTTTTCCGTTTTTGATCCCACTGTCAACAGTGTATCTTATCATATAGGTCATATAAGACTCGCTCTCAAAGATATTGGAAATATTCCCAGCTGTTCTAAACCTAATCAAATCTAAATTCCATGCGTTATTCCCTAATGCGAAAATCTACTTTCGTCCGTTAATCCTCCTGTCAGAGCCATTACCGCAAAACCATCATATCAATAGATTTATAAACTTAGAGGCAATGTGTCAGACACAACTATAAATTCATTGATCACTTCTCGTATCCTTGCGAAATCAGGAGCCCCTAAAAAACATATTTACAGCGTGACATTGCTTATCTACTGAAGGAATCATCCAAGAGGGCAAGAAACTTAAGGTACCCGAACGCACCTTCAAAGGAGTCGGCACACTCCCAGGATCTCAAAATCAACCAGTCATTATCACAGTGAATACTGCTTCTCAGATAGTACAATTATGACATGACTTTCCACCATTACATACTACTTCTACAACACCCATCAAACATCTCTCCTAATCAGGAACATCAAATCACCTGTTCTTATTATATCACGAAGTGGCGGGAATCGCTTGTGATGTTCCCTACAGCATCAACCACCTATGTTTTTCGCACTTACTCAACAGGAACGATGTGATAGACTTATCCTCAAAAGGTACAATTGAAGCAACTCACAAACTCAGTCTTCATGTCTGATACATCTCACTCCAAATATCAATGTCACAGACACAAAGGAAACCCTACCCCCGTCACCGCATGTGTACCTTATTCTATGTATCAACATCTGTAGCTACTTTTCATAATTTCCAGCTAAATCAAAGACTCTGCACTATGTACCTTCTGCCGGGAGATCATACTGGTCAGCATAATCCCATCCCACAACAGAACAAATGTATATCCCGCAACCACATTCTACCCCATGGCATTCATCATTCCGTCCTATTCTTATCAAATTTGTACTATCAACAGCATGTTTTCAATATAAGAATACCATTTTTACTTTCACGTACTTGGTAAAGTTATGAGTATAAATATTCGTGATTGTTGTGGTTAACGCTGCTTTGTTATTGTTATTTTAAAAACCTTCTCCAAGTTAAATGCTTACATAATAGACACAATGGTAAATTAATGTTGTCACGATGGGTCCATCTAAACATATACCATCTATTAGCAAACTTCTGAACTTTCACGAATTCTGAAATCAAATTTTACATGTGTTTGGACTTTTCGGAAAGTCGTTTAAATGAAAAAATATCAGGATGATGTTAGTACACTATGTCGCATAGGAGATTTATGATCAATTAATTTTCTATATTTTTTCTTTCCTTACCCGTTGTTCTTACGTTATTATCGCTCTTTTATCCTTTACTGTTTCGCATTGTTTGTTTTTGCGACAAAATATTTTCCGTTATTTCCATTTTTCTGACTTTGCCGTTTCTTTTATCATACTTGTGTAACGCTTTTTATTGCGTAATTTGGTCATGTCATGGATGTGAACGTAATTGTGTGAGAATTCGTCTCGTAAGACATAGAGAGCAGACTTTGGTCTAACATTTCATCTGAAACGAGAAGTTTTTCTTAGGCTAGCATTTAGCGGGAGAGTGTGGAAGGCGACAATCTGCATAGATCAGAAATGGAGTGACATGGTCGTTAGTAGGTGTGAAGACGCTTTTGGCATTTATGGCAGCGTCTAAGTTAATGGGTCAGTGTGAAGAGAGAGAGGATTGTGAGAGAGAGAGAGACCGGCGCTATTTTGGGGTTTCGTATAGCGTGGGATTCCTTTGTTGTTTAAGATATCTTTTCCGCAGTTTGGATTGATGTTCATTGTCAGTCATCTCCAGTGGCGTAGGAAGATCGATAGTGCTGGGAAATTCTCTTGTGTATTGCGAGTCCGAGTTTCTCGTCATTTTTGCGCAGTTCTGGTAATACTTATATTGAATGATTCTGGTTCAGTGGTGGTAGTTGTAGTTCTGTGTGGATGGATTTTATATTTATATATCTAGTTGTATTGAGTGTTTAGTGATAAGCGCCTATTTCATTTTACTAGGTAGATTTTGTGCAGAGAAAAGATATTAAATTTATAAGTCTGTTTAGTCTCTTGTTTTGACGTGTTTCAGTGGATGCAAAATAAATATAATTTCTAGCTTAACTTCTTGCAGCTATAATTGAATTAATTTAATTGTTGTAATTAGTCGAGAATTTTTTAAAATAAATTTATAACGCAATGATTTAAGCTTGGAGTATTGACGATATTCGTTTGTTTTTCTATAGTCAGGATGATTGTTTTATGAATATAACTTATTTTTGTTCACGGGAAATTTTAAACGACAAGTCAAGATCTCCGCTTGCCAGTTTATATTAATTTATAAACCGAACTCGAAATAGTATGTATAAGTATTTTATATGTTGTTTTTTTCTTTATCAGTGAAATGGGGTAGCCCAACTCTTCCAACGGTTTAGTCCTGAGAAATATCTGTGAAGAACATAAAACTTTTTTTTCTTAAAGACTTGGGTGTATAAAGTAAAAATTTGTCTTTTTTTTTTTTTTGGATTGCGCTGGCATCCAGACGTCTGAGTACCAATTACTTGTAACTTTAAGATTAATGAAGTAACGGGCCAATCGGCCAGATTTAATTTTCTGAGAAAAACTCAACTACATTTCAGCCCGGTGGCAAGTAAAAAATATTTCTATCAGTAACATTCCGACGGAGGTTGACAATCGTGGGAGTGAACCAATAAAGTCCTATACTGAGAGAAAGCACCGTCTGACTTTCCTCGTTACTAGAACCTAAGCTAGTGCTACTGTGCTCGCTGTTACCGTTCGTGTTATGGACAAATTTAAGGTGACATAAAACTGATATCAACAAAATAATAATAACAAGGAAACGTTCACCTGTAGTAGTGGACTTCAACCTGACTTGCGGAAATGGGTTCCTTGGCCTCATGAACTACCATGGAGTTTTGTATGTGCTATGTCCTAAAAAATTGTTTTTCCAGATGTTGCTACCAAAGCTGTAGTTACGAATGCAAGCTAGTGTTCACGGATGACTGAATAGAAGAATGCATGACTGAGTGATTCTTTTATTTTTGTATTCTTTTTTTTTGCCTAATTTTGCTGTCTTATATTTCTTATGCAAGTTTTTTGTTGCTACAATATTTTCTTAGGATAGTTTAGAGTATTCAAAGTCTGTTCTATTTTTTTAAAGGGAAATCTTGGGATATAGCTATGCATCCGTGACTCTTGGGGCTATCACTTTTCTTCTAACAGGACTGGGGGCTATACATCGAGGGAAATGTTTATACCTATGGTCTATCAGTCTTTGTAGCGATTTCATGATTATGGACTATTTGTATATGTTTTGATGTATTTTTATGTTGTTGTGATGGAATTTTATTTTGATTATTATATTTCACTTGAACTTATTCCAGTGTGTCGGTCAGTTCGTTGCCTTTTTTCTATATTTCCATTTGGTCATAGTTTCACGTGGTGGTGGGTCTTAAAATTGGTTTTAATTTCACTTAGGTGTGGGTGGGTTGTGAAGGTATTTATAGATTACTTATAATATACTAGACGGTCTGACAAATCTTATTTGTTGTAGATGTAGGTTGATTGAGAGAATCTAATCTCGAGGTACAGACTGACTCTACTGTATTTCCTCCAATCCTCTCTCCGTGAAAATCCCTCAATTTCTAATTTTATTCATTCCACAGAGCTATCACTTGTTTCTATTGCTATTCAGAAGGGACAAACCAAGTCTTAATTCACCTTCACAAATCTATCGAACACTTTCTAGCTTTAAAACTGTTCGACGAGACTCAAGTAGTAAGCTAGAAACAGGTATAGTAGTATTATTTCCAATTCCATTAGTTTTGCCACAGAAAGTAATTTAGAGACAGCAGAGACGTGATGCATTTGGTTAGAAATAAAATTACCAATCAGGGACAATTTCTAATCGGGTATATTTATGAAATCCCAGTGCAGGAACCGTTCTGGTTGTCAATCTTCACCACTATGATGGACACAGTATTTACCAATGCCAAGTACATATTATTCTTTTGGGTGACTTCTAAACATTGACATGATAACACAAACCAAACGTGGGAAAACATCATTTCTATCTACAATCTTAAAAAAAATAGTAACCAGCTTCCAGGGTAACAAAATTCATCACATTTTTGACACACATCTACGTCACCTGTACTGATAAATTCTAGAATGCCTGTTCTATTAGTAGAATGAGTGACCACTATCCAATATGTTGCACGTGGTCAAAGAAATAATATAAAGTCCCAGAGAAATAACATTTAAGTATTAAATTTAGAAGTTTCAAAAATTTTAACCATGTCTATTTTTACGATTTGCGTGCCTTATGTGGTAAACAGAGTGAGGTCAAGCTGTGTAAGTCCTGAGGGTCTAATTGTTGGATGATGTTGTATTATCAGGTACCTATCCGCTACCTCTCTGAGATCTCACTCTGGGAAATAATTTTCTGGATATGTTATATATGGCTACGTGTCTAGGGGTAATGTAGGTATAGTGATGTGTCAATAAAACAAACACAACTGTAACTCAATATAATTGAATTAAGTAAGACTGTGTGTGAATATGTATAATTATATTACAATTTTTAATATTCCTGAACCTCAATTTTCTGGAACAGGAATTTTCAAACATCAAAGAAATGTGTCTTTATTTACAAGTTTTAAATAAATAGGGTTGTCTGTGGTGGTGGCGTGAGAATCTTCAAGAACAACAAGTATTTCAGAGTTCCCCTGGATGCTGATGTGGCAGGAAGCTTGCAGTTATATAAGAAGCTCTCTCTGTGCCCACAGGTTCTGAATTTTCAGGGGTTATGTCCCTTTTCAATTTGGCAATTCAACCCTGAAATAAGAAGGTTATGTTCCCCTCTTTATATCATATCTATAATATCATTCCACAATTTTATCAATAATACATTCAAAAGGAGGGTCAGCTACGCGTGCCAACCAACTGCACCAAACCCTAATTTTGTTTTTTTGTTTGACAATTTTTCTTCCAGTGTTTTCATACTGTTCCCATATGGCTGCAACGCCACTGACCCCTTAAGCATTGATTTTCTTCCATAGAATCAGATGGGGTATACAATGTTCTTCTTGTGACCTGTTAAATATTTTGTGCAAACATCCTATGTAGGTTTTCATGTGTTATTTGAACACTAATGCACTGCAGAAAACTGCTAGTAGCTTCTGGACTTACAGTCGTAAGATTTTTATGGCAATATTCAAACACAATTTAATTTCATTTCCTTCTAAGTCTGCTTAGGCATTTCCTATTTAGGGTGTCGTAATCTCTTCCAATAGGCAATGTCGAACAACACAAAATTATGGCGCACTATCTGTGTGGCCTGTACATACTAATGAAATATCAATAAACTTATTTATCTTACCGCAAGTAAAGAATAAATCACACAATCACAAGATTTACTGGCGGTTAATGGTTCAAGTTCAGACCGCTATCGTCCATCGGCAAAGGCATTCAACATCGATGCTTTGCATTTGCTCTCAATCTGTCTGTGTTTTAGTTTTTCTCAAATGGCGGACTATGCCGGCAGATTGTTAATTTTATCGCTCCATCCTAAACTACAATTAAACAATCAGAAAATTTAACTTTTCAGAAGGCTATCAAATTGAGCAGTTCAGAAGTGTGTTTGTTCGTCTGTCTCAATTTTATTTATACAATATCCTTGTTATTAATGGGTCGATTTTTAATATTGAAAGTGATTATTAAACAGACAACTGTCCTCTATCTTGTTATATAGGTTTCTTTTAATTATTTGTCCCCGTTTTCATATGGGTAATTTTTAAGTAATTATTTGCTCCTTTCACTGAACTAAAATATTAGTAAAATAAATGTTTCTAAGGCCAGATAATTTATTGTAAGGGAAATTCTTATGGTATTATATTTAACAATATTAACGCTACAATTCAAGACACTCCTTTTATTTAAACTCTCTTTATTTATAAAGAAATACATTATCTAAGTTTTTCCAAACACACCGATTAGGCTTGCTTTCTATTTTAAACAACCTCCCCTCTCCCCTATAAAACGAGGTAACAATTTGGTTAGTTGCCAAACTTTACGGCGTTCGTTCATAAATATTTGGGAAGGGTGGAGCGTGTGTGTGTTTGGGGGTGGGACTTTTACGCTTGGTGTTAGAAAATTCAAATCTTTATTTAAATGTTGGCGGTTTGATTTGACGATGGCCTTGAGACAAATTTCAAATGCTGTAGTTATTAATAGATTTTAAGAGTACGTTAGTTAATTTTCTAGCGGTTGATTTGCCGTGGCCTTCAGACCAAGGTCAAACATGGAAATTATTTATAGAGTTTTATCGGAGTAGTAGAAAATTCAAATTATTTTGTCCAATTTTTAGCGGTAGGTTTGACCTTACCCTTGACAAATTTCAAACATAGTAGTAGTGGGTTATAGGTTGTAAATTTACGTTAACTAGATTTTTGAATCGGGGAGATTTGAGCGGGGTGTCACACAGAGTACTTTACTACATATCTTCCCTGTTAAAAAAGCCTGTACCACTAGTGCAGCTTTATGATCTGTGTTACAATCTCGATCAAATTGACTTCTCTATGCCTTTGTGTGATCCTGGTTTACTGCAGGTGGGTCAGTCAAAGTAGGCACTACTCAGGAAATTTGCCTCGGACCTCTGCAATCCAGAGATAAAACACCATGTTATGTTAATAAACAGCTGCAGGTGCTACTGCCTGTCAAATGCTGATTATCAATCAATATTCACTATTACTCTTCTCTGAGTCTGTCCAATGACATGTCCATAGGTTTTAGATGTCCCTCAAGGATGCTATATTTATGAGGAGAAAATCTATAAAATGGAGATATTTGAGTTATGTAGGGGTCCCAGTAATTTCCTCATCAGCTTGGATATAACACTCGGGGTAATTTCTAAGTCAAAAGCAACATATAAGTTCCATGTGCCCCTCCGAAATGTTCACAGCCAACACTTGGTCTGAGCTCAAGCTTGACTGGAATTTGGAAAAACCCTCTACTAATATTCAGGTCTGACTCTTTAATCTGCCATTCAGATAAAGGCCATATTCACCAGCTGTTTTCTCCGCCCAACGGCAAGTGGTGATATAATATATTATAGGGGAAATAAGTTCCTGCATCAAGAATCAATTCCACTTTTTAGCATTTGCTATAATATGTGTGATCTCAATCCAAAGTCCGTACAATACTTCCAATTTGACTGTATAGGGTCGGTCAACTACCACTGTCACCGGTGCCCTTCCTAATGCTACTTAATATCCGTATTGTGAAGTGAGCTTGACATTAGGCAACCTTGCCAAAAGCCCGATTCCCACTTTTCTAAGGTTAACATTTAGTTTCGGTTTCAATGTTGGCCGATTAACCTCAGTTCTATTTTTAGATAGTTCCAGGAATCTCGATCTACCCTGTGTCGAGTGGGACTGATCTGTGTTCATGTTTACTCTTTGTGCCATACATAGATTTGCCATTTTAAATATTTTATGGTAAGACTGTTTGTGGAAAAGTGTTTCCCTATCCACTATATCTACCTTATCATTTTTATTTACCTTTTTACTTTTAGGCCCATGTTTATGATTGCCGCAATGCTTTTCTCTGTCCTGAGTATTATTTTCCCAACTTGGGGATGTTACCTTGCTACATTTTTCACAGGTCCCCACAAATTGTGCAATGTCAGCAGCTACTTGGGGCCAGTAGAATTTCACAGATGTCCTTTGACGGGTGGTGCCAATTTTCTGATGCCCACCGTCTGGATCAACATGTGCATGTGCCATAACTTGTGCCCTATAACTCCATGGCAGTACTAACTGTCCATATCCTTTGGGTCCTGCTCCAGCTTTCCTGTATAGCAGTCCCTCCTTCAAATAAAATTGTCCTTTCTTAGGGTTGTTATGGCTGGTTGGCAATTTGCCAAAGCAAGGTTTCAATGATTTGTCTTTTGCCTGGGCCTTTCTCATCTCTCTCGGATGAATATTAAGTGGTGGTTTCTCCTCCTTACTAGGGGTCGACCTGACCTGGAGCGTGGCCATAATCACAGGTTTTATAGGGCTCCCTAGAAACACAAATCTCTTTCCTAACACCAGCGGGTAATTAGGATCCTTGCACACTGCTGCACTAATCACTCCTTCCACGTACCTAGTTTGGACATTTATCCTGGCTACGGGAAGTGTCATGGTGGCTGTATCCTTTAATGCTCCTTGTATCTCCACTTTGTCTGTGGTATACTGGTCAGGGTGCACCAGGGTTGCACTCACAACTGAGTCATATTCCAATCCTGAATCGTAAAGGCACTTGACTTTCGCACCCTTACATACCACTTCTTCACAGATGGGGGGATGATGGAGATCTGTCTGACTGTCTGTCAGTTTCTTCCTTCCCTTGTCCACTGTTATCATGCATGCAGCGTGATATGGAGGAACTTTCCTACCACATTCAATTGTATTATGGTTGTTCATCCTACATATTTTACACCATTTATTTTCTGGTCTGTAGGGTTTCCTATCATTTACTTGCGGGTTTCTGTTTCTAGGATCAAATCTTGGCCTATCATAGTCTTGTCTGAATCTAGATGGTTGATCCCTACTATTAGTGTACTCATCTTGGTCTTGTGGGGTTCTACTACTTTCTACTGGTTTCTTTCTGATACCAGCCACTTCTTTCTGGGCTGCCTGATATCTCTCAGCAACATTGAGAACCTCACCCAACCTCTCTGCACCTTGTTCCATGAGAAATGTTCTCAGGTTTGGAGCCATGGACTCTCTCTGTTGCTCAATCATAATCATTTCCTTCAAACCTTGGGTTTTCCCCAGAGCAGTCCATTTCTCCAAATAGGTTTCCAATCTGGCAGAGAATTGGTGGTAGGTCTCCCCAGACAGTAGCTTAGCATTCCTAAATCTCTTCCTATAAAATTCCCCATTCTTCTCATACCTAATTAATAGAGCCTGTTTTAAAAGATCATAATCTTCCTGATCCTCTCTGCTCAACTTTGAGAACACTTCATAAGATGTTCCCCTAAGTCCTTGAGATAGTTTTAAACTCCACTTTTCCTTCTCTAACCCATAATCTGTAGCTAATCTTTCAAATCTGTTTAAGAATGACTCAATGTCATCCTCTTTCTCCACAAAAGGATCTAAATGGAAGTTCATGGCTAAATTGGAGCCCCCCCCCCCCCCTTGACTGGTAGTAGTATCAGAGGTAGATGGGCTGGTATTATTTTCTGGAGCATGGCCTTGAAGTTCCAGTTCTCTTAGTCGTAATTCATGTTCCCTTTGCAATCTTTTGTCTTCTTTCTCAGCCTCCAATTTCTTTTCCTCTAACTGTAACCTTTTGATTTCAGCCTCCCTATCAGCCTCCAATTTCTTAGCTTCTCTATCAGCTTCTAATTGTAATCTTTTCTCTTCCCTATCAGCTTCTAATTGTAATCTTTTTTCCTCTGCTAGTCTTAAATTACCAAATATGACTAAAGTATTGTAAAATCTCGCGTATAATACGCACAATTTTTACTCATTTTTGCCCGCTAAAACTCGGGTGCGTATTATACGCGAGTACTAAAAAATACGTAATTTTCGATATCGAAAGTAACCTACATTGGAAAGTCTGTCAAGTTTTTGTCACAATTTGACAGTGAAAATGGCGCAAAATTGAATGTGCCACGTGTTTTCTTATGTGTCAGACATAGTTGCACAACGCATTTCGCACTCTTGGTCTTCAATCTGTTTTGATATTAAGCTTGGTTGTGAAGTTTGTCATTTGATTATTTTGAGCCCTAAAAATGAATTCGAGAAAATGTTGTACTGCAGCAGAAAAGCTCTTAGTGGTAAAATATGCAGAATCTAACGGCAATCGGGCAGCAAGTCGACATTTTTCCATTAACGAGTGCAACATTCGATTATGGCGAAAAGACAAAGAGGCGCTGCAAGTGTTGCCTAGTAAGACAAAGGCGAATCGTGGGTCACCACCAGATCATCCAGGCCTAGAAAAAAAATTATTGGAGTGGGTAGTGGATAGAAGGCAGCAAGGCATCGGTGTTTTATGCATTGAAATCCGATTTAAAGCTCTGGAACTTAAAAAATCTCGTACAGGTACAACAGCATTTAAAGCGTCATATGGATGGGCAGTTCGTTTTATGAAGCGACATGGTCTTTCAGTTCGTCGAAGAACTACTATCGCGCAGCATCTTCCATCTTCTTTCAGTTTTTTAACAAATGTTTCATAAAATAAAATCTTGAAAAATTATGATGCGTATTATACACGAATTTCCATTTTACCAGAAAATTTTGGGCTAAATCAAGCATGCGTATTATACACGAGTGCGTATTATACGCAAGATTTTACGGTAGTTAACTATAGGCACTGACAACTCATCCAATTTCCACACCTGATTAATTTTAATAATTTTTATAACAATTGGGATACCCTGGGTCTATGGTGGTAATATACTAATCACGGACAGGACCCCAATATGTGGTAATATGAGAGGCTATTGGTGTTACTCAACTAAGTGTAAACAGAGTGAGGTCAACCTGTGTAAGTCCCTGAGTCTAATTGTTGATGATGTTGTATTATCAGGGTACCTATCCGCTACCTCTCTGAGATCTCACTCTGGGAAATATTTTCTGGATATGTTATATGGCTACGTGTCTAGGGTAATGTAGGTATAGTGATGTGTCAATAAAACAAACACAACTGTAACTCAATATAATTGAATTAAGTAAGACTGTGTGTGAATTTATATAATTATATTACAATTTTTAATATTCCTGAACCTCAATTTTCTGGAACAGGAATTTTCAACATCAAAGAAATGTGTCTTTATTTACAAGTTTTAAATAAATAGGGTAGACATCCTGTCCATAAAATGATAAGTCTAAAATATCAATAGGTTTGTGCTCCCTACTGGAATATGTTAACACTGGGTAAGAATTCTGTCAATGATTTGAGGGTTTGTGTGTTTCATCATGCCCTCTTTTAATTTCTTGTATTTGGGTGGAATGATAAGGATGAGTCCTCAAGTGCCAATTTTAATGGACTTATCTTAAAAGCCTGTCTGTGGTGGTGGCTTGAGAATCTTCAAGAACAACAAGTATTTCAGAGTTCCCCTGGATGCTGATGTGGCAGGAAGCTTGCAGTTATATAAGAAGCTCTCTCTGTGCCCACAGGTTCTGAATTTCCAGGGGTTATGTCCCTTTCCAATTTGGCAATTCAACCCTGAAATAAGAAGGTTATTGTTGCGGTCATTTTTGATTGAGTTTCAAACATCGATCTATTGGTTGTAGGTTTTTCATCCTGGTCAAAGTTTAGTAACTATGTCTTGACTTTGCTGTGTCAGGATGATTAGGGGTTATCTCCCTTGTTTGTTCATTCATTGTGTTTGACCTTTTGGGTCAAAGGTAAAACAGTTCTGGGCTATATGCGATGCGCAGTGGAGAGCGCGAAATTAGACTTCCGTCTTGGGGAGTTGCTATCTGGCTTCTGTGGGACGATGTATGTCCATTGTACTCTGGGGAAGGAAAATCTTCGAAGTGACTGCGTTGGCAGTTTTCCTCCCAGTGATTTTCTGTGCGTCAGGAAGGACGACAGTGTTATTATTGTGTTCTGAGGATTCGTTTCAAGGTAACACCGACTTTGCCATTATTATGTATTCGGTGACAGAATTTGGTAAAGGCTTACCTAGCTGTGAGAACAGTTCACGATTCCTGTAAAGCAGAACTTATATTTGCGCTCAAGGTAGCTATTCAAGACTATTTGTCTTATATGATCAGAAGTCCAGTGATGAAGTTATATATGGTGGAAACTGCAGGTTGGCGGTATATCTACACAAACATTAAAGCATGATTCATGCAACCTGCTTAATGAAGAATGCACAGCTGACGTCATCGTCAGGTCTGTGTAATGGCAACTATTCTACGGCATGTACCGACATGATTGGCGTGTCATGCCAAGGTGTACGACGGCCCTAGTAATAGGATTACTTGAGTGAAGGGCTCGTCTTTTGTATGACGGAGTTAATAAGGTATCTGACGCGTTCAGTCAGAGATACCAAAAGCGGCATTATGAACAGTACATGAAAAGAACATAACACTATTGACATGCATCCATATATGAATGTTTACAAGCCTTTTGAATGCCTGATGTATACCAAACGATTTCCTGTTATCATGACCATGTTTACACTGACTGTTCCTGTTGATGCTACTGTGTGTTTCCGTCAATAAATGTTTTGAAACGTGCCAGCAGTGTCCAAGCATCCTTGACTACTGCATGTGAGTGTATGGGTTGCATTGTCTACATATATACGAGCCTAAACACATTCGCGCCTCCATCCGCTCCCACACTCAGCACATCATCTTACAAGTACCACACATCTAACAACATGATGTTTACTGTCTTGTGCAAGTGATCACCTCAAGAACGAAAAAAGACAGTTACATTTCTGGTAGGCCAGATCTGTGGGTTTAAGCTGGACAGAGCGAGAAATTAACATTTCCGTGGACTTTGTGCTACATGTTTTGAGAAACAAGGTGGACAGAAAAAGAGAATAACACACATACTCTACACTTTCAAGTTTTGGCTACACAGGACAGAAATAGGTCATCAACTGTTGACCCAGATAAACAGTGTTAGCATTTATGTTATAATGCTACATGAACCACAACATGACAAGTACTGAAGTGGGCATCTAGGCATTTGCTACGTGGACCACAACTGCAAGTCAAGTCCCTATTGTGAACAGTACTGCTGGTTGTTTACACGTCTCAGTCAACAACAGACTTTTCTACGTCCGAGCATTCAAGTTACATTGTTCGAGGTCAAGTGTTTGTAAACAGTACGTGAAATTGTCAACATTCGATGTGCAAGACTCAAGTTTCGAGAAGGTCATAGTAACTTTATGTTCTGGAAGACCACTTCATGCTACAGTGGATCTGACAATCAGTGCGCGCTTGACATTTTGTTTCTGTGTTCGCAAGGAGCAAGATAGTTACTGTAACATCATGTGTGACTAAGCTTTATTTTGCAACACATTCAATTGCTATTTATGTTACTTGTACTATTGTTGTGTATTTTTCTTGTGTTTTTCAGCGGGCTGGTTGGGTAAGGTGACTCCTTTAGATAAATACCACGTAATAGAGGTTATCTATTGAGAGCGTGTCGTTAGGGACTGCAAATTTCCTTAATTGGAATTTGCTAGCGACAATTGTTGCTGTTTACGTTTAGCTGTGACGACATGAGTTAGTGTTGTTTTCGTTATTTTTCCATTCTTTGATTTTCGATTTGTTTTGTTTGTATCTGTTCTTCTCTCCTTCCTTCCGTTTATTTCTTTACACCTTTTTGTTTATAACAGTGTTCCATTTGTCTTGTTTACTTTTCGCAGTCATCTTTACACATTTTTGTAACATTTTCCTTAGTTTCGCTGTATTGTTTATTTGACTTCTGCGAACGTTTTCGGTTGTTGTTCTGTATCCTTGTCTTTGTATTTATTATTGTCATACACAGTCTACATACATATACTTGGTCATGTATTATTATTGTCGTTATTAATATGATACACTATTCATATTGGGAGTATTGATAGAAAATTATTATAAAGAAATAAGGTAACCATACAAGGTCTTTGATTAAGACTTGACTCTCAAAGAGAGTGAAATAAACTGAACTGAGTATACAAGTCTAACATTGAAGACTTGTCTCCCATTAAAGTGGGATAAGGTAATTAATTTAATTAATTTTTCAGGTTACTGATCTCATTAGATAGAATGTCTACACTAGACTTCTTCATTGAACAAGGGAAAGTCCTTGGGAAGACAGGTGACAAGTTAGAAGAATTTGCGACATCTCTATCGCCTCAAGATATCCCACACGAATGAATGCCCTTGTGGAACCGATATCCAGACTCCAGAACACATTCTCCAGAACTGTCCAACCCATGATAAGTTGCGACGTGCGACCTGGCCAAAAGGTGATGAGCTCCAGCAGAAGCTATGGGGCTGCCGCGCCGACCTGGAAAAGACTGTGGACTTCGTCCTGGCGACAGGCCTGCAGATTTAGCATGACTACAAACCGAACGCAGAAGAAGAAGAAGAAGAAGAAGAAGAAGAAGAATTTGCAACTGCTCAATACGCCATAGCATTGAAGTCAGAAGAAAAGAGACAAAAAGAGGAAAATAAATTGAAAGCAGAAGTTGAACAAAAGAAGATAGATGCTGAGAATTTAAGATTGCAGATGCAAGCTGAACAAAAGAAGATAGATGCTGAGAATTTAAGGTTGCAAATGCAAGCTGATGAAAGAAAATTCCAGATGGAAATGGAAAAACAAAAAAATGAAGCTGCTGCTGAAGAAAGAAAACTTCAAGCTGCTGCTGAAGAAAGAAAACTTCAAGCTGCTGCAGAGGAAAGAAAACTTAAAGCAGAAGAAAGAAAATTTCAAGCTGCTGCAGAGGAAAGAAAATTTCAAGCTGCTGCAGAAGAAAGAAAACTTCAAGCCGAAGAAAGGAAACAGAAAATGGAACATGAGGAAAGACTCGCGACTTTGGAATTAGAGAAATTGAAAGTAACAAATATGGGTGCTCATCAAGTAACTTCGGATACAACAAAGGAGAGGTCTAGTAAGATCAAATTGCCTCATTTCAATCCTTTAAAGGACGATATAACTGATTATCTTGATAGATTCGAATTTTTATGTGGTACGCATAAGATAAAAAAGGAAAACTATGTTGAACAACTGATGGAATTTTTTACAGGTGAAACTGTGACTACTCTTATGACAATAGAAGAGCATAATAGAACTAATTATGATGTTGTCAGAGCAGCATTATTAAAAAAATATCAACTAAAAGAAGAAGATTATCGTCTTCGTTTTAGGACAATGTTGCCAGAAAATGGAGTAGATTTCTCTGATTTTGTTACAAAGATACGTCGTACATTTACACGATGGGTTGAGTTGTCTCAAACTGAGAAAACATATGAAGGTCTAATGGACTTATTACTTAGAGACAAAGTTTTGTCATCTGTTAATGATTCTTTCCTTGCATTTCTTCATGAGCGTAAGCCTAAAAACTTAAAAGACATGGAGGAATACTGTTGTCAGTATGCCACCGCGCATCCCCATGCTACAGTTAGCAATTCTAAAGTGAAAGAAGGGTTGCCAGTTGCTTCGGCAGCACCATATGGCCTTAATTTCAATAAGAAATTTCAGGGTGCTCAACAAAACTGGAATAGGAAAAGTAATCAGAATTACACTCATAAGCAGAGTAATCCAACATATGATGGTTCTTCTTCTAAGAACTGGAGACGAGATGGGAGTTCTCGTAATTTTGGTGGTAATAATTTTAGACACTTTCGCAAAGGTTATCACAATAAAAACTACCCAAGCTTTTCTGCTCGGGATAACCATTCTCGACGTCAAGAATATGACGATGGTGAATATACAAACCGGGATTCAAACCGGAATGATAATTACAATAGACAATATGATAACAATTACAGGGGAAATGATAATCGCGGTAGACCTAGATATAACAAAAGGAAAGCTTTCCAACAGGCAAACTCTGCACAACAAGAGTTTAATGGAGCCTGTAATCAAGTAAATGATAGTGGGAACTCTAATGCTATCACTGGTTGTGCTTTCGATTTTGGGAGAGCAACTGAATGCCCCCAATGCTCAACATTGTTCGAGCCATCGTCTGTATCTACCTTAATTTGTGGTCACCCTCTTCCCGCTCTTCCTGCTACAGTTGCGCATGATGGGAGAGGATCTCTCATCTTGCATAAAGGTCTAGTGAATGATAGGCTAGTCTCAGTGCTTTTTGATTCTGGTTGCACTACTGTCGGGGTTAGGCAGTCTCTGATAGATCCTCGCTGTTACTCGGGAAAGGTGGTCAAATGTGTTACGTTTGGTGGTACCATGGAAAAATATCCTACTGCTATCATTAGCATTGACACTCCTTTCTTTACAGGAGATGTCCACGCGTGTCTTCTTCCTAATCCTATTTCGGATCTTATAATTGGTCGTATTCATGGGGTTAAGGAATGCACCCCGCAACAAATTTCTATTTGGGAGGAACAAAATATCCAAGCGGTCAATGCAGTGGTAACAAGAGCCCAAGCTCTTATCCCTCCAACTTCATCTGATGATAGTAATGGAGTTGATAGCCAAGATGATCACTTGGTGATTTCGCATGACACGTTTGTTAAACGACAAGAAGAGGATCCTTCTTTGAAGAAATTCTTTCTTCTCGCAAAGAAAGGTGATCCTAATCAGAATACGAATCACAGATCGTATATCACTATGAAGAATGGTATATTGGTACGAATGGTACAACACTCGGACAAGTCTATGCATTCGCAAATTCTTGTGCCTAAGTGTATGAGAGCCTTAATTCTTCAACATGCACACGATTCTCAGTGTGCTGGACATATGGGTTTTTCCAGAACTAAGACTAGAGTCCTTGCGTCTTTCTTTTGGCCATTCGTGAAAAAAGACATACGAATTTATTGCCTGTCTTGCAAAATTTGCCAAGAGGTCAAGTCTAGAGGTCCAAGACATGCTGCACCTATTCAGGCGGCAGATATTCCTATTCGGCCGTTTCAGAAAATGGCAATAGACATTATTGGCCCGTTTAAGATTAAGTCAGCCAGAGGACATCAATTTATCCTTACTTGCGTTGACATGTGCACTCGTTGGCCAGAGGCTATTCCTCTTAAAAGCATATCAACTGTCGATATCGCAGATGCTCTTTGGCTCATATTTTCTCGGCTGGGATTTCCCGGAGAAATACTATCAGACCACGGCACTCAATTGATATCGGACACTATGTCTCAGGTGATGGCTACTCTGGACATTAAAAGGTCTCTCAGTAGTATTTATCATCCAATGTCCAATGGATTGGTTGAACGTCTTAATAGGACACTAAAGAACTTACTAGGCAAGATAACGGAGGATCATCCTGATGATTGGGACAGGGTCCTACCTGCAGCTCTCTTTGCTTATAGAGAGGTTCCCAACGAGCATACAGGATTTTCTCCTTTTGAACTTGTCTTTGGCGCGCAACCGCGCGGTCCTATGTCCTTGCTACACGATCTGATCACTGCCGATAATATTGACGATGATACACAATCGTCATATGAGTATGTTATTGCTCTTAGGGAGAAAATTATCGAATCATGCAGGTTAGCTACTTCATCATCAGAATTCGCTAAAGAAAAGGCTAGGCGATTCGCTAATAAGAAAAGACGCCTACGTCAACTTTGTCCTGGAGACAAAGCGTTTGTCTTACTTCCCACGAGGGAAAACAGACTTCTCATTTCTTGGAAAGGTCCATACACTATAGTCTCTAAAATTTCAGATGTCGACTATATTGTCGATGTTGATGGAAGGCATAAAACCTTCCATATAAATATGCTTACTGAATTTATTGAACGACCAGACTATTTACAGCCTATTTTCCAGGCGACGGACGATTCTCGAGTCCAACATGGTCATATCTCATCCCTGTCTGTTATACAGGATGAGGAAACTACTTTTTTTCTGACGTTAACTTACCTCTTCCCGTTGTTCCACTTAATTCTACGGAATCATGGAAAAACGTTACCGTCTCTTCGAACTTGTCTTTTGAGGAGCAACGTCAAGTATCCTCTACGCTACAATCATATCAGGATGTCCTTACCGACATTCCTGGACACACAGATGTCATAGAACATGACATCATACTTACTGATCGTAATCCGATCAGAGTAAGACCATACCCAATACCTATTCATTTTCAAGCACAAGTCGAGAAAGAATTGGATGAAATGATTCAATTGAAAATAATTGAACCATCCACTTCAGCTTATTCTTCGTCGATGGTTATTGTTCGAAAGAAAGACAATAACATACGTCTTTGCGTTGATTATCGCAAATTAAATCAAGTTACGAAGTTCGATGCTGAACCTATGCCTTTATTAGATGATCTACTTATTAGACTTTCTAAAGCTAAATTCTTTACTAAACTAGACTTGTCGAAAGGTTATTGGCAAGTCCCACTGACGGAACACGCCAAACCTCTCACTGCTTTTTCGACACCTAGGGGTTTGTTTCAGTGGAATTTTATGCCTTTCGGGCTTATGAACGCCCCAGCAACTTTCGTGCGCATGATGCGACGAATTCTATCGTATCGTACAGATGTCATCGCCTATTTGGACGACATCTGTCTGTTCAGTGATACTTGGGAAGAACACTATTCGGGTTTAAACGAGTTACTATCTACTCTACGCGAGCATAAGTTAACAGCAAACCCTCTAAAGCCTTTGTCGGGTTTAGTGAAATCTCTTTCCTAGGTCATCGGGTTGGTCATGGTCTGTTGAAGACAGAGGACCAAAACATTTCGAAGATATTAAATATCTCGGTTCCGAAGACAAAAAAGCAAGTACGTAGTCTCTTGGGATTAATACAATTCTATGGAAGATTCATTGATAATCTATCCTCCATTATGGCACCACTTTCAACGTTGTTGAAGAAAGGTTCCCCTAATATGGTGCGTTGGTCCCAAGAATGCAAGTCGTCATTGGATCAGGTTAAGAATTTATTCTCATCTCATCCTATCTTAAGACTTCCAACGATTGATAAGACTTTTGTCCTTCGTAGTGATGCCTCTTCCACTGGGATTGGAGCGGCACTAATGCAGGAGTATTCAGGAACTTTGCATCCTGTAATGTATATTTCTAGGAAGCTGAATGCGCCAGAAAGGAATTACTCGGTTTTAGACCGTGAATTGTTGGCCATGGTTTGGTCCATTCTTAAGCTACAAAGATTACTTCTGGGCGCGCATTTCATTATGGAAACCGACCAAAAAGCTCTTACAGCTATGCAAAGTAAGGATTTGAAGAGCTCGAGATCTACTCGTTATGCTATTGCTCTTCAACCTTTCCATTTTAAGGTGCGAGCTATCCGTGGTTCGGATAATGTGATGGCAGACGTATTGTCTAGATGCCCACATGATTGCATTTAAATCTTATGTCCTAGATCTCCTGATACACTTCCAGACTTATGTCTGTTCTTAATATTAAAATATATATTAACACAATTGTGTCACTAGTTGGATGATGTATATGACTTTAATGAATTTGATTATGTCCATCCATGATATATATCCATTAGATATGCTGATATTATAGTATTGTAGTTCATCATATTTGTATATTGTTGTAATGATAGTATTTGACAATTTTTGATATCTATGATTGGTATTGCCAGCAACTTAGGTTTCTTTAATGGTACCCCTGAGTTTGTTTGGCTTAGAGAAAATATTTTCTCTTATGATGGGGGATGATTTTACTCTCTCCAGACGCTTTATTTATGCGTCTATGGTACCTGATATTAGGTTCATTCTTTCATGAGCATATAATTGATGCTGGTGCTATCTTGCTCATGGATATATTTAAGAAAAAAAAAATGTGTCATTTTTTACAGGAGCGGTGCAGTAATATGTTGCGGTCATTTTTGATGGAGTTTCAAACATCGATCTATTGGTTGTAAGTTTTTCACCCTGGTCAAAGTTTAGTAACTATGTCTTGACTTTGCTGTGTCAGGTTTGATTAGGGGTTATCTCCCTTGTTTTTTCATTCATTGTGTTTGAACCTTTTGGGTCAAAGATAAATCAGTTCTGGGCTATATGCGATGCGCAGTGGAGAGCGCGAAATTAGACTTCCGTCTTGGGGAGTTGCTATCTGGCTTCTGTGGAACGATGTATTTCCATTGTACTCTGGGAAGGAAAATCTTCGAAGTGAGACTGCGTGGCAGTTTTTCCTCCCAGTGGATTTTCTGTGCGTCAGGAAGGATGACAGTGTTATTATTTTGTTCTGAGGATTCGTTTCAAGGTAACACCGACTTTGCCATATATTATGTTATTCGGGGTGACAGAATTTGGTAAAGGCTTACCTAGCTGTGAGAAAGCAGTTCACGATTCCTGTAAAGCAGAACTTATATTTGCGCTCAAGTAGCTATTCAAGACTATTTGTCTTATATGATACAGAAGTCCAGTGATGAAGTTATATATGGTGGAAACTGCAGGTTGGCGGATATTCTACACAAACATTAAAGCATGATTCATGCAACCTGAGTTAATGAAGAATGCACAGCTGATGTCATCGTCAGGTCTGTGTAATGGCAACTATTCTACGGCATGTACCGACTGATTGGCGTGAGGTCCATGGCCAAGGTGTAACGGACGCCCTAGTAATAGTATTACTTGAGCGCGTGAAGGGCTCGTCTTTTGTATGTACGGAGTTAATAAGGTATCTGACGCCGTTTCAGTCAGAGATACCAAAATGCGGCATTATGTTACAGTACATGAAAAAGAACATAACACTATTGACATGCATCCATATAATGAAATGTTTACAAGCCTTTTGAATGCCTGATGTATACCAAAACGATTTCCTGTTATCATGACCATGGTTTAACACTTGACTGTTCCTGTTGATTGCTACTGTGTGTGTTTTTCCGTCAATAAATGTTTTGAAACGTGCCAGCAGTGTCCAAGCATCCTTGACTACTGGCATGTGAGTGTATGGGTTGCATTGTTCTACATATATACGAGCCTAAAAACACATTCGCCGCCTCCATCCGCTCCCACACTCAGCACATCATCTTACAAGTACCATATATCTAACAACATGATGTTTACGGTCTTATGCAAGTGATTACCTCAAGAACGAAAAAAGACAGTTTACAGTTAATGTTCCCCTCTTATATCAATTTCTAATATTATATCATTCCACAATTTTATCAATAATACATTCAAAAGGAGGTTCAGCTACACGTACCAACCAATTGCACCAAAACATTTTTTTGGTTTGACCATTTTTCTTCCAGTGTTTTCATACTGTTCCCATATGGCTGCAAAACGCCACTGACCCCTTAAGCATTGATTTTCTCCATAGAATCCAGATGGGGTAAACAATGTTTCTTCTTGTGACCTGTTGTAAATATATTTTGTGCAAACATCCTATGCAGGTTTTCATGTGTTATTTGAGCACTAATGCACTGCAGAAAACTGCTAGTAGCTTCCTGGACTTACAGTCGTAAATTTTATGGCAATATTCAAACACAATTTAATTTTCATTTCCGTTCTAAAAAGTCTGATTGGTTGTTTGGCATTTCCTATTTAGGGATGTCCCCGTAATTCTCTTTCCAATAGGCAATGTCGAACAACACAAAATTATGGCGCACTATCTGTGTGCCTGTACATACTAATGAAATATCAATACACTTATTTATCTTAACCGAAAGTAAAGAATAAATCACACAATCACAAAGATTTACTGGCGGGTTAATGTTCAAGTTCAGACCGCTATCGTCCCATCGGCAAAGGCAGTTTCAACATCAATGCTTTGCATCTCTGCTCTCAATCTGTCTGTGTTTTAGTTTTCTCAAATGCGCACTATTGCCGGCAGATTGTTAATTTTATCGCCCATCCTAAACTACAATTAACCAATCAGAAACGCGTTAAGAAAATTTAACTTTTCAGAAGGCTATCAAATTGAGCAGTTCAGAAGTGTGTTTGTTCGTCTGTCTCAATTTTATTTATAAATATCCTTGTTATTAATGGGTTCGATTTTTTTAATATTGAAAGTGAATTGTTAACAGACAACCTGTCCTTCTAATCTTGTTAATTATAGGTTTCTTTTAATTATTTGTCCCCGTTTATCACATGGTAATTTTTAAGTAATTATTTGCTTCTTTCACTGAACTAAAATATTAGTAAAATAAATGTTTTCTCTAGGCCAGATAATTTATTATAAGGAAATTTCTTATGGTATTAATATTTAACAATATTAACGCTACAATTCAAGGACATCCCTTTTATTTAAACTCATCTTTATTTTATAGAATGAAATACATTATCTACGTTTTTCCATAATTTTACACGATTGGGCTTGCTTTCTATTTTAAACTAACCATCCCCTCTCCCTATAAAACGAGGTACCAATTTTTGTTAGTTGGCCAAACTTTACGGCGTTTCGTTCATAAATATTTGGGAAAGGGTGGAAGCGTGGTTTGTGTGTTTGGGGGTGGAACTTTTTTTTAAAACGCTTGGGTGTTTGAAAATTCAAATCTTTATTTAAATGTTGGCGGTTTGATTTGACGATGGCCATGAGAGACAAAAATTTCAAATGCTGTAGTTATTAATAGATTTTAAGAGTACGTTTAGTTAATTTTCTAGCGCGTTGATTTGCCGTGGCCTTCAGACCATGGTCAAACATGGAAATTATTTATAGAGTTTTTATCGGAGTAAGTAGAAAAATTCAAATTATTTTGTCCAATTTTTAGCGGTAGGGTTGACCTTACCCTTGACAAATTTCAAAACATAGTAGTAGTGGGTTATATAGGTTGTAAATTTACGTTTAACTAAGAATTTTTGAATGCGGGGAAATTTGAGCGGGGTGTCACACTCAGAGTACTTTGACTACAGAAACGACAGATCAAAAAAAAAAAAAAAAAATCTCCATTGGATCACACAAGCAGTGCTGGAAGCCATGAGGCATCGAGATCGAGCTCACAGAAATAAGGAACTTTAACACATACAGTAGCACAATAGAAACAAAGGTAACAATCTATATTAATACGTATAGAGAAAATAAAACATACTTTATAAAACTTAATTCAGAACAAAACAAACAGTAAAGATATGTGGAAAGCAATCAACACTCTAGCAAACAAAACAAAGTTCGCCAGAATCAATTAAGCCGCAATACCTCATTTACCGTGTAACGGACTTTAGCAATTTACTTTCAGGCAGTAAATAACCAGTCTTAAATCTACGATACCAGATTCCCTTGTGACCTAGGCAACTGTTAGCATTCTGTGAGAACATAATTGCACGAACACAACACAGTCCCCATCCGACAATCCGTACATGACACAGTTAATGAAGTGTATAACTATCTTCTAGGCCTTAATGAGAACAACTCATCAGAAGACTTGATGTAATCAGTAATCGAATACTGCTACTGCGCTAATGCTATATCTCCCAGTTATTAGTGATTCACTAATCATAACATTTTACAATTAATGTAATCGCAAAGAGTTACATTCCCGTTTGCACTTTAAAGTACGCTAAGGTATAATCATCTTTTCAAACCTGGTTCCGTCTGATATTCGTAACCTTGGTAACTATACGCCAATCTCTCTATTATCATCGCTATCCAGTACCACTGAAAAAACACATTCACAAAATAACACTACAACACCTAGTTAACAAACGACTTGCTGCTAATTGATAGTCAATCGGGTTTAGGCCTAAACATTCATGTCAACACGGCTCACTAACTAAGATGATATGACTCAACATGGCACCTAAATAATAACAACGATAACATGTGTGGGCAGTCTTTTAGACTTTAAAAAAGCATTTGATATGATAGAATCACGCTTATTTTAATTAGAAAACTGAAACATCAAAAATAACTTTCAACTGATGACAATGATTATATCATTCCTGTCAGACAAAAAAACATGTAGTTTCTTACAATAACTCATATTCTAGCCCAACAGTAATTAAGATACTGGCGTTCCTCAGGATTCTACTACTTGGTCCCTCTACTTTTTACCATTTACAATTAATGAGCCTTCCTCTTCACATCAAGCACTCATCCTGTGATCTGTTTCGCGGACGACTTGTACTGTTTACAAGAGTGATAACAGTTGTAAAACACTCCCGAACTATCGTTACAAAAAGGATTACAGATAATCTTGATTAAGTGGAGCAACGGTAATCGCCATGCTAATAAAATATCATTAAAACGAAATGGCATGTTAATAATCAACTAGACAAAAATTACAAAATTCAGAGAAAAACAACCACTTCAGATCCATTGGTACCTCACTAACCTGAAAACGTTAATGAACATAAACTCTAGGTATAAATCGTTTACCCAGACATCTAAACTGGAACTCACACATTGTATAATGCACTGACCAAGCAAACGGCACAGAAAGTTTACCAGTTAGCTAAAATCAAAACATTATCCTAGATGAAGATGCATGAAAATTGTTCTATATATCTCACATACAAGCAAACCTTTGACTATTGCTCCTCCACAATCAGGGATAGGTTGCTCAATGTTTAACACAAAGAGACTCCGTTCACTACAAAAAGCGTGCAGTGCGTCTAGTCTACTCAGTGTGTAGACTTCTATAAAAACCTCCGAATACTGCCCTTAAGAAAGCGCCTTCTGTTTAACAAAGCTAAATTTGTTCACAAAATCCTGTCACACAATGCTCCACAATATCTGTGGCCAATGTTCAATTACAATGAAAGACGCAGTCTACGCTTTAACAGATTGCAAGTGCCCTAAGGCCTAGATTGACTTATTCAAGAAAAAGCTAGCGTTCTCCTGCTGCTCTTCACTTTGATTGGTCCCTTCAACATCAACTAATAAACAACATCAGTCCCTATTCATACAATCATAGACTTTTTGAATACTTTCTGAATTCTGATTACATGCCCCCCTAATCGTTATTATCTTTCTTATATACATCAACTGTAGGTTCTAATGACGACGTTTGTACTTTTCAACATGTGTTATGTCAATGCTTATTAAGTAATTTTTTATTGTTAATAGAGTGTGCTTTATATTATTATTTTACTTTACGTTGAATTTCTTGAAATTGATATGATACATGCATATGAGAATAAATGAATTCAGTATGAAAGGTGTGACGCGAAAGGAAGTGGCAGAATGTTAGACGGGCCTGCTGCGTTGCCCAATTCTCAACCCTTTGAAAATAAAACGTTTCCGTTCGTTCGTACGTTTTCCTCTGTGTTGCATTCATTGCGCCTCCTTCCAGAGGACCTTCTTCTGTCCTTGGTGGCTGAGCTAATTTACAATTCTTGCATTTGACTTTGTTCCATTATGTGTTGAAGTTTTTTGTTGAGTAACAAATTTTTTTACAGGATAGGGTAATCAGCCCATGCCCAATCCCTCCTTAGTCGCTTTTTCCCTCGACATGCATAATCACACGGCAGGTACAGTGTTAGGAGCTAGCGGGGGAGAGGGGGGGGGAGCTTTGCTCCCCAGAGAGCACGTTCGGGCCCGTAAGACACGGATGAAGATCATCTGAAACAGTACACACAAATCAGACAAATACTAGTGCGTAGATATTGTTTAACGTGGCAAGATTTTCCACGCACATGACACACACACACACAATTCAAAGACAGCACTAGTGCGGGCGTAGTTTCTGACTACAAATGTTCAGTCTCGCGCTGTGTTATGTTTTTCAGTTCTAAATGAGCGATTTTTTCACAGCTTGTGGGTGGTAATTAGCACCAGCAGTACAGTAACATAATTCCATACTAACTGAAGTTTTAATATTATCGTTTAGTAGCCCTAAACCTCAGAAAACGAGTACCTGGTACCAAGAGGAATAGTGTATTGAAAGTAGCAAGAAGAGACAATGGTACCGTAACCAGAAGTGTTACTATAAGACCTCATAATCTCACACGGCATCAAACCTCTAGGATATAATACAATTGATTCCAACATTACGATGGTTTGACGCGATGTCGCAGTAAGGTGCGACGATTGAACTACCTCTCTCACATGGAGGTGGGATAGGACTAGGAGGCAGGGAGCCAGACCTCCTAGGAGATGACCACCTATCGTTCCTCTGGGATTAGACAGATACATTAGACATTCTCTGAAGGACTGAGAACTATAGTGGAACCAGGCCAGTGAGCGAAGAAAAGTTGTGACAGCGATAGTTTGGTTTGTGCACGTCTCTCTGGCAAATCTCTACGCACACTCAGGGTAACTTAAAATCAGTTTAAACGCGCGATGTAACTAATATAAGTCACTAATGGGTATCGTAGCAGGTCTCACTTCTGTCTACGAATTTGGTCATCAAAATCTAAATATAGATTACCATCTTATAGTTAAATCCCCCGAAACTTACAAGTACTGCTAAAAGTTCTAAGTAATAATTTTCAACATTTTTGGACTTTCTAATGAAACTGTCGCCCTAAATGACAGATCATACAACACACAGATTAGGGGATTGCGTTTTTTGTTAATGAGTAGTTTTAAAACTATTCGGATTTATGCAAGCAAATTAACATAAATATTTAGTATAAACAGTTTAATATATCCGTGTTAAAGTTATTCCCTAATTTATACGCCGCAATAACGACTTATGAGACAAGAGATAGACGATAGAATGTTCACTATGGGTGGAAATACAACTACCGATCAGGGCCACATTTCTTGGGCGATGATCTTTATCGGATCAACCTAGTGCAAGACACATATGGTACGTTGAATTCGCTGCAACCAGAAATTTATGGACAATGTAAAGTTGCCACAGTCAAGGACTTGTTGTTCTTCTTGGTGATTTTTCAAACTATCGATAACTACACAGTAGTTAAAGCTTACTGGAAATTAAGTGTTTAAATTCTAATGAGATATTAGTGTACAATGTTGAAAAACAAAGGTGTGTAACCCAATTTACAATTGAGTGGTGGAATACGAAGCATCAACACAACTAATGGGAGTCGACCCATCTACGTGTATACTTGCCCAGAAATAACATCAATAGAAGGTCCTGTCCCTATTAGTATTGTTGGTTAATGATTGTGACCACTATCCTGTATGCGTGTAATATGGAGTCAAAGAATAAATGGTAAAGTTTCCAAAAAATAAAATTGTGGAAGGATGTAATATTTAATGTGTGAGGAAGTTTCAAACATTTCAGTTGTTGGAAATTATTTTTTAAATGGTTGGACTTGCTAACTGCACCTTGTCGCCCGTGTTTAACCAACTTCCTGATCTGGATGACGGTATTGAATACTGAGACAAAAAAATTTTATAATGTTTTTGACACGCACGTACCGAGCTAGGAAATTCGCGTCAAACGACAATTAAAATCTCCGTGGAATCACGAGGATGTGTGGAGGCTATGAGGCAGAGAGATCAAGCGCACAAAAATAAGGACCTTCAACACATACAGGGTATACAGGAACAAATCCTTCAAATATTTAATTCGGAAAGAAAGAAAAATCATTTTTAGAAATATGAGTTGAGAATCGATCATCAAATAGTAAGGAAAATATGGAAGGCAATAACACTTAGCGAAAAAACGTTAATGGTCACCAGACTCATTTCTCTTCAACACTTTTCCCCATTTACTTGCACCGACTTCAGCATATCACTTTCAAGCAGAAATAAACAGGTCTGAAATCCACAATACACCTTACTGTAGTGACTTAGACCAAACTTCAGATTTGTAAGGATGTTTGAAATGTAACAAACTCAGTTCACCCGAACATTCCTTTTATGAACTGTTAATTGAAGTGTTATACTATCTTATTGGGCCTGATAGGATAATAGCTCATCAGGGCTTGACGGTATTTAGTAATCGAAATATGCGTTACGCGCACCCAGCTATTATAGATTAGAGGTAGTCTTTGAAGATAATGAGTGTTGGGATAATTCATATGTATTGCTAAAAGTTATTTTGGTGTTGTTAATTCGCGGTCTTTAGATTGCCAAAGTATATCCTCTCTTCAAACCTGGCTCGTCAGATAACAGTAATCCTTGGTAACTATAGACCAATTTTCTCTTTTTATCATCGCTTTCTAAACCACTAGAAAAACACATACATAAAGCAACACTACATTACCTAGTTAGCATTGACTTGCTAATTGACAGTCAGTCAGGGTTTCGACAAAAGCATTTCATGCCACACAGCTCTAACTAAGATGATAGACAACTTGCACCTAAACATAATAACGATAACATAAGTGGAGCAATCTTTGTAACTTTAAGGTAAAGCATTTGAGATGTTTAGATCACGCTGTTTTAATAAGAAAATTAGAAACAATGAAAGTTAACTTTAAACTAGTGACATTACTTAAATCATTCCTGTCCGACAGACAGCAAGTAGTGTGGTACAATAACTCCTTGTCAAGCCCAACTATTATTGACACTCGGTGGGTTCCTCATAGGTTATCTATTCTCGGCCCTCTACTTTTTTCCATTTACATAAATGACCTTCCACTACACATCGAGCACTCATCCTGCGACCTATTTGCCGATGACTGTACCATTTATACTAGTGATAAAAGTTGCAACACGCTAGAAATATTATTACAAAGCGACACAGACAATCTTATTAAGTGGAGCAATGAAAACTGCATGCAAATAAATATCACTAAAACAAAATGTATGATAATATCAACTAGACAAAAACTACAAAACTCGCCGAAAACAACACTTCAGCTCTACATTGGAACCTCTTTAATTGAAAATGTAAATGAATATAAAACACTAGGACTCATAATTGACCAACATTTAAGTTGGAATTCGCATGTACAAGCACTGACCAAACAAACGGCACAAAAAGTTTACCAGTTAGCTAAAATCAAACATTTCCCAGATGAGGAGACACGAAAAATGTTCTATACATCCCAGATACAAACACATCTAGACTATTGTTCCACAATTTGGGATGGCTGCACCATGTCCAACACTAAAAGACTCTATTCATTACAAAAACGTGCAGTGCGCCTAATTTCAGACACAAACCTCACACAGTGTGTAGACGCATATACATATCTTAACATATTACCACTAAGAAAGCGCCTTCTCTTCAACAAAGCCAAATTTATGCACAAAATCTTGTCACAGAATGCTCCAACGTATCTGTGGCCTATTTTCAAATACAGCGGAAGACGCAGTCAACGCTTAAATAAATTACACATGCCCAAGCCTAGGCTCGACTTATTCAAGAAAAGTTTTAAGCTTTTTCTGCTGCTCATACTGTGGAATACTCTTCCACACGACTTAAAAAATACTCTTAGTCCATATTCATTCAATCACAGACTTTTCAAATACATCATGAGTGCAGAATTATAGCCGCCACCCTAATTTCGTTATGTTCTTAAATAATTACATAACATCATATGTAGGTTTTAAAGTTAATTTTACTTTCCTGTTTAGTATAAATTATGATACGCATCTGTAAATCTGTGTAACTGATATTGTACTGTTACAATGTTGGGAATTTTATTTTATTGTACTTTTTTGTTATTTATTATTTAAGTAACATTTAGGATACGTGTGAGAATAAATGATCACTATGGAAGAAGAGAGAAAGGAAGGGCAGAATGTTAGACGGGCCTGCGTGCCCAATTCTAAACATTTGAAAATAAAGTTCGTTCGTTCTATCTTATCTATCTATCTATCTATCTATCTATCTATCTATCTATCTATCTATCTATCTATCTAATCTTATCTATCTATCTATCTATCTATCTATCTATCTATCTATCTATCTATCTATCTATCTATCTATCTATCTATCTATCTATCTATCTATCTATCTATCTATCTATCTATCTATCTATCTATCTATCAATCTATCTATCTATCAACAGACTGACCGATACGAGAGTAAATTTTTTTATTTTTTATTTATTTTTATTTTTACATTTCATTATATTATATGTATAATATTATTCTTTTTTAATGTTAAAAACGTACTTTAATTATGATGATTATTGCAAATGTAATATTACTTTTATAATGATAAATGCCTTAATTATGCTTATAGTAAATGTGAGGATGAAAGGATATAGTATATATGATGAGAGAGAGAGGAAGGGCAGAATGTCAGACGGGCCTGCGTGCCCAATTCTTAACCCTTTTAAAATAAAGTTCGTTCGTTCGTTCGTTCGTTCGTTCTCTCTCTCTCTCTCTCTCGCTTTCAGTCATCTCTCTCTCTCTCTTAGAAACGGGGCCTAAGTTCCTTTCTCTCAACACTTTGAAAATAAAGTTCGTTCGCTCTCTTTCAGTCCCTATTACAATACAAATCGTAGACTTTTTCGAATACTTTTATTATGTTTTTGATTACATGCCCCCCTAATCAGATTATCTTTTCTATATAATATCACTGCGTTTATGCGTAGACTTTCAATAAGAAATTCATTGTGTTGAGCAGCGCTATTCATAGTCGCTTCGACACCTGTTGATCAGCTTATATTATTTACTTCAGATACTCAATGAGTCCATATGTCGGCGATGTTCTTCATCCTTCACGCAGTTATCCTTACATAAAGCACAACGAAGCTTATAACATGAAATACGCTTCTGCCAAGAACGTCCATAAGGAATACTTCACTGCTGATTTAAAGTTTTAATCACAATCGCACTAGGGGGGAAAAAAATAGAGTTTAAACTCTGACTTAGTTTCATAGAGTAGGTTCAAGCAGCCTGGGCAACGTGAGACAGTGATATGATATCATCCAAGCATGGTGTATTTATCATATCAACAGTGCCGTTCATTTGGCAGCTTGACAAAGACCGCACCTGCTGAAGGAGCTTTAGATTAGCTTACATCCATCTCATTACTAAGACCTCCTGACTTTGCTGGAAAAGACATGTATATTATTTGTCATCTACTGTTCTCAGGGCTTACTAGTAGACCTGTGCTAGAGGAAAAGGAAATAATGAATCTCTCTTTTTAAAACTCTTTACGGAGGGTTGGCCCATTACTATCATCATCATCAGTTGCCATCTCCACAACGGAGGTTGGCTGTAATGGATCTCCAACGTCTTCTGTCTCTTGTCTTGGTGGTACACTCTGATAGACTCTTTCCCGTCCATCTCTTGATGTTATCTTCCCACTTATAGCGCTGTCTTCCCCTTGCACGTTTACCTTCAACTCTCCCTTCTGTTATGGTCTTCTGCAAGGTGTTATGCCTTTTTATGTGGCCAAAGTATTTTAGCTGCCGAACTTTGACCTCTCTCATTAGTTCTCTTTTCATACCTAGATTTTCTAGGACCTCCTTATTTGTTTTCATCTCTTTCCATGAGATACGCCCCATTCTTCTATATATCCACATTTCAAGAGCCTCAATTCTTTCTTCCAAATGCTTATTCATCGTCCATGTTTCTGCACCATACAGAAATGCAGAATATATATAACACTGAGTAACATGATTCACTTTAATGATTCTCAGTTTTAATTTATGAATGTACTTTGGCAACCATTCCTACTGTCTTGGATGTCAGTATATCTGTTTTTCCCATGTGACCGTTGAACGTAGCTTTGGTTCCAGGATTTTCCTATTTACTCTTTAAGAGTGGCTACATTTGACGTTAAGCCTCGTGTGAAGGAGTAGTTTTCGTTCTCGCGGTAACACAGATCATTGACGACAGTCCCCGAAGCATGTGCTGGTACTAGTAATATTAGTTCTATATGCGAGAATGGTCTCCCGTTTTCATGACAGCTTCGATTACTTTTCACCGAATATTTCTTTATTGTACCCTAATTCTCATTAATATTTCTGCTGGTCATATGAAGAAGGTATTATTTTAGTCTACTGCTTGACTGATTAATTTATTGCCCCTTGCACAAGAAATATGATGCTTATCCTTTGCATGGAATAGTCGGTTCAACCCTGTGTGGATTATAATCTGGCACGTAGTCTTCTTTATTCTATATTACATATTAGTTTTGTTGTTTTTCATTTGTTGGTTCGTTCAGACTAAAAGTTCTATGACGTTTTTATGGACTTTCATAATGTGTATAGCGAAAATGGCGTGTTCCTTTCCATGTTCTTTAAAAAAATCTCTCTTTACACTGTAGTGTCTGGGGGGATTTGTAGGCTTTGGTTTACCAAATCTTCTTCTATTTTATTTAAGATAATTAAAATTATTTCAGAAATATCTGTTTCATTTTATTCTAACATGTTCCCATTAAAATACGCCATCTTCACTCTTTTTTATTCCTCGTGGAACATAGAGCGGTAATAGTTGCTTACTACCTGTTTCTGTTTTGGTCATTCTACTTCAGTTCTCCACACGGGATTCTGATTTTTTAAATTATGTTCTCCTTTACGTTCTCTTTGTCTTCTCAGTCTTCTCTCCTCATATGGCTTCCATTCCTGGGCATGTCTAACTATCAAGGCTGGATGTTTTCTGACGATATATCGTATACATTTGAACTTTCTCTCCTTACTTTTGTAGGTATTTTGGTAGTTGCTGGGGTCTCGTCTGCTATAGATTAATATTATATGTGAATCTATTTATGAGCATGCATTAGCCACATGAAAAAAGTAACGGGAAATACCGATTTAAAAAAAAATGTAATCGAGTTAACTCTCAGTCCATACTTCGGAAGGTCCAAAATGGATGGCTACAGCATGAATGGAAAACTTCCATAAAAGCCTCGCATCTTCAGGAACCGGTGTGAATCTACTGTTCTGGTCATGCAGGGGTACGCGGTAATGAAAGATCTGATAGACTAGCTTTAAGAGCACCCATAATGGGTGCATTGGATATGGATAAGGGAGAGATACTGAGGACAATTAATGATGGCCTATTAGAGAATGATACAGCAATCGATGAATCATCAAGGTTAAGATTGCTGGAATTCGACATCAAATACAAGACTAGCAGGAATGGACGTATGAGAGGATGCATCCGGCATGTAAACAACCAGCGTGTAACATGAACAATTAGCATTCATACCCTTTGACATTTACTGAGGGAGATTGAGCACCTATGGGTTTGTTCAGAATGCAGTGATGTCGATTCTAATCAATAATAACAATACAATCGAGTTAAGTAATTTTTTACTGTTATTCTGAGGTGGGAATATATTTTTTCGATATACAGTAATATATTCTTTACATAGTCAGATTTTACCCCTACAAAACTATACGTACACTGGTACGTTACATGCCTTTAAAGCAGTCTTATAGCAGATACTGCCGTCGGGGGGTGAACAGTTAGAGACTTCACTATACTGTGCCTCAGCTTAATGAGGTGACCAGTTATCTATCGGAAGAAGAAGGCACGTTCTAATAAATAAACATGAATAATTTGAAAAAAGCGCAATATCTGCTAAGCGCAATAAAGCGAAGTATGCCTGTACTATGTGCTCCCTTTCAGCACCTGCTTGGGTGCCTTTTTTCATCACCTGCATTAGTCAAAGGACTGCTTTTGCCTTTCCTAACTCAACAGCACAGTAAGGTACCCATATACAGCTGGAGAGACTGGAGCGTTTTTATCTAGTGTATAACCGTTAACTTTGCCGCGAGAAGAAAGCGCTCTAACCACTCTGCCATTCAGCATCAGTCAATATTCTTTAGCCCCCCAAGGAGCATAGACCTTCAACAAACACAAGCCAGTTCTCCTGTCACGTGCCTAGTTCTTTCCACGTCTTCACATCTGTCTCCAGCTTTCTTCTCCATGTGTTTTTGGTCTGCCTCTGCTTCTCTTTTCCTGGGGGTTCCAGAACAACGACCGCCTTGTAATGCTATGACCAGCTTCCCTCAGTGTGTGTCATATCCATCTCCAGCGTCCTCTTCATGTCACTCAACAAACAAGGAGAGATTGATGAATTCTTATATTACTTACAGACAATCTGAAACTAAATATATATTATTTGTCCGTGTCGAAGATTTTTGATAGGGGAATTAAGCCTTGGGTTGGTCCCTTCTGAATAGATTAGAACCAGTGATAGCAACAATGAGAGATAATAGTAGAAATAGATTTCCACGAGTGAGATGGAGAAATTAATAGAGTCTGTCCCTGAAATCGAGAATCTTCTCTCTTTCAGCCTGTCTTCTACAACAGATCTAGAGGAGTCAGACAGTCTATTATAATATATATTAATTTATATATATATATATATATATATATATATATATATATATATATATATATATATATATATATATATATATATATATATATATATATATATCCACTCACATACACACACACATAAGTGACGACAGTTATACGCACAGACGTGGAAAAACTATAACAATGGAATATAGATATTTTGGAACGAGCTGACCGACACGCTTGAATAAAGTTTATGTAAATTTATTAACATAAGGAAAATTTACCACAACATATAAATGTTAATATCAAGCATAGAAAATACATATAAGGTAATGAATAACTACAAGTATAATAGACCCATAGGTGTAATCTTTTCCCTCGATGTTTAGCCCACGATCCTGTTAGAAGAAAAGTGATAGCCCCAAAGAGTCACGGATAAATACACTATAGTCTCAGATTTCCCTCTAAAGTTGAGAACAGAATGTATACCCTAATCTATCCTAAGAGTGGAAAACCCGCATTGAGCAACAATTTGCATAAATGAAATTGCAAAAATGTGGGTGCACAAATCATATTATAAAAGAATCACTCAGTCTGCTTTCACTCTGTTCTTTCAGCAGGGGCCCCTGTCTCACTTTTCTTACCTAAAATCTTGCTGGTGTTCGCCGTCTGGCGCACGTTAGTATACACACACCGTTTAATCTGTCTGTCTTTTTGATGAAGCGGATCCCAGCTCTGCAGAGTTTGGTTTCATCCAATGGGTCCGGCGAGCGTCCTCGTCATGCGATAGTTTTCTTTTCAGATTTAAGTTAGTGTCAATTTACTCAGTTCAGGTAAGAATTAGATTTAAGCGGGCACACAGTGTCAGAATCACGAGGTTTCCCTTATTTAGGAAGATGACCGTATGGTAAATTCTCTCAATAGATAATTATTGGTCACACCACAATTAGTCGGAATGTTAATGTTTTGTAATTTTTCTCGCCACAGAGCTGCATGTACATGAGAGTTTGTGAAGAAATATAATCTGGCTCAATGTCGTGAAACGAGTGTGTAAACCTACTACTTTATAAATCACTATGTCGAGATACAAATTTGCTTCAACCAATCAACGAGCAACGTTCACCAGTCTCTGAGACAGAATAAAATTAAACTTAAGCCCTGTTTTTTCGGATGTGGGTCGCGGTCATCTTGTCACCCAATATGGCGGAAAAAAACAGAATAAAATTAGGCTGTACGAGGCATGGTACTAAACTGCAGACAACCAATCAGCTTTCTCCGCCAGGAACCAACCAAACGCTTTCCTTAAGCAGTAGAAGTTACTTCACCTGCCTATATAATCGGGCGAGATTTTATGCAAAAACACGCAACACCAACACGAAGCCAGATACCAACCGACTGAAGAGGAGAAGCTGTCAACCTTGATTTATTGCTTACCTGAGTGCATTGACCTGCAGCCTGCTTCAATAGTCGGATCAAAACCTGGCCTGTTTAAATCATAGAGGGTTTTATTCGTGTCATCAAACCTGCAGTCGCATGTCATGTCAATCCAGCTGCCTGGAACGCCGCAGGAGCACAGTGATTGCACAGGATCAACCTCTTTAGTCCCCCTCAGTCTTGGGTGGGCTAACGAAACGACCATAAGCGGGTGCTGTGTGCAGGAAACTAAGAAGGACATAACTTTTGAGAGATGAGTACACAGTCGTACCATTTCCGTCGGCAATTGTGAGCTATTAAACTGTCAAGGAAGAAAAACTGAGTAGCATAGCAAGAGACAAAAATAACAGCATAGCTGATAAATTTTATATACTTAATTAACAGCACAGCTGATACATTTACTATAAGTGATTAACAGCCCAGCTGATATAAATTTGTTTCCTATAATTGGAAGACTTGTAATATATATATAAATATATGTGAATCATTTGTAAACTTACAAATCCATTACATTCCATTGTTTCAACATCCCCCCTTCAGCACAAGAGTAGATAGTATGTATATACTAAATAAATAATAAGGAAATTGTATTTGAAGACTTGTCAATTTTATCATTGTTAAGTAAAATCTGTTTCCTTGTCTTAATATCACAGTTAGTTACACAGCGGAGGTGGCAATTTATGTCGGTCTCCTCTTTACTAATTTTTCGAGATCAGATCATTCACAGCCGTAACTAATTTGTGATACCAGTAGTTCTCTCAGACACTGGGACTTCACCATTTTCTGCAGAAATTCTATTTCTGTAATTGTCAGTACTATACTGATCTTAGAGCCAATAAAAACCTCACGCCACACTGGGGGCTCGTTCCTGGGATATTTCTGTATATCTTGAGCCATACTTAGTCTATTCATCTATCTACACTCTATCTTGTGCCACCCATAGATAACATAAGGAAAACTTTTTTTTGTGTGAGAAAATCATAATAGGATTTTTAAAAAAAATTATTTTCTTAGGAGGAGTACCATTTAGTACTCAGTAAATAGTTAATGCTCACAAAGTTGCACGGAAATTATTTGTTCAATTAAATTATTAAGTTTAATTACAAATATTTGGATATAGTAAAATTACATACCCTCTCTTAGTAAAGCCATGGCTGATCTAGTGAAGTTCAGAACTGCGATCATGCTGATGGGTAAGGAATTAAATATGACAGGTGATGCTCTCGCTCAGTATGTCACAACAGAAGTGGACAAACACATGGATAGGGAAGAAAGAAAGTTGCAATTAGAGACTGAAGCAAAGAAATTAGAGGCTGATAGAGAAGCAAAGAAATTTGAGTCTGAAGAAAGGCGGTTGCAAGCAGAAGCTGAAAGAGAAGCCAAAAAGACTGGATGGGAGGCTGAAAATGAGGCAAAGAAAATTGAAGCCGAGGAAAGGAAATTACAAGCAGAGAGAGACCATCAGTTGAGATTAAAAGAGCTTGAAATTCAGGCAAATACTGGCAATAATGGTGGTAGCTCACCTCACTCTGAGAATATCTCCATCCAGAGCACCTCAAGTGGGGCCATGAATTTTCATCTGGACCCATTTGTTGAGAAAGAAGACGCCATTGAGTCGTATCTGGATAGATACGAAAGACTTGCCACTACCTATGGCTTAGTGAAAGAAAAGTGGAGTCTTAAACTATCTCAGGGATTGAGAGGTGTGGCCTACGATGTATATTTGAACCTCTCAAGAGATGACCAGGAAGATTATGAAATCATGAAGCAGGCACTGCTTGTGAGATATGAAAAAAACTCAGAATCATATAGAAAGAAATTCCGAAAAGCTAAACTTCTTCCAGGAGAAAACTATCTCCAATTCTCTGCTAGATTGGAAACTTATTTGGAAAAATGGAGTAGTTTAGGAAAGTGTCAGGATCTGAAAGAAATGATAATGATGGAGCAAGTGAAAGAGTCCATGCCTCAAGAAATGAGGAAGTTTATCATGGAACAAGGAGCAGAGAGATTGGGAGATATTGTAACTGTTGCTGAGAGATATCAAGCAGCTCAGGCAGAATTATTAGGAAATAAGAAGAAGCAGGGTGAAAACTTCCAATCATCACAAAACTATTCCAAATATGAACAAAAGGACCATACCACAAGGAACAAACAAAGATTTGACCAAAAGGACAAAAACCTTCTAAGATCGGATAAGACACCTTACCGGAAGGAAGGAAAGTGGTGTAAAACTTGTCTAATGAGTAACCACAATACTGCAGACTGCAGAAGGAAGAACCCTCCTTATCTCGCTGCGTGTCTTACAACAGGGAACAAGGGAAGGAAGGAACTGGCAGTTAGTCAGAATGACCTCCATCATCCCCCTGTCTGTGAGGAAGTGACATGTAATGGCACTAAAATTCAGTGCTTATATGATTCCGGATTGGAATTCGACTCAGTCGTGAGTGCAGCCCTAGTGCACCCTGATCAACGTACCACAGAAACAGTGGACATACAAGGGGCAATGCAGGGAACCGGCACCATGACACTTCCCATAGCAAGGATCAACGTGACAACTCGCTATGTGGAAGGAGTGATCCAAGCAGCAGTGAGTGATGATCCTATATACCCGCTGGTAATAGGATGTAAATATGTCTTTTTGGGTGACCCAATAAAACCTGTTGTCATGGCAGCAAACCATACCAGGTCGAGCACCAAAAAGGAGGAGGGAGATCCAATAAACCTTCATCGTATAAAGATGAAAAAGGCTCAAACAGCAGACAGCACATTGAAGCCTTGTTTTGGCAAATTGCCAAAGGCCCATAACCCTCCAGAGAAAGGAGACTACTATATGGAAAATGGCCTACTCTACAGACAAGCTGGAAAAGGACCTAAAAGGCATGGAAAGCTGGTAGTGCCAACATTCTACAGGGAGGAAATTATGGAGCAAGAGCATGCTACATCAGGCAGTGGTCACAGAGGAAAAGGGGCCACTGGTCAAAATATAGCATTGCGATATTACTGGCCAGGAATAATTGAAGACATAAGTTGGTATATAAAATCCTGTTCAGAATGTAACCAGATAACCTCATTCAGAAGCGTAGACCAGTTACATGACCTAGGAAAGCATTGTTGCGGACGTAGGCCCACAAAGAAAATACACATGAGAAAACAACAGGTAGATGCAGTGATAAAGAGAAAACAAAATCACAAATCTACTGTTACACCAGTAACCATGGCAACTCTCCGTATTGTACAGAGAGGGGACGAGAGACATCCCACCCCGACTAGATATTTGTCGGAACACCATGGCCTGGATCATTTGGAAAATTTGGTTAGTCAGCAACCAGTATTAAAAAAGCTGCAGAAACAAACCCGAACCATAGGTGGTAGGAACCAGGGCTGTACCAAACAACTGATGGAGACAGGCCCCACTTCGGTATACTGTCCCTTACAATAGAAATAGGTGTGGGTCCGGCAACGTTGTTGTTTGGCCGTCCCCATACACAGTCCACTGGAAGCATTGTTGCGGACATGGACTGAACAATAGCAAGCACAAGCACTCAAGGATGAGATTGACTACCTCTTAAAAGAGAAAATTATTTCAAAGTCTGAATCTCCCTATAGCTCAAGTGTGGTGCTATTAAGGAAGCCTAGGGTGAACACAGGTTATGTATTGACTACCGGAAGCTTAATGCGATCACAGAATCTCAGGTGGCCCCATTACCTGACACCAACCAGCTGTTCTCTACACTGAGTAAGGCTAGGTATTTATCGAAGGTAGATCTAAGCAAGTCCTCAGAAGAGACCCCGATGCCATCACAAGAACAGCTATGCTTTGGACCCCTGAAGGAAAACGAAAAAGAGGCCGACCAAAAACAACCTGGCGGAGGACTGTGGAGGCTGAGATGCAAAGAATGAACCAGAGTTGGGGCACTGTACGAAGGATGGCCACCGACCGAGCAAAGTGGAATCAATTTGTTGTTGCCCTACAAGACGCCACTAGGCGTGATGGCCACTGACTGCTTTGACGGTCGGCGGCCAAGGATCAAAGAAGAAGAAGATCTAAGCAAGGGATACTACCAAATACCAGTGAAACCAGAAGTTAGGAAAATGCTGGCATTTAGTACATCAGACGGACACTACGAGTTTAATGTACTACCCTTTGGGCTGAAAAATGCTCCCAGTATCTTTTCAAGAATGATGAGGAAATTATTGGAACCTCTACAAAATCCCCATATCACTAACTTTATGGATGACATTCTTGTTGCTACAAACACATTTGAAGAGCATATAGTAGCGCTCTCCATGTTGTTTGACAGACTGAGAGCCACTGGATTAACTGCACGTCCAACCAAGTGCTATATCGGTTGTAAGGAGTTGGAATTCTTAGGTCACACTATTTCTACAGGTCATGTGTCTCCTGACCCAAAGAATATAGAGAAGTTAAAGAAGGCACCCAGACCTCAAACGAAGAAAGATGTGAGATCATTCGTGTCATTATGTGGGTTCTATCAGAAGTACATACCCCACTTTAACTCTCTGTGTGCACCATTAACTAACTTAACGAAGAAAGGACAGCCTGATAAAATCCAATGGAATGCTGATTGTGAAAAAGCTTACACAGATCTAAAAGCAAAACTCACCAGCAAACCAATCCTTACGCTACCCGATATCACACAGGAATTTGTATTAAGGACGGACGTTAGCAGTATAGGTATTGGTGCAACTCTCTTGCAGCAATCAAAAGCCCAGCCAGAGGAACTTTTACCAGTCGCCTACGCCAGTAGGAAGCTGAATGCAGCTGAGTTGAATTACTCGACCATAGAGAAAGAATGTTTGGCTCTAATTTGGTCCATCGACAAATTTTCATCTTACCTGTATGGGACACACTTCATTGTCCAAAGTGATCATCAACCTTTAACATTCTTGGCTGCATCTAAAAAGTTAAATTCGAGATTGTTAAGCTGGAGTCTGCTTCTGGCGCCTTATTCCTGTACCGTGAATTACATTCCGGGAAGAGACAATGTAGGAGCTGATTTTTTAAGTCGACACCCTATTACTCTGGAAGGACAGACGCAAAATGATTAACTACAGCAGGTGTTTACACGTTAGCTATGACAGGTCACAGCTAGGAAAGGAGGGGGCTATGTCGTGAAACGAGTGTGTAAACCCACTACTTTGTTAAATCACTATGTCGAGATACAAATTTGCTTAAACCAATCAACGAGCAACGTTCACCAGTCTCTGAGACAGAATAAAATTAAACTTAAGCTCTGTTTTTTCAGATGTGGGTCGCGGCCATCTTGTCACCCAATATTGCGGAAAAAACAGAATAAAATTAGGCTGTACGAGGCATGGTACTAAATTGCAGACAACCAATCAGCTTGCCCCGCCAGGCACCAACCAAACGCTTTCCTTAAGCAGTAGAAGTTACTTCACCTGCCTATATAATCGGGCGAGATTTTATGCAAAAACACGCAACACCAACACGAAGCCAGATACCAACCGACTGAAGAGGAGAAGATGTCAACCTTGATTTATTGCTTACCTGAGTGCATTGACCTGCAGCCTGCTTCAATAGTCGGATCAAAACCTGGCCTGTTTAAATCTTAGAGGGTTTTATTAGTGTCATCAAACCTGCAGTCGCATGTCGTGTCAATCCAGCTGCCTGGAACGTCGCAGGAGCACAGTGATTGCACAAGATCAACCTCTTTAGTCCCCCTCAGTCTTGGGTGGGATAACGAAACGACCATCAGCGGGTGCTGTGTGCAGAAAACTAAGAAGGATATAACTTTTGAGAGATGAGTACACAGTCGTACCATTTCCGTCGGCAATTGTGAGCTATTAAACTGTCAAGGAAGAAAAACTGAGTAGCATAGCAAGAGACAAAAATAACAGCATAGCTGATAAATTTTATATACTTAATTAACAGCACAGCTGATACATTTATTATAAGTGATTAACAGCTCAGCTGATATAAATTTGTTTCCTATAATTGGAAGACTTGTAATATATATATATATATATATATATATATATATATATATATATATTTATATATATATATATATATATATATATATATATATATATATATATATATATATATATATATATATATATATATATGTGTGAATCATTTGTAAACTTACAAATCCATTACATTCCATTGTTTCAACATCCACCCTTCAGCACAAGAGTAGATAGTATGTATATACTAAATAAATAATAAGGAAATTGTATTTGAAGACTTGTCAATTTTATCATTGTTAAGTAAAATCTGTTTCCTTGTCTCAATATCACAGTTAGTTACACAGCGGAGGTGGCAATTTATGTCGGTCTCCTCTCTACTAATTTTTCGAGATCAGATCATTCACAGCCGTAACTAATTTGTGATACCAGTAGTTCTCTCAGACACTGGGACTTCACCATTTTCTGCAGAAATTCTATTTCTGTAATTGTCAGTACTATACTGATCTTAGAGCCAATAAAAACCTCACGCCACACTCAAAGGCCCAGTATAGGCATTTAGTCTTTACAACCATTAGTGAGATTTGTACTCTGTCTATTTCTGGAGGCACACGCACTGCCAGACAGGTGTTAACTTGTAAACCCACGTGTAGTGGTTTTTGATGGTATTGTATGGTTGTTATTTTACCTAGTGTACTGTATGAGGTCAGCTGTGAAGGCTCCTGAGATAAATGTTTATGCGAATTACAGAAGGCCCTTCTTACTACCACTAACGACCTCAAACAGACCTATTCTACTATCATGAATGTAGCTACGTTAAAAAGTCTAGGGTACTGAAATGTGATGTGTAGTTAATATAATATACTGACACACACATGTAATTAATAAGTCTAATAATATTAATAAACTCTATAACACACTGAACTAACTCTGGTTGTTTTAGTTTAAATTTTAACAATTTTTTTTAAATTTATTAGTTCTGAACCAAGGTTTTAGTTTGGTCAGAACATATGAAATGATATGGATTTATCAATAAAAGGCATAAATATGTGGCATAATAAAATGTAATTTGTGTACATAGGTATATTATAAAAATGGTTATTATTAATGTTATCTATACTGTCTTTGGGAGAACTAGTACTGGATGTTTCGTTGGGGTGGCGTCATCACGCCCAATCTGTGACTACCAAAATCATTGTCCATTGACTTATGGAATGAGGTAAATGTTTTATTTCTCAATAGTTATGTCTTTATTTGATGGTAGAATAGTTGTGAATCTCCAGCAGGCCAGAATTTCACTTATCTCGCCTGTGACGATCTGATACAGGATTCTTGTGGCCCACTCCTCTCCGTAGCTGGAGTACAATGTTAGGCTGCACAGACACAAATGTTAGGCGGCACACACATCTGCTTGTGTACTCTTACATAAGCATTTGGCACCTCTTTAGTGCCAAAACAGAAACTCACAATTCTGAAACAAAAGTTTTGTGCCATGTGTCAGTACTCTACCTACTGAGCCACTCTTATACACAACACAACACAACAACATTACACAGACTGGGTCAGATCTCTCTGACCAACATAGCACATCTTACCCAGTTGTTTTCACATAGTACCAGTTCCCCAAGACTGCATTGCATCTGAGATATGTTCAATAGTTTCCTCTTTTATTCAATAAGATAGGTGATATGTTCCCACTGATCTCAATAATTGATCCGCCTTCCATAGTCTTCGTTAGGTGTCCATATATTATTTGTTTGTCTCTAGACCCTGAACTGCGGCTGGGGACCTAGAGCGAGCACTTACTTGTCGTAATCATTTTTCATGATATGGCAGTATCAATCACTCAAAATATTAAAATAAACAAGATAAATGCTTTCATTCTTACCAGAATTCAGAATTGAGAACACAGTTAATACTAGCAAAAAAACTCAGCTGAGCTGCTGGCTAGAGTATGGCGTCCCACTAAATTTTATGTATTCTTCCTTGGAAAACACCACTAGCAGTTAATGACTGTGTCACTGGACAGACTTATATAAAATGGCAAAAATGTGTGTCTCTATCCCGCTAATATAAAAATGCGTTGGCCAATCAGATCAGAAGACTAAGCTTTTCAATTCAAAATTTGAAAATAAAGTCAAAATTACATCTTAATTTCTCAAATGTACGTCGGTCACATTTTATCTTTTCCCAAAAAAAGTCAAAAGTACATCTCAATTTTTAAAATGTACGTCGGTCACATTCTATCTTTTTCCCACAATTTCACTTGTTTTTTTTTTGGACTAACACATGTAAAAACTGCACGAACCTGCTTCCTAAGTTATTTTTAGCCACTATCTCCCGACTTTGCCCCGCTAGTTTATTACAGTTTGAAGTTTGCATTTTCTTGTCTCAAGGACGCAAAATTGAGACTTTAGTGAAAGTATGCACAACAATACTGTTCGCTAGTCTGATAGGAACAATACGGTCTTTTGTCAATATCTTCCTTGTTATCTGTCCGTCTGTATAATTAAAAGTATATTATTTCTCTGCTTAAGATGGGCTATCAAACTAGCTAGGTTTTATTGTCATAACATTATTATTAACGAAAACCTTACTTTCCTCAAGGTTAGTTTTTGAAATCAGTTTTTGAACGTTCGTTCACGCGGTTGCCGCTATATTCAAACTATAACGTCAAAGTACCGTAAATCGTCAAAGAAACGTCTTTCTCTGACAAGAGCTAAAGTCGTTTTCTGTCCATTCATTACATTGTTTCAACTATTGGCGTGATTTTCCTTTTAAACTACAAATTGCGTCTTTTTGCCTTTCTAGATTCAAACACGTGTTCAGACCGTCATAATGATTTTTATCTCCGTTTCCCTCCCGTCTACAAGGGTACCGTTTCGTCTGCATGTTTAACTAGTTAGTTTCAATGGCGGTAGGAAATGCGGGCATGGGCGAGCATGTCTCCTAGTATCTTACGCATTATTTTTATCCCTACATGTTATCTTTATAATTGGAGATATTTTAACGTTGTATCACGGTAAATTCATCACACCACGTGGTTAAAGATAAAAATGTTTCTTCTCTCAGTTCTACTAAAACCGCTGGTAAAAGTTGGGCTGACCCAAAACTGTATAAGGAAGAGAAAAGTACAAAATACTTAACCATACTATTCGCTTCGGTTTTAACTTACATTATAACTGCAAGCGTAGAGCTTGTCTTAACGTTAATAACTCCCGTGAAATAATTATGATCGTTTAAAAAATCAATATCATATCAATTAGAAATACCTACGTATTCCGTCAATACTCATGATGACTCAGTGCAGTTATAAGTTAGTTACAATATACTCGGACTGGTTACTAGCAATTTAATTAAATTTTATTTACATCTGCATGAGTTTAAGTAGAAATAATTATAATTTTAATCGCATTCCACTGTAACACGTCAACTAGAGAATATAACAGACTTATAATTTAATCCCTCTGCACAGAATATCTAACTAGTGAAAATTAAAATAGGCGATTTACCACTTAAATCACTCACAAAATACTAGATATATAATATTACCTCAACACAGAACTACTAAGAACTATATCAAATTCGACCAACTAAAGATGATGCTTCTATTAACAGAGATCTTAGGAATCGAAAGCTAGATGGCAATCGACCAACTAAATGATGCTTCTATCAACACAGATCTTAGGAATCGAACGCTAGATGTTTCTAGTCTTGACTGCGGAGTACTGAATGAATTAAGTCTAAACTACTGGGGTTTATATCTTATGAAAATAAATGATTTCCTAATTCTCGAAAGCCCGAAATAGTTCCCGTCTTAACACCGACATAATAAACTCAGTGAAAAACTGCCAGACGCGTTTTACTTAACAGCTACATATGGTATTCCCAGCGGATGCATGTCGGCGCCTCTTACACTGGAAACTGCCGAGAAAGCGCGTTTTACTCTTGCAGCTACCTCTATTCGGTCTATTCCCAGCGATGCATATGACTAGACGATAGGTCACTTTCTGCTTGTCTGTAGCTGAAGCTGTATGCTGCCCCAGTTTTTGATTTAATTCCTTTATCTTCATGTGCTATACGTTTATATTGTACTAGCCACACTTTCTCTTTCACTCTGCTTCCCACTAACTGAATCCATAAATGTATAATGGTCATTATTGCTAAAGAAGGGGGAACGATACAACAAAATGATGTAGGGGCATCTTATAAAAGGGCTAAAACAACCATAAAAGCCACATTGAAGTCCAAATGGGAAAGAGAGTACCCAGGTCATATAAAAACGATGCCTATCACCAGCTATTTATTCGAGACCAGGTCATCATTTTCCGCTTACGCATTGGACACAACGGGTCTAGGCACCGATTATTCCACAACTACAGGATTAGTATATCAGATCTCTGCACCTGTGGCACCAGTCCCATGACAGCCGAACAACTGCTGCAGTCCTACCCAACACACAGCAGTGAACGGAGGAGCATATGTCAATAACCCACTTCTCTCAACTAAAAACTGTTTGGAGATGTCACGAACCTTGAGCTGACTACTACCTTTATTGAGTCATTGGTGTAGAAGTCTGAGGGCGAACGAGGAAGAAGAAACAGGAACTTGTCTTCTTACAGTATGGTCCTTGTTTGAGATGTTTGTTTAAACATAAAATTATTTAATGCGCATTCTGCCAAAGCGAGTGGCATTTAAGTCAACGACAAAAATCTGCCGACATCACAGATTCTAATATGTGGTTGGGATACAGCTATTAGGCCCATGTCTCTGAAGAGACAACAAAGAATAGACTAAAGCACTCTCAAGCATGTCGTACATGGCGACTGTCGTAAATTTATATTTGAGATAGGTTTTAGAAATAGTGGTCCCGTTAGAGTGAAAAATGATGGTGAAGGCTCTGTGATAATAAGGGTTTAGAAATAGGTAGTAGATTCACAAAGGTGCTGGAAGAGTAAGGACAGTCTAAGAAAATTGGGTAGTGCACCGATTTTGCCTATCTTACGACAATATTATTTTATTGATAGACTCCTACAACTCTCCTGGCTAAACAATTATTTGCCAGTTTCCAAACACACCTGCGCTCACACAAATTTGGTGCTTCAACCACACGGACGCTACGTGAATACAAACAATGGTTAACAAATATGGGTAATTTGGGCTTGGGTCTTCCAACACAGTACTAAAGTTTTATGATGTTTATTTATCATTTAAATCACAATCAAAACATTTATCAAGTTACAGGCAAAAATCATAGTACAGAAAATACAAAGTACCAAGGTGGAAAAGGAAGGGGGGGGGGGTTGAATAGGAGTAATCCAATATGCCCTTCCCGCTTGAAATAGACAAAGAAAAAAAAACCCAGTCCAAAAGACAGGTGGTTATCAGACAAATAGCTAATTTAACCCAATGGTAAATTAATGTACTCTGATACGAGGTGTTACAATACTAGGTATAGGTGGTAGAAAAAGTCCTATTGTTCTCAAAAATGTTTTCCCTCTACTAAACAGATTTAAGGGAGGGGAAATAACCAAGGTTAGGAAATCCCACTTACAGAAGAACAATACAATAAACAAAATATTTATCGGGTGAACAAATTATAAATGGTTGCAAATAATGCTCCTTCATTCATGCACGCTCGTGATGGCCAACACTCATTTTCTCACACACACTTACCGATCGTGGAATCTGGCACTCCATAGAAAAATACAAAACAGCAATTAAACACTCGACCTAGGTAGTGTCTTTTTCTTCTGTTTCCAGCCCCAAGTTTAGCAGGTTTATGCGGTTTGCAAAGTGTCCCGAAATCGCTGGAAAGTGAAGCTTAAGTGTTCTTTGTTTCGTTATATTAAAAAAAGTTCTATTGGATGGCACGGTCACAGATACAGGGGTGAGAATGGTGTGGTCTCTTGGATTTAGTCGCTGATGGTGGAAAAACTTCTTAAGCGTGATGACACGACTGACCAGTAAAGTAGGTTTTTCTTCGGGGGTTTAAGTCCAGTGAAGAAAATGTGCACAGTCAGGGTTCAGGAGATATCTACTCTCTTTCGCAGTAGAGCAGTAAAATAATATAATTATAGTTCTGGCAATGTTCTTCTCCAGTTAATCTTAATTTAATTGATGATGTGTTAAATTGTTCTTGGGTTTGCTTTCTTTCTGGTAAATTCAGTTAGCTGGACCCCACACAGGATCACCACAGGATTAAAATTTAAACTGTTCATCAAAATATCTGGAGGGTTTTAATAACCGAGTCTGGAGGACTCTATAAAATGTTTTTGCTGGGACGCAAAGGTTGTATGATCATTCTATAGGAAAGATAGAAAAACATGAAGTCATACAGCAAAATCAAATAACATTCTAACGCGCGATAAATTTACCGTTAAGACTATTATATACACTCGCGTATTCAATTAGATATTTAAGAAAACACTTCGCGAGTCTAATGGTTAAAACGCATATATATATATATAGAACTTAACTTAATTAATTAGTTATAAATTCCTTCGCGACTTTAAAAGTTAATTTAAGCATTTCGGCATCTATTATCTTTGGAAATAATGTAATAGATATATCATTTAGTTTACAACTGGAACTTTGAAATGGGTTTATTTAATAAGTTTAAATTAACACACAATCCAGTGAAATAAAATGAAAGCACTAGACCACTGATCACTTTTAACGACATATTATACCGTTTAGCATAGAAAAGAATTCACTCCAATATAGCCAACAATTCAGATGGAATCTAGCAGGACTCAACTATACGCTAGTGTTTCTTTAAATCTCTGGCAAACGAATGATAAATGCATTTTTCAGAGGTCTTTATTTATATTAAATGGAATGAAACATTGGGGGGACACGTGAAAATTTCACACCTTTTAAGAACTCAGGGAAAATTCGAGATTCTACGCCGCCCGTCCCCGTTCTGGACTTCCCTGTCCGTCTCTATCTTGCGAGCGGTTCTGTAGTTAACACTGAGATGTGAAATGCCGCCGAGACTCTGCTTCGTCTGTTTGGGGACCAACGCTGCCTCTGATCGTTAACCGCTTTCATCGTTTGGACTTAGGCAACGCCCTTTTCAGGCGGTAATAAAGAAAGGTGAAGGCGGTAGTTGATTCAGACCGCTCTGAGGTAAAGCAAAAAGCGTGGCTTAACCTCCCCTTTAGACGATGCGCTCTGCTGGATGCACAGATGAAGGGACCTAACTGCTATCAATTGCTCTAGAGATAGCCGTGGGCGTGGTTTAACCTCCCCTTAAGGCCATGCGATCTCCAGAATGCACAGAAGATAACAGTCTACATATTAATTAGCAAACGTGGTGACGAGTCCACTCTGCTCTGATTCATACTAATGAGCCCAGGTGGTGTTCCACGTTTTCTATAGTGCATGCTAATAAGCCCAGGTGGAAGAATTCCCGTTGACGATAAAATTACAACAATATTCGGGGGTACTGATGTTATACGAAGGGTCTACCATATCATCTAACAATTCAGGGACTTCACTTCTCATACTATACGTACGTCACAGCGACTAATACAAGGGGCTTGACATAAGTCTTGGGCCTGACCATGAAGGAGTCACAGGAGGAAGATAAAACTTGGCACATTTAAAGTTCATCATATTTGCACTGGATGGGTGAAGTACGCGTTTGTTTTTTCAATGAGTTTTTCTGCTACGGTGCACCGCGCAATGTACCCTATTGACCAGATCTGCTGCTCCAAAGATTTTACAAAACAATGGAAAAGAAGGAGGCCAGAGCTGTGATAAAATTTCTGATGTTTCAGGGAAAAACACCTACAGAAATACACAAGTAGATGGAACCAGTGTTTCGTGATTCTTGTCCTTCATATGCTTCGGTAAAAAACTGGTGTCAACAGTTTAAGTGCTGCCGCTCAAATGTTGCTGATCTGCCAAGATCTGGTAGACCAGCCTCAGAGTGCAACGATGAAAATGCAACAAGATTGAAGAAAATCATTGATCAGGATCGAAAAATGACAATTGTGGAGATAGCTAGTAGAGTAAAACTGAATGAAAGAACAGTTTATAGAATTTTATACAACAGGAAAGTTGTGACCAGGAAACGAGGGATAACATGCACTCAAAATCTTCCTTTGCTGCAAGACAATGCGGCCTCTCACAAAGCACGATTTGAATATTGAACTTCTTCCACACCCACCATATTCACCAGGTTTGGCTCCATCAGACTTTTTTCTATTCCCAAACCTTAAAAAACAGCTAAAAGAAAATCATTTTGACAGCGATAAAGAAGTTATACTGGCATGTGATGACTGGTTTAGTTTGAAAAATAGGGTGTTTTACTCCCAAGGTCTTTTCAAGGTCAAGCAGAGATGACTTATGTCAAGCCCCTTGTATGTACTAATAAGTACATAGGGCTGGCAACCTCACAAAGTAAAACAAAAGACCACAGAAATCACGTCTGCAGGAGCATGTGAATGTTTGAGGCAGGCTTCCTGCAAGAGGGGGCCATCTACAATGGTGGCTCCATGCTTCGTAAGACGCGCAAAGGAAAATAATTATGATGACACAGCTATTATGTTTGTCACCATTCTTACACAGCGCATCTAGTAAGTTCTTCATTTCTGTTTGTTGTCTGTATTTGACTCTTGAAGCAGGTGGCCAATATGAATTATATAATAATTTTTTGACTCGTTACTGCCAGTATATTTTAAGTCTTTGATCAATGGCCATGTTGGAAGCTCATGCGTTGGATTTTTATGTTTCTAACTGTATTTCTTTCACGACTTCCATTATTTTCTAAGATGTTGCCTGAGTACTGGAATTCACTCCACTTCTTTCATACCTTTATAAAGTATATTCTCTTTCACATTTGTCACGAAATGTTGTGCACAGAATCGGTTTCCGTTTTTTTTTTTTGCAACGTGTGGCCTTTGTTAACGTTGTTCTTTGTTTCTTCAATATGTAATCAAGGTGGTGAAAAAAGGCACCCAAGCAGATGCTGAAAGGGAGCACATAGAAATAGGAAAACCTTCGATGTGAAGGTGGTACCTGATAATGATGGATGCAGTTCACTGAATTCTCTGCATGACCAACTACTTGACGATTTCGCATTGTAAGTGATTACATAACAGTCCTGCTTTTGTTGTTTGCTCAATCGCCAGCGTCTTCTTCTCATCTGCCACTCAACATACAAGGAGAAATTTATGAACTCGTCTATTACTTCCAGACAATCTGAAACTGAATATATACTGAAGCACATTAAAAACGCACCACTATTATATATACTGATGCCGAGAAGCTGGCAAAAAAAAGTATGGGGATGGATTTTCCCCGTGTTTGCCATGAGGTAGAGAGCGAATGGCTGCTGGAATGGAAAGTGCAAGATTCAACCCATGGGTGTGTGTACAGACTACATGAAAACGATGAAAGTTACACGTGCAACACGATTCTCAACAGCTATGACCCTGAAAATGTGTACGCGTTGTGGCAGTATACTCGGTATAAAAAGGCCGTTGAGACAAAACACCCAGTACATGTGCTTGAAATGCCACGACTATCTGAAAACGACCGCCAACGAGCCATTGGTATGTTGGAGACCGGAATGAGCTCGCGGGCCATTGCCAGATAAATGAATTGCCACCACAGCACTATTGTACGTCTCAATGAACGTTACGGAACCACTGGCAGTGCCCGGGATAGACTTTGGAGTGGCCAACCACGAGTTACTACCCCTGCGCAAGATCGTCATATTGTGCTGAGTCACCTAAGGAATTGACTCTCCCGGCAAGTCAAACAGCAAGAGCAATAGTGGGTAGACATGGGCAAGTCTCTCGAATGACAGTCATACGACGACTCAGAGATACAGGCCTTACTGCAAGACGACCTTATCTTGGGCCAAACTTGACTCACAGACATCGTCAGCAGCGCCTGCAATGGGCAGAGCAACATATCAGATGGACTAGACTGCAGTGGAATGCTGTCCTATTCACAGAAGAAAACAGATTCAACATATCCTTTGCAGATGGACGTATGCGGATTTAGCGACGGTGTAAAGAGCGCTTTGCAGATTGCTGTGTCAACCGATTTCGAGGTGGCAGTATTCACATTTGGGGAGGATTCAGTTTTCACCATCGCTTGCCTCTTCACGTCTTCCGTGGAAATGTTAATGCTGTGACATATCGAGATGAGGTTCTGGATGCACTGGTTGCTCCTGCGTTCACAATTTATCCAGACTTGCAGCTTCTCCAGCAGGATAACGCACGTGCATTTTTTGTATTTTTTGTTTTCTCCCTTGCCTGCACAGAATGCAATGAATTTCATAACAATCAAATGTACAAATTAATGACCAGCATGGATTCATAGGAAAATGAATAAAGATTCCAAATATGTAAACTTGTACACACTTATATTTACATTTCACACTCTGTTCTTGGATTATACAGGTGGTGCGTTTTTAATGTGCTTCAGTATATAATTTCTCATGAAGGACAGCGGCTAAGATCACTTTCTGCTTTTCTGTAGCTGAAGTTGTATGCTGCCCCAGTTTTTGACTTAATTCCTTTATCTTCATGTGCTATACGTTTCTAAGAGACAGAGCGAGATAGATAGATAGAGAGAGAGAGAGAGAGAGAGAGAGAGAGAGAGAGAGAGAGAGAAAGCGAAAGAGAGGTAGTTTTAGATGCAGGGAGAAGGAGAAAGAGAACCAAGTATCAATGATGATTCCAGACCAAAAACTGAATAGCAGGCTGATGATACGTATTAGAGAGACAAAACACAGAGGGGAAAGAGAGATGGAGACAGCAATATCAGATTCGGCTGGAGGGAGAAGGAGAAGCGAGTATCGATGATTATTCTAGACCAGAAACAATGTCAGCCTTGAAGGCTGATGATAAGTGATAGAGAGACAAGAGAAAGAGAGAGAGAGAGAGAGAGAGATAGGCAGACAAAGAAAAGGAGAGACAGTGTGATATTGTCAAGGACAGAGAAGGTCATGACAATGACACTGCGTGTACATACGTGCTCAGTATGGTAGTGAGAATATAGTTCTCATTTTGATCAGAATGTAACCCTGCTCCCCCCATGACACTTTGTTCGGTTTCAGGAGGCTGATATTAATTAATGGCGCCCGTGTCGGATCCCGAGGGCTGGTTAGAGAGCACGGAATGGAGCCAGTATGCACTACCGAGTATTGTTTAAAAAAACAACTGAGTAGGATTAAACAAGGGGTTTGCAGTCTCATTATGATAATTAAGTAGGCCTAGCTATGCAAACCAACAATGGTTGAGCCCACGAAGTGCCTTATTAAATGCTTCATGTAAAGAGGTAAAAATGAGATGGCCACTGGCTCATGACAGAGTGAGAAAGGGGGAAGAAAAGAACGCTTATGAATAAAAACTAAAAAAAAAAAAAAAAAGGGTAAAGGTAGCCACTTAGCAGAAACTGTGAAGTGTATTAGAGACTTCACCAGAATCAGTTCAAGCGTTTTTATGAGGTGTGGTGACCGGGGTAGATTACAGAGAAGCAGCTTCGCACAAATACAAAAATAAGTAGACGAACTAGTCTCTACAGTACCAGACCTAGCACAGATAAGGGCTTAACCCTTTATGATAAGCAGCACACTCCGGTCCGTTATCAAGAAGTACAATATTTCCAGACTGATCCACAGACTTAATGCAGGTGATGAAAAAAGGCACCCAAGCAGGTGCTGAAAGGGAGCACATAGTACAGGCATACTTTGCTTTATTGCGATTCGCTTTATTGCGCTTTGCAGATATTGCACTTTTTTCAAATTATTCATGTTTATTTATTAGAACGTGCCTTCTTCTTCCGATAGATTTTGGCTCTCCACTAGCAAAAAGATTACGATTCGCTGAAGGCTCAGATGTTGAAGATTAGCATTTTTTTTTTTAAGCAATAAAGTTTTTTTAAATTTTACAGTACGTTGTTTTTTTTTTTTTTTTAAGACCTAGCGCTATTGCGCACTTAATAGACATAATGTAAACATGATTTTAGGCTTTTATATGCACTGGGAAGCCAAAAAATTGGCGTGACCCGCTTTATTGCGGTATTCGCTTTATTCCGGTGGGCTGGAACCGAACCCGCAATATCTCCGAGGTATGCCTGTAATAGAAAAACCTTTGATGTGAAGATGGCATCTGATGATGATGAATGCAGTTCATTGAATTCTCTGCATGACCAACTACTTGGTGCACCGTGTGAGTCCCGGGTATCTCTGTTGAGACAAGGAAAGAATTGATCTACTGCACACTCTGGCAACTCGTACAAGACAACTAATATGAGGTTATACATGAGGCTGGCAACCTCATCGTGTGAAAAACATTGCCACAGAAACCATGGCTACAGGAAGCACGTGAATGCTTTGCGCACGGCTTCCGACAAGGGAACCAACTGCAGCGGTGGCAAACTCCTGCTGCATAAGAAGTGGTATAGAAAATGATGATGATTTATAGCACGCACACTCTATAACAATTCGGCACAGAAAATAATGCTATGAAGGAAATAATGAAGGTACGGCGTTAAAAGTACACATACTTGATACCTTAACAAAATAGGAGAAACATTGGCATTCTGGCGAACTTTAGCAGGACCTGGATTAGGTAAGCTTGTAAGCTCTACGGTCTGTAATCTCAGAAGATCATTTGACCTGGGGTATTCCAGAGCATGCACCAATGAAAGTCACCTTCATATTCAAATATCATTACAGGACACGTAACATGTTCTTCGCAGAAACCCTGCTCATGCACTTCTGTACTTCAGTTCTGTCGTGTAGAAATGGTACAATTTGTGGTCATTAAGTGCTGTTCCACAGATCTTGTTCCTTGAATTTTTATCTATCAGTTCTGTTGATGGAGTTTACTTATACCACTGTGTTGCACTGCCCGTTATTATCATCAGCATATATTTTACGGAATTTTCTAATATTATACCTCTATTTTCCACGCTGTTACGATGTTTTCTAGTGCTCTTCCTCATATGTCCGGTGAAAGTCGATTGCCTTGTCATTGTCTTTGTGAACACATTTCTTTATTCAGACATTCTTTATTTGTTATCTTTGCCGTCTATTGGATTCTTAACATTCTGCTAAGAATCCATCTTCTCTGCAACGTCCAATGATTTCCTCCTCATTGTCCAGGATTGGCGTCCATACAATAAAAACTAGCTGAAGATATCACTTCATAGGGACCCCAAGATGCAGCAATAGTGAATGCAGTCAGCGACCCATAGCTGTACTGCTTGCATCAGGACCAGCGAACCAGAGCTGGTCAAGATCGCACTCCACCTCCACGTGGTGGTCCTGGAAACAGTCTGCAGCAGTGCAGTCTGGCTGAGCGAGTGTGGATCGCAATGGGAAGGCAAACCCGGTCCCTAAAAAATGCCGTGCTGAAGTCGGATGTGTCGACCGAAAGGTGCAGATATCACAGCTTAGGCGTAAACAGACACAACGCAACCACCGTCCTTTTCAGGGCGAAAGAGGAAGAAGAAGAAGAAGACGCAGTAATTCACATTATATTTCTCCAGACTTGGCCATCTCCAACTTTGATCTGTTTTTTACATGATATATCACTACTTATTTTGGAATGTTATTTTTGGTTATTTTTTTTACATCTTCTTCTCCTGTGTTAGCTCTCACATAACCACACCTATGTGTTTCATAAAGTTGAAGATCTGTCTCGATTATGCTAATAGCCATGCAGTGTCCCTCACTACTGGGTTGGTGAAAGACTTGCCGACAGTCTGTTCTTCTCAGGGAGCCGGCAGCCTTGGAATGACAGGTTCTATGGTTAGCTTGTCTTTTCCACGTGATCACATGTCTGTCAGATTATATATATATATATATATATATATATATATATATATATATATATATATATATATATATATATATATATATATATATATATATATATATATATATATATATATATATATATATATATATTGAAGCACATTAAAAACGCACCACCTGTATAATCCAGGAACAGAGTGTGAAATGTAAATATAAGTGTTTACAAGTTTACATATTTGGAATCTTTATTCATTTTCCTATGAATCCATGCTGGTCATTAATTTGTACATTTGATTGTTATGAAATTAATTGCATTCTGTGCAGGCAAGGGAGAAAACAAAAAATACAAAAAAATGCACGTGCGTTATCCTGCTGGAGAAGCTGCAAGTCTGGATAAATTGTGAACGCAGGAGCAACCAGTGCATCCAGAACCTCATCTCGATATGTCACAGCATTAACATTTCCACGGAAGACGTGAAGAGGCAAGCGATGGTGAAAACTGAATCATCCCCAAATGTGAATACTGCCACCTCCAAATCGGTTGACACAGCAATCTGCAAAGCGCTCTCCACACCGTCGCCAAATCCGCATACGTCCATCAGCAAAGGATATGTTGAATCTGCTCTCGTCTGTGAATAGGACAGCATTCCACTGCAGTCTAGTCCATCTGACATGTTGTTCTGCCCATTGCAGGCGCTGCTGACGATGTCTGTGAGTCAAGTTTGGCCCAACATAATGTCGTCTTGCAGTAAGGCCTGTATCTCTGAGTCGTCGTATGACTGTCATTCAAGAGACTTGCCCATGACTACCCACTATTGCTCTTGTTGTTTGACTTGCCGGGAGAGTACGATTCCTTAGGTAACTCAGCACAATATGGCGATCTTGCGCAGGGGTAGTAACTCGTGGTTGGCCACTCCGAAGACTATCCCGGTCACTGCCAGTGGTTCCGTAACGTTCATTGAGACGTACAATAGTTCTGTGGTGGCAATTCATCCTTCTGGCAATGGCCCGCGAGCTCATTCCGGTCTCCAACATACCAATGGCTCGGTGGCGGTCGTTTTCAGATAGTCGTGGCATTTCAAGCACATGTACTGGGTGTTTTGTCTCAATGGCCTTTTTATACCGAGTATCCTGCCACAACGCGTACACATTTTCAGGGTCATAGCTGTTGGGAATCGTGTTGCACGTGTAACTTTCATCGTTTTCATGTAGTCTGTACACAAACCCGTGGGTTGAATCATGCACTTTCCATTCCAGCAGCCATTCGCTCTCTACCTCTTGGCAAACACGGGGAAAATCCATTCCCACACTTTTTTTTTCCAGCTTCTCGGCATCAGTATATATAATAGTGGTGCGTTTTTAATGTGCTTCAGTATATATATCGTATATATAATGTGTGTATGAGCAAATAACCCTCCAAACAACGAGAAATAATTGTGTTTTTCTCATGTTGCTGCATGTCCTGATGACGGCACTAATTGCCCTGTGGTCATTTTATTCCTTTCCATTACTTTTTTGCGTCATTTAATCTTTATAGTCAAGGTCGACCCAGCCCCAATTGGGTACCATAGCAACTTCTGGGAAGGTTAAGGCGGCCGGCGTGATGCTGACCACATCACCCCTAGTGTGCCGATGGTCAAGAAAATATGGGCCTAACACCATATTCCCAATATGCCTCAATGGGCGTGTAACGGGATCCTTTACCTTTTTTTTTAAATCTTGACTTATAGTCGATACACCATGAACAAAAATGGAAAGGTATGCGAGTTCATTTAATGGGTGTTCAATCAAGCTTTCACGGCGCAATGTATGCCGTTTCTGTATTTTCTAGAAAAAGATTATAAAGCATGTGCGTTCTTTTAATGGGTGATCAATTTTTTTTCACGGTGCGATGCGTGCCTTTTCAGCACCAAAAAAAAAAGCTGTAGGGACTGACTCACTGTTGGTTACAGACATTTCGCTAAGACAATTTCTATATATTGGAAATAGATAAATTTATACATAAATCTTTGATATATATATATATATATATATATATATATATATATATATATATATATATATATATATATATATAATATAGTATATATATATATCGATATGATATATATATATATATATAATATAATATAAAATATATATATATAGTTATATATATATATATATATATATATATATATATATATATATATATATATATATATATACCCAACGGGCTGATCACCCGTTTGCCAGTCACTTTGATTACGGAAACAAGGACAAACGGATTGATTTGTCGTTGCCCTAAAGACGCCATTAGGCGTGATGGGAACAACGGCAAAGAAAATCTATTCGCTGTTGCCCTTAAGACGCCACTAGGCGTAATGGCCACTGACTGCTTTGCCGGTCGTTGGCTAAGGACGGAAGAAGAAGAAGAAGAATATATATATATATATCTTGGAAATAGATAAATTTAAAAATGTGACTTGGCAGCAAACATATGCAAAGTTGAAGGAACAGACAGTGGTAGAAAAGGTAATAGGAACTTTCATTGCACTGGGAAATATATGGAAATGAAGATATCAAATCCATTCCTGGAAAACGCTCCATGGAAATACTAATTGCCTCTAGCTGACCAGTGCTTTCTTTGAAACACATTCAAGTAGACGTCCGAGAGTGTACGAAGAAGAAGAAGAAATTCAGCACACTCAAAAACAAACAAAAAACAACAAGAATCTTCAGCTGTAGTGTCAAGGCAGTTCTATTGTATTGCCCTGAAACCAGAACGATAACCAAGAAGTCATAGACTGCTAGTAATTGGTGCCTGCGCAGAATGAATGAACTATAATGGTATAACCAAGATTATCAACGTGGAACTAATGGAACTTACCATACAAATACAGTGAGGAAAAGACGTTGGAGTTAGTCAGGAAAGACATTAAGAAAATAATTTAATAGCAATGCAAGGCAGTCCTTGCTCTGGAGTACTCAAAGTAAGAGATATCGGGGGTAGACCTAAAAACATGGGGAAGAAAATTTGAGACAGGCACGAAAGAATGAAAAAGAAATGGAAATGTCTTGAACAGATGGCACAGAACAGCAACGCTTGGCAGACTTGTTGAAGATCTATGTTCTAGATACCGTTAGAGAAATGATTGAAATAAATATGCATATATAGTTTAATGACGAGAAGAGCTGACGATGGCCGAAATATGAAGCAAGTGCTGAAAAGACTACATAAAACAAAAGACACACTATATTGTAATGCAGGTCCTTTTTATATACAGGCATACATCGACTTTCGTCGCTTCGAGTTTCGTCGCTTCGCTGTTTCGTCGGTTTTCAATTATAACCACGTTTCCAAATTTCGTCGCTTGCTTCGCTCTTTCGTCGCATTTCGCCACCACTGCTCTCCATCTTGTTTCTTTCGTCATACAGTCTTTGAAAAGAAGTCGTTCGGCGTGCACTGTTTTTTTGACATTGTCCTCATGGAATCTCTTATATTTGTGATTAAACATAGTAATACTACTTATTTTTTGTGATTAAAATAACCAAACTATTCATACTATATGTCACGTAGGTCTTTATATCATTAAATTGCCTACATCTTCTTCCTATTCTCTCACCCGCATCCTTTATTTTATTATCTTTCCCTACTTGGTTTTTTCCTGTATTTTTCGCATCACTTGTTTTGCGAAAAATATTTTCTTCAGTATCCTCAAACCTTACCTTGTGTTTTCTCATACTGGGATACGTAATTCTATTACATAGATGTCAGACAGACGAGAAGTGTTATAATGCATTCCGTCAGACCGTCGAGCCGACTTGGGTTTGCACCTTCAGATGACACGACACTCCTGAGTTAGATTCTCGACGTAAACGCGTGAGAATGCTAGGAGAGAGCCGACATCCGTCTGCATTTTCACCGGTCAACACGAGTTGCATCGGCAGAACGCGTAAGTAGGAGCGAATATTTACACCTTATAGTCGCAGTTTCAGACAGGCTGTCTGGGATTTGAAACTGACACGCGTACATCTCGGTCAGTAGGTGGCAGTTACGACACGCGTTAAGCTGACGTAAATGTTGGGAGTAGGGGAGATAATTTCGCTTGGGGAAATAAGTTGGGGCCCTTTGTCTGATTTTAAGATATTGGCCCGAGTTTGAAGTTAGACTAGAACAACCTTCGTTCGATTTCTAAATAATCTCTGTTAATAGAGATGGCCTTTAGTTTGGTCGAAGTGGTTTAAGTTCTTAGTACTTCTGTGTTTGAGGTGAATATTATATAGTGGTTCTCTAGAATTTTGTGAAGTGATTAAGTGTTAAATCACCGATTTCATTTTAAACTAGTTCTTTTGAACAGAGTGCTTAATCTATGTAGTTTGTATTATTTTGCTAGTGACGCATACAGTGGAAAGCAGAATAAATTATATCTTTAGCTTACTAAACTAGTAGCTATAAGGAATTTAATTTAACGGCTAATACTCAGTCGAAACTGTTTTAATAACTAACTCATAAATGCTAGACGCGACATCAGTGAGTAGTGACGGAATACGCACCATATTCCTAATTCCTGATGATCGATTTTATATAACTTATTTCACCGGAAGTTTAAATAATAAGTCAAGCTGTAGGCTTGCTGTTTTAAATGTAAGTTAAATTGAGTACATAATATGTAAATGATTTATATGTGCTTTTCCTTTTATACAGTGAAATACTGGGGTGACCCGAACTTTACCAGCATTTAATAAGAGTTCATACTTGTGAAGAATTAGACAGTCCTTATTTTGAACCACGTGGGTTTCTCAAGTAACACTGATCTGACTGCATATGCAAACAGAGTTAGACAGAAATACTATATCCCACTAACGGGTTTTCAAAGACTGTAATGATCAATACTGGGCCTGTGAACCAGATCTTAATTTCTTCCATAAACTCTACGTAAGTTTTCTGCCTGGCGGCGAGACTAATTACAATCAATAACAATAACTTTCCGACATTGTTGACAAGTGAGTGGGGAACTAAGATTTTCTGTTTGAGAGAAGTTGTCCACCGGTCATCTTCCTAATTAAGGGAAACTTCGTGTTCTGACATTTTGTGCTCGTTTAAGCCTAATTCTTACCTCGTGAGTCAAGTGACATTAACTTTAGTCTGAAATAACTATCGCCTGAAGCAGACGCTCCCCAGATCCATTTTGATGAAACCAACAAACAAATCTGCAGAGCTGGGATCTGTTTCATTAAACGACAGTAACAGATAAAAAGTGTGAGTGTCCAAAATTTGCGCCAGCCGGCGAAACCACAACACGATTGTAAGTATATCAGGGCCCTGATGAAAGAACCGAGTGAAAGTGACGGAAGGATGTTCGTTGTATAATACACTCACTTGTTATATTTGCTTTTTCCTTAGGCGAGATTTGCTGCTTAAGTAACGTGTTCCTTTAGAATAGATACTGCTGTCAAAGTCAGTCTATACCTTCAAAGGGGAACAATATTAGACCCTAACCACATGCATCTATAACTCTTTGGGCCATCATCTGTCATCCTAACGGGGCTGTGGGCTAAACCTAGAGTTAAGATCATAACGGGGCTATCATCCTTGTAGCACTTTCCTTGAATTTTATGACTATTTGTATATGTTTTTTCCTTGATGTAATTTTTTGGTGGTGTGAGAAGATTTTTTTTGATGATAATAATAAAATCTCTCTTGAACTAAGTCAGTGCGTTGGTCAGCTCGTTCAAATAATATATATATTCATGGTTATAGATTTCCCACGTCTGTGTGTGTAACTGTCGTCACGTGTATGTGCGTGTCCGTGAGTAGATAGAAATATAGGTAATATGTATATGTGGTAGACTGTCTGAATGCTTAAAATCTGTCGTAGAAGATAGGTGAGAGAGAGAGAGAGAAGACTTTCTCGCATCTCAGAGACAGCCTCTATCACTATTCTATCATCTCACTCGTGGAATCTATTTCTTCGACTAACTCTCACACTGTGACTCTCACTCATTCCAATCTATTCAGAAGGGACCAACCCAAGTCTTAATTCTCCTATCGAAAATCTACGACACTATAATATTTTTGTGATTATACTGTAAACAGTTCATAGTTATTTTTGTGATAACAGTATAATGGCAGTGTTCCTATCGTGATTATAAGACACGTGTACAGTTTTCATACTGCAGTTTTTTGTGATTAGGCCCTATACAGTACTACTTATTTTTGTGCTTTAATATATTCATAATGGGTCCTAAGTGTAGTGACGAAGTTAAAAGACACCTTAAAGTTCTCAATTTGCAAGTAAAGCTTGAGCTAATCAAGCTTATTGAACAAGACAGGCTAGGTGTACCTCGCACTACAGTTATCACAATTGAAAAGAACAAAGCTAAAGTGTTAGGGGAAATAAAAGACGCTAAGCCAGTGCACACCAAACTGATTAGAAAGAGGCACAATTTAATTGGTGAGATGGAGAAATTGTTAAATGTGTGGACTGAAGAGGCAAACGTTCTTGCTCTCCTTTTTCAAGACACAACCGCCACAACCAACTTCATTCTCCCTGTGATAAATTTAACCGTGATACAACGTTAAAATATCTCAAAAGATAAAATGTATTGATAAAAATAATGCGTAAGCTACTAGAAGACATGATCGCCCATGCCGCGGTTCACTACCCGCCATGGAAACTAACTTGTTAGACGTGAAGACAAAACGTTTACCCTTGGAGACGGGAGGGAACGGAGATCAAAAAGAAAAAATATGACTGAACACGTGCTTGAAACTAGCAAGGCTAAAAAGACGCAATTGGTGGGGAAAGGAAAAAAATTCACGTCCACAAGTTGACACAATGTAAAGAAATGGACAAAAGGGACCTTAGCTATTATACGCAACAGTCATTTCTTGGACGCTTTTACGATACTTAGTCCTTTTATTTGAATTCAGCGGCAAACGCATTATAGAAGATGCTCGAACATATTTCAAAAAAACAACTAACCTTGAAAAAGTAACTTTTTCTTAATAATAATGTTAGGAATATAAAACCTAGCTAGTCTGATAGCCCATCTTTAGCAGAGAAATAATATGCTTTCATTTATACAGACGGATAGATAATAATCAAGATATTGACAAAAGACTGTGTTGTTCATAACAGACGAGCAACTGCA
>JAMPIV010005132.1:0-29609 GCA_024509875.1 Oreohelix idahoensis | reverse complement strand
CCCAAGGGCCACAAGTATGATTTTTACATTTTGACATGAAGTATTTACAAGCAAAGCTACCTTGCTTTGCATGACAAAAGAAAGGTCAATAAAGGTTTAAGTACTTAAACAACATTACAAAAGTTTCAAATCTGTTCTATTATATTTTGCGTCATGCGTTCGTATATTTGTGTAAATATTGTACTGTCATAATGTCTATTGTCGTATACAGCTCTGTTCCTACATGTCCATACAAGATATCTAAAGTCAGCTAACAAAGTCAGTAACTTAAGTTCTGTTTGTCTTGTTATCTGTGGTAAAGTGTTCATCATGACTGCTCTATATAAATTAAGTGTCTGTTGTGAGTGTGGGCCTATTAATTTCCTTAACTTGTTTAAAGTGGGGGCCACTGTCTTACATGTGTAAAATAAGTGGTCTTCTGTCTCTATAATGTTGTCACTACACAGTTTACATTTGGGCGCTAATCTGTTTGCCTTTATTGATGATTTGTTAGCTATTGGTGTTAAACTGTGTAGTAGTCTGTAAGTGACTTCTTTTGCTTGTGGTTTAATGTCTATTGCGTGAATGTTTGTAAAACTCTGTGTGTAATCAGTTATAAAGAGGTTGTACCCTCTTTGTGTGTTTATAGGTGTTTCCTGTGCTGCAACTAGAAGTTTGTATATAAGTTTGGTGTCTTGTTTTATTAAGTGTTTGTTCCCCTCTAAATTTTGTAGACATATTTTGTAAAAAGGTGGTGGTGTACCAAAAAAATGGGGTTGATTGTTATTCAACTTACAAAGGTTTGATAATCTTAAACCAATGTAGTAGTGTGCCAGCGGGTATAGACTCGGGCTTTTTATAACTTCCCCTATGTATTTAATCCTTAAAGCTTTTATTTTAGTGTTGATGTCTTGTAAGGCTATCCCCCCCTTTATTTTTAGGTTGTATTAGAGTAGTGTGTTTAATACTGTGCCAGGTATTCCTAAAAATAAAGGTCCTAATTAGTTTATTTATTTCTGTTATAATCTTTTTAGGTACTTGTTGCGTGATAAATTCTCGCAACATCGTTTTATTACAATATCTATTTTATAACGCAAGGGCAACAACTGCTTGAAATTTATAGTCACTTTTCTCGGTAAGCATTTGTCTTCTCGCGTTGGTATTGAATGCAGTTAAGTTTTGAGCTGTGGTCTTTTTGCGCTGGACTGCGCATGACTGGTCTTGTTTTTTGGTCGATCGGTTTCCGCCCACCACTAGTGGAGTGAGCGATTTGAATGGCGAAAGAGATGCCTCGTTGAAGAGGGGATCTCCGCTATTTTTTGTTCTGTCAGGGATGTGTAGTCCTCTTAATGGATATTTCGTTTATTCGAGATAATACCTCTAGTGTTTCCCACATGTCGGGAGGCGTGATATTTCTGTGTATTTCCTGAAGGCAAGGTAAATTGACTTTTCATTAACTCTATCGATTTTGGGTCGTGAGCGATTTCGATTCATAGCCTGTCTTCGAAAGTCGTCGTCACGAGATGTTTTCCCAGCTCACATGTCGCTGTATTGTACTGCATCGGTTGATGCATGTTCCAAGGACCATTACTTGCTACTTTGCTAAATGAACTAGGTTTGGAAAACCTTTATTATCTAGAGGATATTTTGAGGACATTATTTATACTTCGGCAGACGTGTCTGTCTTGCTGAAGTCAGACTAAGGAGAGTGAACTGATCTCATACATCTGGTTATCTCCTGGCTGTTATAGAAAAGGATGGAGTTTTTCACCTGACTACATTTACAGCACTATGAAATATAACATGCATCTGACTCATCATTGTAATGCTGTCTACCGTCTATTGCTGTATTGAATGTTGCTGTGATAATGACTGTTTGATGTGCCTACATATTCGCGTAACCATTTTGTCACTGTGGCGTCCAAAATAAATAATGAAGAAAAACGTCAACGGCTGTTACAAGAATCATTGACTTTATACGTCGTGAGTTTACTGACGTCCTATGTGGATTGCCCTGTTATTTTTGTATGAACATTTTTTGACTGAACACATCTGCACACTACACAAAACCAGACATGCGGATACCATCCATCATCATATGGCATCACGCATCATTTGGTGGCCATAAGCTGGTTTGATTCTGGTACCAGCAAACACGGGGTCCCTTACCCACTTCATTTTCAACAAGAATTCATCAGCATCCTTCAAGAAATTAACATTCTTCAATACAGTCAACATCTTCAAAATTTTCAAAGTACTCGGCGTTGCCCGGTAAAAGTCAAAATTTCAACTTTTTGACGGAAACAAGAATTTGACAGTACCCGGCGTTGTTACATGTTGCCGGATAACTCGGACTGCTGTTATCTTTTACGCAAGTCAAGCAAGTTGCTGCTGTCAAGGTTCCAGTGCTGTCGTTTTTGTGAAGGTCAAGTGCCGGTTGAAACGGGTTGTTTTCTGAAGAAGGCCAAGTACCGATTTCCATCAACTTATTTTTGGATTAGAAGGTCAAGTGCCGAAACAACTCAATACACAGTATTTCAGAAGCTCTTGTACCATCGTGTTAGCAGTGGAAGCAGTTCAGATGTGCCATCATCGTTGGAGCTTCGCTCTTTAGGACGTTGATTGACATCCGTTTTTTTCTGCTGTTCTACGATTGGAAGCCTATAAGTTAAGTGGCCTGTTTGTATGTAAACTGTGCCCTTATACTTCTGCTGAGTCTTCTGTGTATCATCTCATTCTATATGTTATATGTCTATATGTTATTTGTATATTTATATGTTTATATTTCAGCGGGTTCTCGGTTGGGTGGTGTCTCCGTTAGATTATGCCACGTCATAGAGGTCGTCTATTGTGAGCGTTTTCTGTAGGGTTTGCAAATTTCCAATACTGGAATTTGCTAAGCGACTTCTGTTGCTATTTATGTTAGCTGTGATGACATGTTTTAATATTGTTTTCGTTATTATTTCGCATTCTTTAGTTTTGTTTTGATTTGTTTGTATTTGTTAGCCTACTCTTGTCTATAATTTAGTTTCATACAACATTTTTTGTTTATACACTGTGGTGTCATGTATTTTGTTTAATTATAGCGCAGATATCGTCACATTTTTTGTGATATTTCATTAATTTCTGCTTTATTTTTAGTTGATTTCTGCGAACGTTTTTGTATTGTTGCTGATCTTTGTTATTGTTTACATTGTTATTGTTTACATTGTTTGCATTGTTTACATTTTCAATGTTTACATTCTGCATGTGTTTACATAGTCATTGTTTACAGTTATAGTAATTAGTTAATGGGCTATGCTAATGCACTGTTACTACTACACTGATGATAAATGAATGATGAATAGTGTCGTGCACTATTGAATGAGAAGTGCACTTATGATCAAGAATTGAGTGCTGATATTTCATATACAAGTTCTTTGATTGGAGACTTGTTTCCCACAGAGACTGGGATAATATAATGTGATGTGAATATACAAGTGCTTAATTAAGACTTGTTACACTTAGGTTTGAAATAAATTAGTTAATTATTTCAGGTTTTGGACTCATATGTTAGACAACATGTCTACATTTGAGCACTTTATTGAGCAGGGTAAAATTGCTTGGGAAGACTGGTGATAAGTTAGAAGAATTTGCAACTGCTCGATATGATAAAGCAATGGAAGCTGAACAAAAGAAACTGCAGATGCAGGTGGATGAAAAAAGATTCCAAATGGAAATGGAAAAACAAAAAAGGGAATCAGAAGCTGAGGAGAGAAAACTCCAGCTACAGCTAGAAGCTGAAAATAAAAGACTTGAAAAAGAAGCTGAAAATGAAAGACTTCAAAAAGAGGCTCAGGCTGAGGAAAGAAGATTACAGAGAGAGTCTGATGAGAGGAAAGCAAAAATGGAACATGAAGAAAAGGTCTTAGCTTTAGAGTTGGAAAAATTGAAATTGACGAGCATGAGTAATGGTAATGATTCAAACAAGGGTTCATCTTCTGGTAAGGCTAATAATGATACTTTTAAGATTAAGTTACCAACATTTAGTCCTTCCAGTGATGACATAATGTTCTATCTGGACAGATTTGAACAAGCATGTACAGCTCATAACATAGACAAAGCAAAATATGTTTATCAGTTATCAGGGATACTGACAGGTAAAGCTCTAAGTATATTAAATATGGTGGATGAACCTGACAAGAACAATTATGAGGTTGTCAGGGCCGCTTTGTTAAAGAAATATCAGCTTAACGAAGACGGCTATCGTCTACAATTTAAAAACATGTTACCTGAAAATGGAGTTGAATTCTCCGAGTTTATTGCAAGAATACGCATTACTTTCTCACGATGGGTTGAACTATCTAAGACGGAAAAAACTTATGAAGGACTTATGGACTTAATACTTAGAGACAAAGTCATGTCGTCTGTCAATGAGTCTTTCCTTGCTTTCCTTCATGAACGTAAACCTAAAACAATAAAAGAAATGGAAGATTTCTGTTGCCAATACGTAACTGCGCACCCACACATAACCATGGGTAACTCTAAAGTGAAAGAAGGTTTACCAGTTGCTTCGGCAGCTCCGTATGGCCAAAACTTTGCTCGTAGATTCCAACAAAATTTTGATAGAAAGAGTAGCGGTAATTTCTGTCAAAATCATGGAAATCAATTTCATGGTGATTCTTCTTCGAAGAATTGGAGACAACCTGATAGTACTCGTTACTATCACCCTAATAATTATAAGCATTTCAAAAGAGGATATGGTAATAGAGGTTATTCCTGCCGAAGACCTCAGAACCAAACAAATAGATGTTCGCATCAATGTGAACATGATAGTAATCGTGGAAACTGGAATTCGAACCAGGATAACAATTACAATAGAGACAATAATAACTGCAGAGATAATAATAACTCTGATAACTTCAGAGGTAATAATAGTCGGGGTAGATCTCAACACAAAAAAAGAGATATCAGCAGGCTAATGCTGTACAACAGGAAACTGAGGGAGCCTGTAATCATGTTGTTGATAGTAAAAACTTTGACGCTGTCACTGGTTCTGCTTTTGACTTTGAGAGAGCAAACAAATGCCCCCAATGCAGTACTTTATTCGAACCGGGTACCATAACTACTTTGAGTTGTGGTCACCCACTTCCCGCTCTTCCTGCTGCTGTTGCGCATGACGGGAGGGGTTCTTTAATTCTACATAAGGGTCTTGTTAATGATACTCCGGTCTCACTACTTTTCGATTCCGGATGCACCACTATTGGTGTTAGACAATCGCTTGTAGATCCATCTTGTGCTACAGGAAGGGTTATTAAATGTGTCACATTTGGCGGCACTCTAGAAAAATATCCTACTGCTGTAATTCGCATTGCCACTCCTTTCTTTACTGGAGATGTGCATGCTTGTCTCTTACCTAATCCTATTGCGGACCTTATTATTGGTCGTATTCACGGAGTTAGGGAGTGTACCCCACAGCAGATTGCTGCTTGGGAAGATAATAACATGCAAGCTACAAATGCAGTAGTTACAAGAGCACAAGCTCTACAAACACCCGAAACTTCACTGAATAGTGATAATGAAGTTGATAGCCAAGATAGTCACTTAGTAATCACTCGTGACTCTTTCATAAAATTGCAAGAAGAAGATCCTTCTTTAAAAAAATTCTTCGTTCTTGCGAAGAAAGGTGATCCGAATCAGGATACAAATAGAAAATCTTGGATTGCAATGAGAAACGGCGTACTTGTACGTATGGTACAAGATTCGACTACGTCGGCACATTCGCAAATTCTTGTTCCCAAGAGCATGAGAGTGCAAATATTACAACATGCTCATGACTCGCAATGTGCTGGACATATGGGTTTTTCCCGTACGAAGTCGAGAGTCCTTGCGGCTTTCTTTTGGCCTTTTGTCAATAAGGACATTCGTATTTACTGCCGATCATGCAAGGTATGTCAGGAGGTCAAATCTAGAGGACCACGACATGCTGCGCCTATCCAGGCTGCTGACATTCCTATTCGGCCGTTTCAGAAAATGGCCATAGATATTATTGGCCCTTTTAAGGTCAAGTCGGCCAGAGGACATCAGTTTATCCTTACATGTGTCGATATGTGCACACGTTGGCTAGAGGCTATTCCTCTTAAGAGCATATCTACTACAGATATCGCAGATGCTCTTTGGTTGATATTTTCTCGCTTGGGGTTCCCCAGAGAAATATTGTCAGACCATGGCACTCAACTCATATCTGACACTATGTCACAGGTAATGTCTACCTTACATATTGAACGATCTCTCAGTAGTATCTACCATCCTATGTCTAATGGGTTAGTTGAGCGTCTGAATAGAACGCTCAAGACTTTGCTTGGTAAGATAACTGAAGATCATCCTCAAGATTGGGACAGGGTTTTACCCGCGGCTCTCTGTTGCGTGATAAATTCTCGCAACATCGTTTTATTTCAATATCTATTTTATAACGCAAGGGCAACAACTGCTTGAAATTTATAGTCACTTTTCTCGGTAAGCATTTGTCTTCTCGCGTTGGTATCGAATGCAGTTAAGTTTGAGCTGTGGTCATTTTGCGCTGGACTGCGCATGACTTGTCTTGCTTCTTGGTCGATCGTTTTCCGCCCACCACTAGTGGAGTGAGCGATTTGGAATGGCGAAAGAGATGCCTCGTTGAAGAGGGGATCTCCGCTTTTTTTTGTTCTGTCAGGAATGTGAGAGTCCTCTTATGGATATTTCGTTTATTCGAGATAATACCTCTAGTGTATTTGCACATGCCGGGAGGCATAATATTTCTGTGTATTTCCGGAAGGCAAGGTAAATTAACATTTTCATTAACTCTATCGATTTTTGGTTGATATTTTCTCGCTTGGGGTTCCCCAGAGAAATATTGTCAGACCATGGCACTCAACTCATATCTGACACTATGTCACAGGTAATGTCTACCTTACATATTGAACGATCTCTCAGTAGTATCTACCATCCTATGTCTAATGGGTTAGTTGAGCGTCTGAATAGAACGCTCAAGACTTTGCTTGGTAAGATAACTGAAGATCATCCTCAAGATTGGGACAGGGTTTTACCCGTGGCTCTCTTTGCCTATAGAGAAGTCCCTAATGAACACACAGGATTTTCTCCCTTCGAACTTGTCTTTGGCGCGCGTCCACGCGGCCCTATGTCTTTATTACACGATCTCATCACTGCCGATGATATTAGCGATGAAACTCAATCCTCATATGAGTATGTCATTGCTCTTAGACAAAAGATCATTGAGGCATGTAAGCTAGCAACTGCTTCATCAGAAATTGCTAAAGAGAAGGCAAGGCAGTTTGCTAACAAGAATAGATGTCTACGACAACTTTGTCCAGGTGACAAAGCATTCGTCCTACTCCCCAGTAGGGAAAATAGACTTCTTATTGCATGGAAAGGTCCGTATGCAATAGTCTCTCGGATTTCCGATGTTGACTATGTGGTCGATATTGATGGAAAGCATAAAACTTTCCACATAAACATGCTTTCGGAATTTCACGAACGTCCGGACTATTTGCTGCCTATTTTCCAGGCAACGGATGATGCTCCTGCACCTCACGGTCATTATTCATCCCTGTCTGTCATACAGGATGAGGAAGCTACCTTCTCTGATGTCAACCTTCCCCTTCCAGTGGTTCCATTACATTCCACGGAATCTTGGAAAAACGTTTCTGTTTCTCCTAATCTTTCTGGTGACGAACATCGACAAGTCTCGTCGATGTTACAAACATTTCAGGATGTTCTCACTGACATTCCTGGACACACAGATGTCATAGAACATGACATAATTCTTACCGACAATAATCCAATTAGGGTTAGGCCTTATCCTATTCCTATACACTTTCAGTCGCAAGTGGAAAAGGAATTGGATGAAATGATTCAATTAAATATAATTGAACCATCGACTTCACCATATTCTTCTTCCATGGTTATTGTCCGGAAGAAGGATAAGAACATACGAATTTGCGTTGATTATCGCAAATTGAATCAGGTCACAAAGTTCGACGCTGAACCGATGCCTTTGTTAGAAGATCTACTGATTAGACTTTCTAATTCTAGATTCTTCACTAAACTTGACTTGTCTAAAGGTTATTGGCAAGTGCCTTTAGCAGAGCATGCCAAACCTCTTACTGCTTTTTCTACACCTAGGGGTCTATTTCAATGGAATGTTATGCCTTTTGGTCTCATGAACGCCCCTGCCACTTTCGTTCGCATGATGCGTCGAATTCTGTCACATCGTTCGGATGTCATCGCATACTTAGATGACATCTGTCTCTTCAGTGATACCTGGGAAGATCACTATTTAGGGTTATATGACTTACTGTCCACTCTACGTGAGAATAATTTGACAGCAAAACCTTCTAAAGCTTTTGTTGGTTTTGGTGAAATCTCTTTCCTGGGTCATCGTGTTGGTCATGGTCTCTTGAAGACAGAAGACCACAATACTTCCAAAATACTGAACATCTCTGTTCCTAAAACGAAGAAACAAGTTAGGAGTCTCTTAGGTTTAATTCAATTTTATGGGAGATTTATTCCAAATTTATCTTCGATCATGGCACCTCTATCAACATTGTTGAAGAAAGGTTCGCCTAATCTGGTCCGTTGGTCTGAAGAATGCCAATCTTCACTAGACCAAATCAAGAATATATTTTCTTCTCCTCCCATCTTAAGATTACCTACTCTTGATAGGACTTTTGTTCTTCGGAGTGATGCTTCATCCACTGGGATTGGAGCAGCACTGATGCAAGAATATGCAAATACTCTGCATCCTGTTATGTACATTTCTAGAAAACTAAATGCGGCAGAGAGGAACTACTCGGTTTTAGACCGTGAGTTGTTAGCGATGGTTTGGTCAATTCTAAAACTACAAAGATTCCTCCTGGGCGCACATTTCATTCTAGAGACTGATCAGAAAGCTCTTACAGCTATTCAGACTAAGAATTTGAAGAGTTCGAGATCCACTCGATATGCTATAGCTCTTCAACCTTTTCACTTCACGGTACGAGCTATCCGTGGTGCGGATAATGTGATGGCTGACATTTTGTCTAGATGCCCACATGACTCTAACTAATACTTCTGTCCTATATTCCTATATATTACAGAGTCATAACACACCTATATTACTACAATAGATTAGCACATCTGTACTCACTTTATATGTACACACTATCGTGCTTTGTTGTCATCTTCTTCTGTTCGTTTTTAAGATGATAGAGGAGGACTGAGTAGTTAATATAAGGGCCGTTAGTTTACTAAACAGCCACAATTATTAATAATGTATTGTACCTTATGAAGCATATTAGTTATTAATTAGCATTATATTGCTTGTACTTTCTCAGAATGTCATTGTTGAGCTGAGGACTTACCTTACTAGTATCAAGCATGACGAGTTCTAGATTGTGTACTTACCCTCGGAATACCAGAGCATATGTCCTGGATCGTCATGTAGTTTAACTTTACTATGTACTTATGTCATTACATGTCAAAGAATGTACTATTTAAATTTTCCTATCAGATTTGTACATCCATTTTTAAAGACAATATTAGAGTATGCTGTTTAATGATGATTATAGTAACTTGCATACGTATATTGTGTTTACATGCTAACGTGATGTGTGTTGGTGACACCTCCCCGATGTGAATATTTTTTGAGACATATTTATTTTTCTGTTGAGGTATATCCTCACCAGACACTCTATAATTAGCCTATTGTTTGGCAATTTAATTAATTATCGGCGCATAATTCGTGCGTTTTGAGCCGCTTATCGCATGCTCTTTGATATTGAAAAAAAAAAATATGTTCCACATTTTTTTTTTATCGGGAGGAGGTGGTGATATGTTGCGTGATAAATTCTCGCAACATCGTTTTATTTCAATATCTATTTTATAACGCAAGGGCAACAACTGCTTGAAATTTATAGTCACTTTTCTCGGTAAGCATTTGTCTTCTCGCGTTGGTATCGAATGCAGTTAAGTTTGAGCTGTGGTCATTTTGCGCTGGACTGCGCATGACTTGTCTTGCTTCTTGGTCGATCGTTTTCCGCCCACCACTAGTGGAGTGAGCGATTTGGAATGGCGAAAGAGATGCCTCGTTGAAGAGGGGATCTCCGCTTTTTTTTGTTCTGTCAGGAATGTGAGAGTCCTCTTATGGATATTTCGTTTATTCGAGATAATACCTCTAGTGTATTTGCACATGCCGGGAGGCATAATATTTCTGTGTATTTCCGGAAGGCAAGGTAAATTAACATTTTCATTAACTCTATCGATTTTTGGTCGTGAACGATTTCTGGTTCATAGCCTGTCTTCGAAAATCGTCGTCACGAGATGTTTTCCTAGCTCACATGTCGCTGTATTGTGCTGCATCGGTTGATGCAGGTTCCAAGGACCATTACTTGCTACTTTGTTAAATGAACTAGGCTTGAAAAACCTTTATTATCTAGAGGATATTTTTTGAGGACATTATTTATACTTCGGCAGACGTGTCTGTCTTGCTGAAGTCAAACTAAGGAGAGTGAACTGATCTCATACATCTGGTTATCTCCTGGCTGTTATAGAAAAGGATGGAGTTTTTCACCTGACTACATTTACAGCACTTTGAAATATAACATGCATCTGACTCATCATTGTAATGCTGTCTACCGTCTGTTGCTGTATTGAATGTTGCTGTGATAATGACTGTTTGATGTGTCTACATATTCGCGTAACCATTTTGTCACTGTGGCGTCCACAATAAATAATGAAGAAAAACGTCAACGGCTGTTACAAGAATCATTGACTTTATACGTCGTGAGTTTACTGACGTCCTATGTGGATTGCCCTGTTATTTTTGTATGAACATTGTTTTGACTGAACACATCTGCACACCACACAAAACCAGACATGCGGATACCATCCATCATCATATGGCATCACGCATCATTCTCTTTGCCTATAGAGAAGTCCCTAATGAACACACAGGATTTTCTCCCTTCGAACTTGTCTTTGGCGCGCGTCCACGCGGCCCTATGTCTTTATTACACGATCTCATCACTGCCGATGATATTAGCGATGAAACTCAATCCTCATATGAGTATGTCATTGCTCTTAGACAAAAGATCATTGAGGCATGTAAGCTAGCAACTGCTTCATCAGAAATTGCTAAAGAGAAGGCAAGACAGTTTGCTAACAAGAATAGATGTCTACGACAACTTTGTCCAGGTGACAAAGCATTCGTCCTACTCCCCAGTAGGGAAAATAGACTTCTTATTGCATGGAAAGGTCCGTATGCAATAGTCTCTCGGATTTCCGATGTTGACTATGTGGTCGATATTGATGGAAAGCATAAAACTTTCCACATAAACATGCTTTCGGAATTTCACGAACGTCCGGACTATTTGCTGCCTATTTTCCAGGCAACGGATGATGCTCCTGCACCTCACGGTCATTATTCATCCCTGTCTGTCATACAGGATGAGGAATCTACCTTCTCTGATGTTAATCTTCCCCTTCCAGTGGTTCCATTACATTCTACGGAATCTTGGAAAAACGTTTCTGTTTCTCCTAATCTTTCTGGTGACGAACATCGACAAATCTCGTCGATGTTACAAACATTTCAGGATGTTCTCACTGACATTCCTGGACACACAGATGTCATAGAACATGACATAATTCTTACCGACAATAATCCAATTAGGGTTAGGCCTTATCCTATTCCTATACACTTTCAGTCGCAAGTGGAAAAGGAATTGGATGAAATGATTCAATTAAATATAATTGAATCATCGACTTCACCATATTCTTCTTCCATGGTTATTGTCCGGAAGAAGGATAAGAACATACGAATTTTTGTTGATTATCGCAAATTGAATCAGGTCACAAAGTTCGATGCTGAACCGATGCCTTTGTTAGAAGATCTACTGATTAGACTTTCTAATTCTAGATTCTTCACTAAACTTGACTTGTCTAAAGGTTATTGGCAAGTGCCTTTAGCAGAGCATGCCAAACCTCTTACTGCTTTTTCTACACCTAGGGGTCTATTTCAATGGAATGTTATGCCTTTTGGTCTCATGAACGCCCCTGCCACTTTCGGTCGCATGATGCGTCGAATTCTGTCACATCGTTCGGATGTCATCGCATACTTAGATGACATCTGTCTCTTCAGTGATACCTGGGAAGATCACTATTTAGGGTTATATGACTTACTGTCCACTCTACGTGAGAATAATTTGACAGCGAAACCTTCTAAAGCTTTTGTTGGTTTTGGTGAAATCTCTTTCCTGGGTCATCGTGTTGGTCATGGTCTCTTGAAGACAGAAGACCACAATACTTCCAAAATACTGAACATCTCTGTTCCTAAAACGAAGAAACAAGTTAGGAGTCTCTTAGGTTTAATTCAATTTTATGGGAGATTTATTCCAAATTTATCTTCGATCATGGCACCTCTCTCAACATTGTTGAAGAAAGGTTCGCCTAATCTGGTCCGTTGGTCTGAAGAATGCCAATCTTCACTAGACCAAATCAAGAATATATTTTCTTTCTCCTCCCATCTTAAGATTACCTACTCTTGATAGGACTTTTGTTCTTCGGAGTGATGCTTCATCCACTGGGATTGGAGCAGCACTGATGCAAGAATATGCAAATACTCTGCATCCTGTTATGTACATTTCTAGAAAACTAAATGCGGCAGAGAGGAACTACTCGGTTTTAGACCGTGAGTTGTTAGCGATGGTTTGGTCAATTCTAAAGCTACAAAGATTCCTCCTGGGCGCACATTTCATTCTAGAGACTGATCAGAAAGCTCTTACAGCTATTCAGACTAAGAATTTGAAGAGTTCGAGATCCACTCGATATGCTATAGCTCTTCAACCTTTTCACTTCACGGTACGAGCTATCCGTGGTGCGGATAATGTGATGGCTGACATTTTGTCTAGATGCCCACATGACTCCAACTAATACTTCTGTCCTATATTTCCATATATTACAGAGTCATAACACACCTATATTTCTACAATAGATTAGCACATCTGTACTTACTTTATATGTACACACTATCGTGCTTTGTTGTCATCATCTTCTGTTCGTTTTTTAAGATGATAGAGGAGGACTGAGTAGTTAATATAAGGGCCGTTAGTTTACTAAACAGCCACAATTATTAATAATGTATTGTACCTTATGAAGCATATTAGTTATTAATTAGCATTATATTGCTTGTACTTTCTCAGAATGTCATTGTTGAGCTGAGGACTTACCTTACTAGTATCAAGCATGACGAGTTCTAGATTGTGTACTTACCCTCGGAATACCAGAGCATATGTCCTGGATCGTCATGTAGTTTAACTTTACTATGTACTTATGTCATTACATGTCAAAGAATGTGCTATTTAAATTTTCCTATCAGATTTGTACATCCATTTTTAAAGACAATATTAGAGTATGCTGTTTAATGATGATTATGGTAACTTGCATACGTATATTGTGTTTACATGCTAACGTGATGTGTGTTGGTGACACCTCCCCGATGTGAATATTTTTTGAGACATATTTATTTTTCTGTTGAGGTATATCCTCACCAGACACTCTATATTTAGCCTCATGTTAGGCAATTTAATTAATTATCAGCGCATAATTCGTGCGTTTTGAGCCGCTTATCGCATGCTCTTTGATATTTAAAAAAAAAAAAATATGTTCCACATTTTTTTTTATCGGGAGGAGGTGGTGATATGTTGCGTGATAAATTCTCGCAACATCGTTTTATTACAATATCTATTTTATAACGCAAGGGCAACAACTGCTTGAAATTTATAGTCACTTTTCTCGGTAAGCATTTGTCTTCTCGCGTTGGTATTGAATGCAGTTAAGTTTTGAGCTGTGGTCTTTTTGCGCTGGACTGCGCATGACTGGTCTTGTTTTTTGGTCGATCGGTTTCCGCCCACCACTAGTGGAGTGAGCGATTTGAATGGCGAAAGAGATGCCTCGTTGAAGAGGGGATCTCCGCTATTTTTTGTTCTGTCAGGGATGTGTAGTCCTCTTAATGGATATTTCGTTTATTCGAGATAATACCTCTAGTGTTCCCACATGTCGGGAGGCGTGATATTTCTGTGTATTTCCTGAAGGCAAGGTAAATTGACTTTTCATTAACTCTATCGATTTTGGGTCGTGAGCGATTTCGATTCATAGCCTGTCTTCGAAAGTCGTCGTCACGAGATGTTTTCCCAGCTCACATGTCGCTGTATTGTACTGCATCGGTTGATGCAGGTTCCAAGGACCATTACTTGCTACTTTGCTAAATGAACTAGGTTTGGAAAACCTTTATTATCTAGAGGATATTTTTGAGGACATTATTTATACTTCGGCAGACGTGTCTGTCTTGCTGAAGTCAGACTAAGGAGAGTGAACTGATCTCATACATCTGGTTATCTCCTGGCTGTTATAGAAAAGGATGGAGTTTTTCACCTGACTACATTTACAGCACTATGAAATATAACATGCATCTGACTCATCATTGTAATGCTGTCTACCGTCTATTGCTGTATTGAATGTTGCTGTGATAATGACTGTTTGATGTGCCTACATATTCGCGTAACCATTTTGTCACTGTGGCGTCCACAATAAATAATGAAGAAAAACGTCAACGGCTGTTACAAGAATCATTGACTTTATACGTCGTGAGTTTACTGACGTTCTATGTGGATTGCCCTGTTATTTTTGTATGAACATTGTTTGACTGAACACATCTGCACACTACACAAAACCAGACATGCGGATACCATCCATCATCATATGGCATCACGCATCAGTACTGTTTGCATATTTGCTGTGTAAATTATTTTTGGCATAATAAAACAATTAACTATAATACTTCTTCCGAAAATGGTAGCCGTTTTATATTTGTAAATTTCTAACATATTTTGGATTTTCTCTATCAATTTTGTCCATGTTTCTTTAATGGGGTCTTGTAGCGATCATGAGCGCTGCGTACGTCCTGAGAAGGACGCTGGTTATAGTGCTGTGAAACCAACCTTATAGTAATACTTAAACGTTTCTGGACCAGCTTTAACATTGCAGTTAATTATACTAAACATGTTTTGTTATGTTTAAATATTTAAAGTAATGCTAATAAATATATTAATTGTACATATTTATACGTAAATGAAAGCAAAAAGTTAATTTAGAAATTGAAGATAAATATATTTATTAAACATTTTATAACAATATATTACGGTGCACTTACTAGCTTTAAACATAAATAGATATTTTTTGCAGTAGGTTAATTCCCTTATTACAAATGTTGTGCCAAGAGTTACTTCTATTCTAATTTAATTTGTTTTCATTTCTGTTTAAAATCAAATAGCCTTACGCCAATCAAAACGTGATCAATTAAAATGGACCATGCATGCAAAGTTTCACTAACTATGAAGAGTAGGACGCAGTGATTTTGAGCGTCAAAGATCTGAAACAGCCAAACAACGGGCAAGTCAGTTATGAGTTAATAAAAAGCGTTTATTTAATGACATGCTAACAACAGCTACACGGGAAACTACAACACTCGTGTGATGGGATAAAAATTTAGAGACATACAATAAGAAATTGAATTGATCCAACATTATAAACAACAGTAATGAAAACATCACTCATTATTAGGGCTATGATTTTTAATGACCTAAAAATTGCTAGAAAATGATCTATGAAAAAAACATTTATGAAAAAAACAACCCCCAAAAATGCCCTATAAAATTGAAAAAATGACCTAAATACACAACTTTTTTTTAGTTTCTGAGCTAAACTAAAATTATTTTGTATTATTAAAAGAAGAAAATGAACAGCATAAAACAAAACAAAAAGAACCTAATCTTTATGTTACTAATGAACCAACAAAATAACCAATAAAAGAAGGAAAAAACAAAAAATACAACTTCATTTTTTCACACTTTCTGTGCCAAACTGAACGTCTGTTTTATTAACAAAAAAACATCCTGTCTAAGGCGCGCGCGCACACACACACAAAAGACACCTTAATGTAATTTAAATTTTCACATTTTCTGTGCCAAACTAAAAATTGTATTTTTATTAATAAAATAATTCCTTATAAACAAAAGAACGTACAAAAGACATACAATTACAATTAAATATTTTTACAGCCACCATGACAAACTGAAAGTTTTTATTTAATGAGTTCAGAATTACAATACTCAGTGAAAACTATGTGCAGATTTTCAGAAGAGAATGACTTTCCATTCCCTGTCAACAAGGCTTTAAGCAGTGACAAACTCCTTTCCACTACCACTGACATAACAGGAACAAACTTGAAATAAACTACGTCAATTGGTTCTAAGTCCGCTGAAAATGCATCAAGGGAAAAGTTTTTTTTTCCCCGGTAGCAGATTTGAAATTAAGCACAGCTTTTTATATTCAATATTTACGTTTCAAAACTTGCTCAACTTTCTTTTGCACAGCTTTTCCCACGTCTCCATTCATTCTTTCTAATTCATTCACCATTCCATTTTCTGAAACAAATCTATCTGATCGACTTACAGAGCTGCTGACTTCTCTAAGAAAGTAATGGCACGAGGCAGAAATCCTAAATTTGACTTTATATAGGAAAATGTACCAGCAACATTTGTTTTCAGGGACTTAGGGAAAATTATTAAACAGCATGTGGAAATAGTCAAGTAAAGATATTTGTTTAAAATATATATATATATATATATATATATATATATATAGATATATATATATATATATATATATATATATATATATATATATATATATATATATATATATATATATATATATATATATATATATATATATATATATATATATATAAATTAGTGAGAAAACGTTAACAATTAAAAGATGCCTGTTTTTATTGGAAGTGCCAAATTATACAAAATAATGACTAAAATAAAAGGGAAAAAAATGCTTTACAATGATCGAAAAATCTTACAAAATGCCCTAGCATGCCACAAATGGCAAAGAAACAAATTAATGCCTTAACAAAGGCTCTTAAGTCAGCTTAGTTTTTTTAGCCTATGAAAACACATTTATATTTAACTGAGCAATGTTTCAGTTATGCACAAAAGAAGATGCAAAAACATTAAAATCCTAGCCCTAGTCATTACCTTGGAGTGAAGAGGCGGAAATTTGGGAGATTTATCATGCAAGCGCAAACAATTCAAGCTGACTCTAACTGCCTTACTGCCGTTTACAATCTTTCACCCTAATATCGAAAGCCTGTCTGAGTTCCCTGCAGAAAAATTATCCGGTGATAACTAATGAATGTCGCCAGTAAATGTAAGCACCACACGTAACAGGACACCGTTACTTGTTTCTGCAGCTACACGTTAATAGGGGAGTGTTAGGGGCTTACCGGTATAGTGAAGAGTTCATTATTTAAATATTTACACATATAGGGTTAATATAGAAATAAAAAGTGATGATGGTGAAATGACAATTCACACACACACGCACACGCACACACACACACACACACATATGAGATATAAACAATGTAGTTAGGTAACTATGAGAATGAAACTATGTGAAGAGTGAGGCGATGATGTAATATATTAAGTGTTACCACACTGATGTCCAATCTACACTGTCTATGTATCTCCCCTGTATAGTGATAGGTATGCGTAGACTGTCCAAAGTTGGTGTTGTCACGAGAGGGTTGATTGTTACAGAAATTATAAAGTATCCTGGACACAAAGTTGTATCAGGTGATACCAGGATAGTGCCAGATAAGAGACTGGTCTTATAAGTAATACCCCCTTCTCTGAAAAGAGTAAGGGTGTATCGACATCAAAGGTAGGATCAAGCTGTATAAGTTCTTAGAGAAGATGGTAATGTATTACTCTAAGTTCCTACAGGCTCCTCTCAAGATCCTCCTCTGTTAATATTATTAGCTCTGCAAGGGGTATTAACTAAACTATCTACCAACAAGAACTGTAACTTAACTTAAATAATTTAAGTAAGACTGCTGGTAAATATTTACAATTTATCTTTACAGGTTTTTCTTTTTTCAAGGAAATCAAATTTTAATTACAACATTTAAATAAATAAAACATTTGAAAATAGTTCAAAAGTATCAAAAGTCACTAAAGTTGTAGAAAGTTCTTCTCTCTTGGTTGAACTCACTCTGTTTGTAATATATTTATATCTTAAGACCCATCTGATCTCACAGTTAATAAATGATTCTTTATACTGGCTATAAACATGCCCAAATAGATGTCACCATTAGATACCACTGTCTTTAAAAGAATAGTGGTTTGACTGAGTACTCTGAGCAGTAGCCTTGTTTGGCAACTTATCTGGTAAATTGAAGCCTGTCACACTTCTGACATGGAAGGAATAGTCACATGAAATTCCTCCAGGCAGTTGATACTTGGTGGCTGTCCCTATGAACATCAAGGGCGCTCGCACCACTAGTTCCTGCAGTAGTGGCTGACTCTTTAACGAGTACTTGGATGACAGGATATAACCTGAAACATATTTGATTAACCACTATATTGTCTACCACTATCCCTCTATTACAGATGTAGGGGAAGAGAGACAGTTTCAGACAGTGTGCAAGCAGACGCACAGGGCATAATATATCAGTAACAACACAATCCAGGTCACTGTAAATACAATTTTCCTCCAAATCCTTAGTTAGAGCCATTTGTCCATGATCCGCCTCCATACAATTATTAGGTCTTGTATAAAATACTAAGTTATAGCTTAAACAATACAGTAATACAATTCCTTTCATCCTTTCCTTTGTTCCTGTTGGGTGTCCCATTCCATCAAGAAATAATTCTTTCAATGCTTTTCTAAAACCATGGACACCCTTTCTGCTTCCATTCTTAATTTATTTAAATATACACAGCTTGGTTTAGCCTCCAGAAATTACACAGTAGTTTGAAACACATCAACCCACTTCCTAACGCACAAGTTAATTAATTAACTAGAATTATATATATATATGTTTATACATTCTTTCTTACCCTCAAGTACACATAGTTAATGGTCATGCAGTCTGCTCTCAGATGCAGAAGGCAAAGAAGTCTCTCTCTGACAGAAATGGCGCTTCTCGCCGTATTTGAATTTTTATTATGGTCTGCTTTTCATTTAGGGCACGTCATATATATAGGCCAAGGCCAAACGACAGAGGGCGCTTTACTACTAAAGTGTGTTTGCGTTCCGAAATACAGGCATACATTTGTCCAGCTGTGCAAATATGAAAAACTAGTAATCTACATATCCTCCTTATTCCTAGTCCGATTTTCTTCATCTTAGGCTTTAAAAAATCTCTGTATTATTCTTTCCTTATTTCGATAATTGTCTTTTATTATCATACTACCATCTTTTCCTAGGCGTAGCCTAAACAGCAAAATATTTGACTTGCTTGATGTCTCGATGCATTCCACTCGAGATTTCTCCATTACCATATTACTTCCCGTAGAAATTTTTGCACACTCCAGTAATTGAACATTCCTATTTGTGAATTCTTGACCTCTGTCATGCTGTACTTCGCTCATAAGTCTGTAGCTTACCTCCAATTGAATCAAGGTTACACGGATTTGAGCTCGCCATTGTTAGGCTGGTACGTTTTGTAAACACTATACATGAAGATGCGATTCCATTGGTTCATCAAGGCTATACTGTCATAAAGTATAGCGTGCCGTTTGGTCAGAATAACGTTTTGTGAATCAGACCTCACGACAGGTGTATGGAATGTTGTGTGGGTTATCTCCAAGACGAGAACGTACTGATGAAAATGTTTATTACAATGGGAACTTTGACATATACAGTCCTTCAATGGTTGTCAATATCTCTGTAGCGTTGACAAACCGTTGACAGTTGGCTTAGGAAAATGTCTGCTGTCTAATCTCTGAAAGGTACTAGCTAAACTGGAGATCTTCACGAAATGATCCTGGTTCGTAGATTCATCAACTTGTGTATAAACTCTTGATTCATAAATTATGCTTTGGAATGAGTGGCACTTGATATATGTATATGCGACATCTTGTGACTATGGAATCTTGATTCATAAAATGCGCTCATGAGGGAGTTGAACTTGCCTCCATATTGTCGCCTAGTCCTTGACTCTCTCTTGCCCTTGTCAGTGCGTGTCACTGGCTAAGAAATAGGTGGGCTCTCGCAACTAACTTTCAATGCCGTGCTGCATGTCCGTTTTAAAAGACAAACAGGTGTTTGATGATTGGCCGGCTTATGCAGAAACCTACGCCTCCTCTGTCACAAGCTTTCTGTCTTTTGGTTGCTTCCTGTGTCATTCTCCCCCCGCAATCTTTTATTCTCTCTATTCATTATCCACTTTCTGTGTGTCACGAGTCCTTTGTTGTCCATCGGCCACACCAGCGTCATTGTCCCAACGTGGTACGACTCTGGTTTGTTTAAACAGGGGATCAGCAATGAAAATAGTTCTCTATTGCCCAGCCGGGCGTTTCCCAAAGTTAAACAATACTTAAAGTGGCATGTCTCGTGATGTTTACACGAGGAATTAGGTATAAAAGAATTGTTCGATGCCCACAAGGATGGTCCCTGGTTTAATTGCCCGATGAACTTATCACTTCTCTTACTATTCTGTTCTCTAGCGTCATTCCTCTCTCTGTCCCCTACGGGTGCTTTCTGTTACCTATATTCATTAATCAATATACGTATCACCCACAAACATCTGGTTCCCTTCATTACTTTTTTTATTCTTTATAGTTTTTATCTTATTATTTTACTTATTTCCATCAAATCCTTCTTGCCCTTCTCTTCTTCCTTTTTTCTTTTAACTTTCACCTCTTTCTTCTTCTCCTTCTCATTTATAACCATCGTATTCATCGTCTTGGAGTGATCCCAGTCGTTTTACATTATTAAATAATTTGTTTGTGCCTCAATTTATAGACCATGTTCTTCATTTCCGCTCTGCTGTTATGGACGAACATTGCCACGCTATCTAAACTGATCACCATCGACCGCTGCACGAATCAAGAAAATACTTTCTTCATCTGAAGTGAGACGTCTCTTTGTTTCATTTATTCTCTGATGTCGTGAGGCAGTTCAATGTATTGTCTTTTTCTTATTTCATGTGATTACTTTTTTCTTTCTTTCTTTCTATCTGTTCATTCTTCTTTTAATATGAACTTACCAGGTTTCTTAATTTTTCACTTTAAGCCATCCAAAATTGTTGGTTATCTGCAACTAATCTTGTTGACTAACTGACGCCTTCGTTTGTTATGCCGGGTCTTGGTCCTTGTAATATGTCTGTGCCTGGCGTTTCACCACAATTAATAAGCCATTATGTTAATTGGTAGACAATTTCCCACACCGCACATTTTTAATAAAGTGTTCATTTATACGTGGTTTTTTAACATAGCGCTTAAAACATTGCAACTGCAAACACAATTTCCATGAAGTGTTTATCAAGTCATTAATACATCCAAATTTCTTCTCATCTACCACTGATGTTAAAAAAATATATATTTCGAAGCATTGTTTCGACACATGTCATTTCTTATTGTTGACGAAGATAATAAAATACCAGAACACACGTTACATCTTTGTTGTCTTTGATCTTTACAAAATAATAGGTTCTCCCCGCCATAAATGAATTAAATGCAACAGAAAACTATTTTATGTATAAACATTTGAGAGAAGTCAGGACTGGTAACTACATACGGCTTGAGAAAACCAACTATGGAACTGTTTCGAAACAATACAGTGTGTATATCATTAGTCCAAGCCCTAGTATGTATTGCTTATTCTCGTTAGGGGAAATCTATGGTATTTCGTGTGACACTGTTAGATAGTCGTTTTCATAAGATATGGGGGACAGTAGGAGAAAAAAAAAATTATAAAATAACTAATATAAAAAAGAATAAGTTCGACAATTTAATGGTAGTTTATGTCCTGAGGATGAAAATTTTCTACTATCTATGAACCCATATGTTACAAATACAGTGTGCCTTTTGCAAAACAGAAGCAGACGGGAACTTTAAGCTGCGTGAGACAATGGGTGCAAAACAGGGACGTGACACTGTTTCGACACCGCAAAATCTGCGCATCGAATCGTTCGGGTACGACGCAGTTTCGACACATTGTTGTCGACACATAAACCGCAGTAGCCATAATATCGTGCCTTTTCAAGTTTAAGGTGTTCTCAAAAACCAGGTTCTGTTACATCTAAATTTCCCACCCGCTATTACAGTGAGAAGATACTTATCTTTAAAATTCTTACCATGATCTTTAACTCAGTGGTTTTTAATTGCAACGGGGAAACAAGATAAACTAAGGGACAGTAGGAGAAAAAAAAAAACTCTATGATAAAAAATGACATAATTCCTTTTGGTTTATGTTAGTTGTATGCCTGGCTTACAAGATAACAACTTTAAGCGTGAGAATGGAGGCAGAGGCCGCTACTACAGCCTTGGATTTGGTTTGGTTTTAAGGACTATCTTCATTGCACACGGATAACTCCATCAGTGCTCCGATCTGCTCCCTTAGATCACACATGGGACCTAAGACGCGTCAAAAGTGAGAAATGCAGTTAGCGACCCATAGCTAGACTGCTTGCGTCAGGGTCAGCGAACCAGAGCTGACCAAGACCCTACTCCACCTCCTGTCGCAGATTTGTGATAGGTGATTAAGACTTAGTTTGGTCTCTTCTGAATAGACATAGACATAAGTGATAGCTCAGTGGGAGGTGATAAAATAGAAATAGATTTTACGAGTGAGGTGGAGGAAATATAGTAGATTCTGTCTCTGACACTCGAGAAGCTTCTCTCAGTCAGCCTATCATCTACAGCAGAGTTAGATTAGTCAGACAAATGTAATATAATATATATTAATATATATCTCCTCACATACCCACACACATAAGTGACGACAATAGACGCACAACACGTGAACCTATGACAATGAAAATATAGATATTTGGGAACGAACTGACCGCCGCACTGTTTAATTGTGAAGTTTAATTATCAAAATAAACTTCCATCACAACATATAAAATTACATCAAACATATACAAATAGTCATAAAGTCAATGAATTGCTACAAGAAAGATAGACCCATTGGTATGATCCTTTCCCTCGATGTATAGCCCACAGTCCTGTTAGGAGAAAAGTGATAGCCCCAAAGAGTCACGGATACATATGATTTAGTCTAAGATTTCCCTTTAAAGGTATGAACAGACTTGGATACTCTGATTTATCCTAAGGAAAAATATTGTTAGCAACAAAACAAACTTGCATAAAGAAAGTTAAGACAGCAAAATGGGTGCCAAAATACAACAATAAAGGAATCACTCAGTCCTGCATTCATTCTATTCAGTCAGCCGTGATCACGTGCATTCACTCGTACTTACAGCTTTTGTAGCAACTTCTGGAAACACAATTTTTAGGACATACACATACAGACTCTCCAATGGTAGTCTTGGCCAAGAGAACCCCAGTTCCAAAAAAGACGGGTTGAATTCACTCCTTCAGGGAACGTTTTCTTGGTTATACTTATTTTAGGATATCTGGTTCTGTCACATTAAAAATGTCCAGGCACGAACGTTAACAGCGAGCACAGTGTCAATAGCTTAGGTTTCTAGTAATTAGGAATGTCAGGTAACTGCCTTCTCTCAGTATAGGATTTTATTCGGTCACACCACATACTAGTCACAACTCCGTCGGAATGTTTATTGATTGTAATATTTTACTTGCCACACGGGCGGAAATGTACTTGAGGTTTCTCTCAGGAAGAAATTAAATCTGTCGCGATAGGCCCGTTACTTTATTTAAATCTTAAAGTTTATGGAATGGGTACTCTGTCGTTCTCGATGCCAATGCAATCTAGACAGGTTTTACTTTGTACACCCAAGTCTTTAAGAAAAAATGTTTTTGTTCTTCACAGATATTTCTCCGTACAAAACGCTGGCGATATTGGGTTACCCCAGTTTTTTCACTGAATAAAGAAAAAACAACATATAAAATACTTACACATACTATGTACTCGGTTATTACTTACATTATAAACTGCAAGCGGAGAGCTTGACTTATCGTTTAAAATTCCTGTGTAATAAGTTATATTCATAAAATCAATCATCGTGAATTAGAAATACATACGTATTTCGTCAATACTCAATGATGAATCAGTGCAGTTATAAGTTAGTTTTTAAAATATTCTCGACTGAGTATTTAGCAGTTAAATTAAATTTATTTATAGCTGCATGAGTTTAAGCTAGAAATTATCATTTATTCTGCTTTCCACTGAAACACGACACTAGAGAATGTAACAGACTTATAATTTTATTTCTTCTGCACAAAAGAAACTAGTGAAATATAATAGGCGATTTTAACACTAAAATCACTCACAAAATACTAGATATATTATATTACCTCCAACCAGAACTACGAGTATCACAACGAAACTAAGAGTTTCACTTATAAATATAAGTACGTATCTAGAACGAAGCGACCACGTCTACTGCAACTTGGAGATTGAATGAAATCAAGTTTCCACTACGGCGTAGATGTATGAAACAGACAAAGGATGTGCGCTATTTCCAAAACCCCTGTCTCCCCCTCTCCTCTTTCTCTCTCTCTCTCTTTCTCTCTCTCTTTCTTTCTCTCTCTCTCTCTCTCTCTCTCTCTCTCTCTCTCTCTCTCTTAACACTTCCCATAAACTAAGACGTTGCCCATAACTGCCAAACGTGCGTCTTCACACCTTCTACGACGACCTGTCTCATTTCTGAGCGATGCGGATGGCAGTTTCCACACCTCGCCGAGAAACTTAGCCGCAGAAAACTCGTGTCAGATGGAAATGCTAGACTCTATGTCTGCCATCCCATGTCTATCGAGACGGATTTCACAGTATTTCGTCCCGTCCAGGGACTGACACGATTATGCAATACGATGCGTTACCAGTATGAGAAAAGAAACGGCAAAGTCAGAATGGGAAAATATATATTTTGTCGCAAACGAACGAATGCGAAAAAAAACCAGGAAAAGGATAAAAAAGCGATAATAAAGTAGAGGACACGGGTAGAAAAGAAAAGAATATAGAAAATTTATTGATCATAAATCTCTATGCGACACCTCCAAGTGGCGGTCCTGGAAACAGGCTGCATCACTGCAGTCTGGCTGAGTAAGTAGGGATCGAAGAGGGAAGGCTAACCCGGTCCCAAAAATGCCATGCTGAAGTCGGATGTGTCGGCCAAAAGGCGCAAATATCGCAGCTTCGCTGTAAACGGACACAACGCAACCAACGTCCTTTTCAGGACGAACAAAGAAGAAGAAGATCACGTATGCAGGATCAGCACAGTGCACGAACTCTGTAGCACCGGCGAGAATCCCAATCTGTCTATATAGGAATCACACATTCTATAAATATTTTTGTGGAGGGTAGGCTTCAAATTTTTAAATTTTTCCAGGGCAGCGGCCTGATAGGCCTACTCTTAGCGATTTCCAACTGCCGTGGGATTTTTTAACGTGTGCAAATTTCCATAAATTATTTTCCCTCAAATCTGAATCGAACCCGGTACCTCTAGAATTCGAGGCGAACGCCATACCACTTGGCCACTCCGACTCCATTAAAAAAATATTTAAGGTTGCTAACTGAAACTTTATTAACAAAGGCAGTCATTGTGTCAGGTTCAGTCCGTGCTTCGAAAGGTTCGAAATGGTTGGCTAAGACATGAATGGAAGACATTCATAGAAACTTCGAATCTGCAGGAGCTGGTGTGGATCTACTGTCCTGTCATGCAATTGGTACGTGGTAATGAGAGAGATGACAGACTAGCATCAAGAGTACCCACAGTGAGGACACTGGATATGGATAAGGGAGAGACACTGAGAACAATTAATGATCGTCTGTTAGAGAATGACACTGCAATAGATGAATCATCAAGGTTAAGACTGTTGGAATTAGGCATCAAACGTCAGCCTAGCAGGGATGGACGTATGAGAGGATGCATCCACCCAGTATATAACCAGGGAGCTACAGGAACAGTTAGCATTTACACTCTTCGACATATACTAAGGGAGGCTAAGCACCTATGGGTTTTCCCGGAGTGCAATGATGTAGATGTTGCTCAACAATAACAATAACAAAAGTTGTAATGAATAAAAAAAAGGTTTACCAAGAGGTAGGAGGAGGAAAGACTATGACAAAACTGAAAGATAGATCATTAACACAGAAAGAAAGCTTTAAAAAACTGAAAAATAGAGGACATGCGTAGAAAGAAATCAACAATATAAGATTCGTGTCCAGAAAAATGTTCGTTAATTGGCCAGTCAATATAATACGTGTGTGGCCGGGGTCAGTTCAGTTAATTGTGTTGTGCGCAGGTAAATATTTTGACGAGAGCTAATTCTTCAATACGTTTCTGGTTCAAGTCGTTACAGGCCTTTCGCCTGAGGTGGAAATTCCTGACCTTAGTTTATTCTTCTTCCCAAAGTCCGTTCTTAACCTTTTAGGTTTATAGTGAAAAGGAATACCTCATATAATGGTTTGTCAAAGTAATCCACTAAAACGTTCCAAAGAAAACTCAGCAATGTAGAAAAATAAAATATAGTTTATTAACGTCATTAGAACAGCAATGTTATTGACACAATGGTGAAGTACTTGTTTCTTGCTTACACAAAGTAGTGAGTATCCAAAAATGACAATGTATATCCACAGGAATAATATATCCAATAGAATAAAATACAAACTAGTCTACTTAAAAACTAACTTGTCTACTTAAAAATACTTGTCTAACTTGAAAACTTGTCAAGTTAAAAACTTGTCTTGATATTCTCACAGACGAAATTCACATAACACTATCTGTAAAATCCTCTTGCCTAATGAATCCTAAAAATCTGTAAAAGCCTGTCTATCGCCCACGTCTCTCCTTTTTATACTATTTCTTCTTTTTTTCCCCCTAATTTTCGCACGATGCTTTCTTTTTTCACACGATACAATTATCTACATTTGCACACCTTTCTCAGCTTTTCGACTTTTTCCACACGTCTCTCTCTCTAACAACGGAAAAAACCCAGATTAGCAACTCTCACTTTCACAAAATGTTCCATTCAAAAACATGCATTTACTATTGTTTTGTTCTGGGACAGCTTTACAATGCTTCTCTCAAAGCCGTGAACTTTTCATGATACTGTGTTTTGTGCACAAATGTCTTAACTGCTTTTAACGTTGTTATTCTCATTGTATGTGGTTTTTAACATGTATTAATGGTAGTGTATGTCAAGCGGTCACACAAGCACATTCGCGAAGGATGGAGGATTATACATAAAAAATAGATTTCAGAATAATATTTGATAACTGTATAGCACGGGCGGACTGAGTGCTAGGCATTTCTGGCACTGCCCAACGCCCAACAACAGTAGATGGGTTCAAGCTCCTTTAAACTTTCCATGTAAAATCAATAACCGGAGTGGCCAATGACCATTTTTACTACGGGGCTTCGATCTCTGCCCCTGCTATGTTGTCGTAAATTTATTTTGAGAGAAAAGAGTCGTAGAAATAGTGGTCCGGTTTAGAGTGGAAAATGATGATGGAAAGCTCAGTGATAGAAAATGTAGAGATTCAATAGTTACTTCACAGCGTGCTGGAGGAGAGTAAAGACAGACTTATTTACGACAAATCGTGTCTCTCAATCTTCTCTTTCACTCTCCTGGTCAAACAATTATTTGCCAGTTTTCCAGACTCGCATCTGCGCGCACACCGATTCGGTGTTTTCAAACACACACACGACGTTGATACAAACTATATTAAACGAATAGGGGAAATGTTGGGCTTTGGGTATATCCAACACACAGAACTAAATGAGTTTAGGTGATTTTATTCACTTTAAACATCAATCACTAAAAATATCAGATATTACATAAATTATCATAAGTACACAAATGCAAATAACAAGTTTGGGAGGGGGTGAAGAAGATTGGTATCGACTAAGCCCTTCCCGCTCATTAGACAAAGACAAACCCAGTCCAGAGATAGATAATATCAGGAACACGGGTGCGTTAACCTAACAGTAAAGTTAATTACTCTGAAAGAGGTGTTACCAAGTTAGGTATAAGTGATAGAAAAAAAAACCTGTTCTTCCCAGCTGTTCTTCCCTTTACTAAGCAAATGGAAAGGAGGTGGTTTTAAACAGAGTTAACAAATTATCAACTATCCCACTTAAAGGAACAATGTAGGGTATACAGAAAAGATATATGTTACCAGGTAAGCAAGTTAACAAAATGGTCACACAAAAGAATTAATTTCCTGTCATTCATACACGCGCTAGCAAAGGCCTTCACTCATCTTGCTCACACTTACCGATTGTGAAAAAATCTTGCACTCCATAGAATAACACAACAGCAGTTACACCTCAACTAAATGTATGAGTGTTTGTTCAAGTTCTAGCCCCAGATTATCGGGTAGGCGGTCAGCACACATAAAAGGGTCCCGTAATCGCTGGAAAATGAATCTGTAGTTGTGTCTCTTTTCTTAATAACAGTTTCTATGGGAGGGCACGGTCTCTGATACCGGGGTGAGGATGGTGTGGTCTATTTGACTATGCCGCGGATAATAAAATTCTTACGCGTGCTGGTACACTTTATCCGTGAGGTATGGTTTAAGTCCAGTGAGAAAACTAGTCACATCAATGTTCAGGAAATTATGAATTATCTCTCTGTGTCAGTAAACTAACAAAGCTCGGGCCAGTGTTCTTCTTCCCGTTACGACTTAAGTTGTTTGATGGTGCGTTAAATTTGTCTTTGGGTGTGCTTTCTTTGCTATAAGTTAGATAGCGGAATTCCAAACATAGAATCGCCTCAAAGATTAAAAATTTACACAGTCTCAACAAGTTCTGCGTCAGGGGAACTCTACACACTGTTTATGCTTTGCTTTGCTTAGATTGATTTCTTTATTGCTTTCTTAATGCTGGGATCGCACAGGTTACGATCACTCTGTATGAAAGAAAAAAAAGACATGTAATATACCGAAAACAAATAACCTTCTAAAGCGCGATGAATTTCCCGTTAAGCCTATAATACACTCGAGTATTTAATTATGTATTTAATAAACCCACATCTATAAAACTAGGAATTAACTGAATTTATTAATTATAAATTCCTTCGCGACTTTAAAAGTTAATTTAAGCATCTATTATCTTTTGAAATAATATAATAGAAAGATCATTATATTTAAAAACTGGAACTCTTGAGATTGTTTACCCCCATTAAACACATCTTAATTAAACCAAAATCCACTCTAAATACCAACCCACCCACAACCCAATCCAAATCAATCCACTTGTTTTCCCAATCACATATATTTACCCCCTCAACACAAAAACCCCTCAAATCCCCTCCAAATCCATACCCATCCAAACACAAACACCCCCCAACCCTTCTTTCCCCACACACACCCCTAAACCCACCCTCACTATCAACATACCCTATACATTCCCCTCTCTATTCAAAACTATACAATAACAACATTACACAAACTCACCCAATTCCATACCTAATCTATTTCCCCCCATCAACCCCAATCCCCAAAAAATCACACCCTCTCACTAAATATAATTTTCACATCCCTCCCCTCACCCTATCATACCCCTCTCCCATTACAACTACAACCTCACTCATCATCCCTAAACCTCAAACCCC